>JARGCU010000016.1:12895110-13495980 GCA_029227775.1 Morpho helenor | reverse complement strand
ACAAGCTGATGTTGCGTCTACTTTACTCTTAAATGATTCTGTCGGTAAAGATGTGTTTAGAGTGTAAACGATTTTGTCATCAAGTACTCGCATCTTTTTCAGGACATCCTACACAAACAAAAAATATCCAACACTAAAAAAGGGCCTTAAATTGTTTCTTTTCATTTTGTCATTATTTGAAGTTAATTCATTCTTTTTGTTATTTAGGACTGTATTGATATACATATTTAACTTGTTTATAGGTTAAGTCGGATTTTTTTTATATTAAAAATATTTAATATATGAAAGACCATATTTAAAGTTCTAATGATATTTTACAAACCTGAAACTCTAAAAAATCTGGACAAATCATTGAATTATTTTAACTTAACCCTGTATACAAAAAAAAAAATATTGTCCAATGTCCCGTGTCACAGATAATGGGCATTGGCCATAGACTATAGCACAGCGCTAGACCGCTTAGACCAATATAGATAGTATATACTGTACTATATAATATACACCAATATTTTATAGTTAATATTTTATAAATAGTAATCTATTATATACACGATATACACCAAAGGCCGGCCTATGACTTCTTTTACCCTACTCTTTATAAAAAGTCTATATGTTGTAACTTATCTGTGCATATTTTCATTTCTATAACTTACTTGTCTATGTTGTTCTTTTCTTCCCAATCTGAGTCAAAATGAAGTATGTTGATGTATTTTTATATTGAAATAAATCTGATTAATCTTTGATTGTATTTTAAGTGCTTACAACATATATTGGAGTGTAGTGACTGTATTTCATTATGAGTGTTTTATTTGCAGGATCGGACTTTGTGCCTACAGTGGATACAAAATTTATCCTGGCCATGGAAAAACCATGGTTAAGGTTGATGGCAAGGTATGCCGCTACTATAAAACTTTTCTACTGAATTTATTGTAGTATATATGTTTTATGTATTTATTATACAGGTGCACTAAAAAAATAGTGCGTTAAGTTTATTTTAAATTCAAATAATTTCATGTTATGTTTAGATTTCATGTACTTTTTTAACTATTTAGATAGACTGATATAGAAACAAGATACCTGCTTTCCAATGAGGCTTTTATTAATGTTTAGATATCTGTCAATCCTAGAATTATTGTTCTTGCTTTTATTTGTCAAGATATTCAATGAGCTTTTATTGTAACATATTTTGTTATGACTTCTTTAGCGTTTTTTTTTTAATTAGATTTAGATATACATATACTTACTTCCATATTCTGAAAATTCACAATCTACAAACCATAGAAAACTCTGATATGACTAGCTAAAGTCTATATAGATGTTAATTTTTAGGATAATTCAATACAAATAATTTAACATTTAATGTACTTAATAAATGTAGCCTATCTTTTACTGATAAAATGTAATATTTTATATTTCAGACCTTCACATTCCTGAACTCAAAATGTGAAGCAGCACATTTGATGAGGAGGAATCCACGTAAAGTAACATGGACAGTGCTATACAGGTATAAGATAGTTCCATATTTTGTGTTAGTAAAGTGAAAGATTTACAAATATATATATTATGTTAACTTTAAATTCACAAAAATAATTTATAGATTGGCTTTCAACAAAATATTTGAAAAACTAGTCACTTACATTTTACAATTATAGAAAATGAACAATATTAAATTTACACTGTGTGGTATTCGGCTGAATAGAATAGTACCACCCTCATTTCTTACCGAGGTGTCGTAAAAGGCGACTAAGGTAAGTTGATCCACCGTGTGGTATCCAGTTGAGTAAAATAGACCACCCTCATTCTTACCGAGGTGTTGTAAAATACGACTAAGGTAAGTTGACGTCAGGCAGGCGACCGATCATAAAATACGTAGCCACATCATGTGACAACATGTTATAAACATGTTGTCACATGATTTATGACCCCACTTAGAGTGGGAGAAGGGCAGGAGGATGATGAACAATATTAAATATCTATCTTTCATATATTTTGATATTTTTAGAGTGCATCAATAAGCGATTTTATTCAATTATGCTCTTTTCTGCAAATATTGACAAATTTAAAATATCAAACTGGAAGTTAGGGGGTATTAATATTGTTTTAAAAAACTGTTACTTTATTATTTTACCTTTGCAGACGTAAGTTTAAAAAAGGTCAAGAGGAGGAGCAAGCTAAGAAACGCACCAGGAGGACCCAAAAGTTTCAAAGAGCTATTGTTGGTGCTTCTCTAAGTGATATTATGGCTAAGCGTAACATGAAGCCAGAAGTACGGAAAGCTCAGAGAGACCAGGCCATCAAGTAAGTTCAAGGTTCACCTCTAATCTGTATTTTTTATTTTCTAACATTAATTCTTACTACTACTACTTTATATATTAGCATATTACAATCTTTTAACCCTTGGAATACTTTAGGGAAATATTCAAATTCTGTAAAAAAATATGAACTGAAATGGTAATGTACATTTAGACATGAATATTAAAAGAATTTTAATATTTTATCTATTTTGATCAGGATTATTTACAAGGATTTGTTGCATTGTGGTATTGGTAAATAGTAATGAACCTATTTTATATATATAGAGCTTGTTTAGGTTGGTTGATTTTGCATTACATTACATCCCAAACTTGATACCAGTCTCAATAATTATTGCAACTGTCATCTAAAGAAGTTAAAATTATTTTACATCTGAAAAATTTTGATATTTTTTGTACATATTTATATTGTGTATGCATATGTAGTGATTATTCTTCAATAGACAAACAAAATGTCAATATTAATTTATAATATACCATTTTTTAAGGGCTGCAAAGGAACAAAAGAAATCAACAAAGGCTGCGAAGAAGGCTACCACAGCTCCAACAAAATTGAAGGCTCCACCAAAGCCTAAGGCTGCAAAAGTCAGTCAAAAAGCAGCTCCTCGTGTAGGAGGAAAACGATAAGACTATTGCAATAAAAAAATTGAAATAATGTGTTGTATTATTAAAACTTTCCTTTGAAATTAAAATGAGTTTTACAAATGTTATTACTGGAACTATCATAGATGATTGCAACCTCAAAATATTGTGTATAGTTGGTAAATAACTAACTACCCTAAAACTTCAGTGCTAGCAACAATACAGTGTATAATATTATCTCTTCTGTAACAACGCCGCCTTGTCGTTACTGCAAGCAAGCAAGCCATGACGTCACATCTTCCACAGCCTTTCGCGCCATTTTGACGTGGGAGATGTGACAGCCGCTGTCATTAGCGCCTAGCCCGCGAATAGCGAATGAGAGTTTGCTTTAATTATATTTTTTGCATTTCTTATGAAAACAATAAAACTGATTTAGAATATTTCTTTTATTGATACTAGTAGTTACACTTCTTAGAATATCTTTTCTACTTGAAATAAGGTCTAGCAACTCCTATCAATGATAAAAAAATTAAATAAAGCAACATCATTATGCATTTACCTACAGATGGAGGAATCCTTATAAACTTCTAAGATACATGTTATCTAATTTAGTCTTCAACTTTTCGAAGATTCATAATACAAAAGTAATTATTTTACTATAGCAAACTAATTTTATTATTACTTTTATACATGTTATCCTCAAACATTTTTTCAATAATCACCAACCACATCACTGCCCTAAACCTGCATATCGAGAATTTTAGATAGAGGTTTATGTGATCTGCCTTCATTGGAGAAAAGTATCAATCACTGCAGAGGAAAGTGGAGATCTTTGCCCAGCTGTAGACTGTATAGCCTTAGCTACATTCCTTAGGTCTACCTGTTTGTTTTAATAGGTACTTTATTCTCAAGATTGCTATTGCACACCAACTTTGTGAGAAAAATGCCAAACTTTTCACACTCAAATTTAATTACTGCGTAATTTTTATTTTTAGCTAAGTACTGAAAACATTGAATTGTATTTTTTACATTGATAATTCTTGTATACGAACATAGACTGCGATCTTTGGGCCATCGCTACAGAAGCCGTCGGAGCCCTTTCATTACATTGGTATGTGGATTACGTAAAAAAATTACTGGTATTGAAAATCATTCATCATTCGGAAATCCACAGTTTTAAGACAAAAGAAAAATATAGTCTCGTTTGAGCTTTTTTGCACATTTCTTAATGTCCAAAGGGTGCATCATGCTCACCTTTGATCTCTATAAAACATAAATATGTGAAATAAAGGATAATCAATAGTAGAAAGGATATTTAATAGGGAATTGTTAGGTATAAGCAAAACTATATAGCTCTTACTTTAAATAAATATATATAATGCTACTTAAATCATTTTATTTGTGCAATTTCGAATTACATAAGAGGAAACAACACAGTTGAAACAGTTACATAATGTTATATAATTTTTCTTTTGAAATAGGTAATGGGATTTCTTATTTAATTATAATGTCTATTTGATAGTGTGATATCAATGTATTCTTATATTGTGCTTCTAAAAGCACAAATAAGTAACCATTATTTTGTCTGTATTAAAACAACTAATATAAAAGAAGTAGCTGCAGAGTTGATGAAGGATAGGACAGAATAGAAGAGAAAAACATGTTGAGCAAGAGGAAACAGTAGATTCTATGTTAAGGCTACAAAATATCAAAAAAGATGTTAAAAATAATAAAAATAAATATTATTAAAAAGTTTTTATTGTTTACAGTGATGTATTATACTGTCATTTTTACAATATTGGCTTCAATTCTACAGTACAATAGAATAATAAATAACATGATGTTTCAGTAGATGACTATTGAACCATTTGATGTTTATGCTAACACATTACAAGTTCTTTGCTAAAGTTTCTGCCTTTGCTACAACTTCCTCGATAGGCCCTACCATATAGAAAGCAACTTCTGGCAAGTGGTCATATTCTCCCTGCAAGATTTGAGAGAAGCCCTTAATAGTTTCTGCAAGTGGTACTAATTTTCCCGCATGGCCTGTGAACACCTCAGCCACTTGGAAAGGCTGTGAGAGGAATTTTTGGATTTTACGTGCACGAGCCACAGTCAGTTTGTCTTCCTCAGATAACTCATCCATACCCAGGATAGCAATGATGTCTTGGAGAGATTTATAATCTTGCAGAATTTTTTGCACACCACGTGCAACATTGTAGTGTTCAGGACCAATAATGTTAGGATCCATGATACGGGAAGTAGAGTCGAGAGGATCCACTGCAGGATAAATGCCCAGTTCTGCAATTGCACGAGACAGCACAGTCGTCGCATCCAAATGGGCGAAGGTGGTGGCAGGAGCAGGGTCGGTCAAGTCATCGGCAGGCACATAGATGGCCTGTACCGAGGTGATAGAGCCTTTCTTGGTAGTAGTAATGCGTTCCTGCATGGTACCCATGTCAGTGGCTAAAGTGGGTTGATAACCTACAGCTGATGGAATACGACCCAGCAAAGCAGATACCTCAGAACCAGCCTGGGTGAAACGGAAGATGTTGTCAATAAAGAGTAGTACATCCTGGCCTTCCTGGTCTCTGAAGTACTCAGCCACAGTTAATCCAGTTAGAGCGACTCGAGCTCGTGCACCAGGGGGCTCGTTCATCTGCCCATATACTAGAGCTACTTTGGAAGTTTTGTCTTTCAAAGAAATTACACCTGACTCAATCATTTCATGGTACAAATCGTTGCCTTCACGGGTACGTTCCCCAACACCAGCAAATACAGAGTAACCACCATGAGCTTTGGCGACATTGTTAATCAGCTCCATGATAAGTACGGTCTTACCGACACCCGCACCTCCAAACAGACCAATCTTACCTCCTTTAGCGTAAGGAGCGAGAAGGTCGACAACCTTAATACCTGTCACCAGAATCTCCTGCTGTACAGACATGTCTACGAATTCAGGAGCTTCAGCGTGGATAGCAGCTGCTTTATCGGTAGGAATTGGGCCGCGTTCATCGATAGGTTCTCCAATTACGTTAATAATACGGCCAAGAGTCTCCGCACCCACGGGGATACGAATGGGGGACCCCGAGTCCAGGACGGGCTGGCCACGAACGAGACCTTCGGTACCGTCCATAGCGATGGTGCGTACGGTGTTTTCACCCAAGTGTTGCGCCACCTCAAGGACGAGCCTAGGGGAGCGGTTTTGAACTTCCAAAGCATTTAAGATAGGTGGAAGATTATCCTCAAACTGAACGTCCACTACAGCACCGATGACTGCCACCACCTTACCTGATCCCTTGCCTGCGGCTTTTGCTGCATAATCACGTTTGTTCACTAAGGCTCCGGCAACCAAAGGAGTCTTCTCAGCCAAGGAGTTATTGACTACCGTTCTCGTGGCCAAAAGACCAGCTCTACCAACGGTAGAAAACATGTTCGTTTTTCAAAATTATTCGACGGAATGTACAGTGTTCGATAACTTCTTCTTTTAAAATTTCGGTGCTTGTCGGAGTTTACGTAAGAGGAATAATGGCCATAGAGAATAGGAATTTTTCTTTCATTTCCGTTTCGGCAGAAGAAAAATCAATACGATTACAGAGTAAAAATAAGTTCAGTTATCTATAGTCCTTGTAAAAATTCTACATGTTGTGAGCTTGTGCTCGTCGAATTTTTTGTGATTATTTGTCACAAAAAATTACAATCTTGATCAATACTTAATATTGAATCATAAATTTTCTATTTTTATTTGTTATCTTAAAAAAACAGTGGCTTACACCATATATAGGGTACCTTTTATCTGGGGTAAACTATACAATGTGGCTCGTCGGCATGTGACCGCCCGAAATAATCTGAATATTTATGAAAAATTATCGATAAAAAACCTTAAAAGGGGGGGTCTAACTATTATAGTTTTTTTTTTATTTAATTTTTAATTTTTTTAGTATCGTTGGTACCCATGTTGTGCATTTTTGTGATATCTTTGATGTTATTGGCTCGATTACGATTCTGTTTGATATTCCTAAAAGCTTATTAACTACGTTCATTATTTACTCAAAATTTACAAACAAAATGTCCAAATTTTTCGAGAAAAAATAGAAAAATGTAAATTTTTTTTCCAAAAAAAATCGTTATTTTCTAAATAAACTTCTTTAAGTACATAAAATGCCCAACTATTGTAGCTTTTTTATTATTTATTATCAATCTACTACATTATTACTACAAAATCACAAAACATTGTTGGCACTTATCTCTTAAAACTTTGTAACAATAA
The DNA here is from genome assembly GCA_029227775.1 of Morpho helenor. Taxonomy (NCBI): domain Eukaryota; kingdom Metazoa; phylum Arthropoda; class Insecta; order Lepidoptera; family Nymphalidae; genus Morpho; species Morpho helenor. Next base: position 13,488,816 of record JARGCU010000016.1, on the reverse strand, counting down.
CAAGGCAAAGTTGGCTAGATGCACAGTAAAAAACGGTCTCCCACGTAGAAACCGAATTTCATAAAAAATAAGGGCTCGCCCCTCATGCACAGTGCAGCTCTCATTTGCGAGAGTTTCTTTATGCATTAAGTCGCTTGATTACTTATCCTGTGTTGCTACGTATTTTGGTGATTTTTGTGAACAGTTCCGGTTAAATTAAACCTTTTAACCACACCAATTAATGCTACGACTACGTGATCTTGCGTCTCCTCATGTGGCTGATATGTATTTTGTACACGGGTTTTGTAATTGAAATTTCCGCTCGGCTGTTAAAAAATACAGACGTTGATATCCTGGCCAGGTAGGTAGGCCAGTGCTTGGATATTGATCCTTCTTTGCCGTACATCGCCGTTTTTGCGTTCGAGGATTATTTCCATAGCAAAATTAAACCGGCTGGTGCGTTAAATGGAGACCTCATGGAGCAGGTGTTATGCCTAGTACGCGCTGACCCTACAACTAGCATTTCAATTACAAAACCCGTGTACAAAATGCATATCAACCACATGAGGAGACACAAGATCACGTAGTCGTAGCATTACCTAGTGTGGTTAAAAGGTTTAATTTAACCGGAACTGTTCATACAAATCACAAAATACGTAGCAACACAGGATAAGTAATCAAGCTACTTAATGCATAAAGAAACTCTCGCAAATGAGAGCTGCACTGTGCATGAGGGGCGAGCCCTTATTTTTTATGAAATTCGGTTTCTACGTGGGAGACCGCTTTTTACTGTGCATCTAGCCAACTTTGCTCTGTTATTGTTACAAAGTTTTAAGAGATAAGTGCCAACAATGTTTTGTGATTTTGTAGTAATAATGTAGTAGTTTGATAATAAATAATAAAAAATCTACAATAGTTGGGCATTTTATGTACTTAAATAAGTTAATTTAAAAAATAACGATTTTTTTTGGAAAAAAAATTTGCATTTTTCTATTTTTTCTCGAAAAATTTGGACATTTTGTTTGTAAATTTTGAGTAAATAATGAACGTAGTTAATAAGCTTTTAGGAATATCAAACAGAATCGTAATCGAGCCAATAACATCAAAGATATCACGAAAAATGCACAACATGGGTACCAACGATACTAAAAAAATTAAAAATTAAATAAAAAAAAAACTATAATAGTTAGACCCCCCCTTTTAAGGTTTTTTATCGATAATTTTTCATAAATATTCAGATTATTTCGGGCGGTCACATGCCGACGAGCCACATTGTATATTCAAGTACACTATATGCTGGGGTGATTAACATTTTTTATCATTTAAGGTAGTAAGCTTTAATTTTTAGTGAGTAATAATTATAGAAGTATGCATTACTTTGCGAAGATCCATAATACTTATTTTTTCATTACTTTTATTCTTAGTAACTTTGTAGTCTATGGTAGTAGTAGTTTAATATATTTTAGTTAGTAATCTATGGTTTAATATGTATGAAGTAACAACATTGAACACGTTGATTTTATTTTCAAATATAAAAAATATATAATTTAATTTCAGACTTTTCATCTTTTTACCATCTCCGCCATGGAATATATGCCACCTGAAATTGATTTAACGCCAACTGCTTCAAGAATGTAAGATATTTTATTTATCATATAAATAGAGGTTATGTGTTAAAAATTTTGCTAACTAGTTAACTAAACTAATAAGACAATTTATTTAATTGTATACTTATTAATACATTTCTTAATTAAAAGGTTTTATTAATATATTACGAATAAGACTAAATAAATGTTGCTGTACATATATTTTGAATATTTGTTTGAATATAACTCTGTTGGAAATTTAATACAAAACTTTATCGTTATTAAAAAAAATGTATAAAATAGCTTTTGAGTTGTGGTGGTTCCTTTAATTTCATTCTAAATTATTTAAGTTACATAATAATTGTTAACTTTTTTCATGTGTTCTTTCAGATTATGTTGTCAATGTGCAGTGCCTATTGAGGCAAACCCATCAAATATGTGTGTCGCATGCCTAAGGGCCAACGTTGATATCACAGATGGTATACCAAAACAAGCAACAATATTCTTCTGCAGAGGATGTGAAAGGTAGTTTTATTATTACAAGCTCCTAATGTGTAGAAACTTATTAGAACTGTTATCTCTAAAATGAACAATTATACTGCGTCCATCATATTATCAGTCTTTTGACAGCTCACGCTCATTAAGTTTTGTATTGCTTACGTACAAATATCATACAAATAATATTTGTACTTTATGGATGGGTACCGCCCACTTAGTGATGTCACACATAATGGTTACTACGATTATGCCACAGATTAAAAATAATCGGTAGAAATCGATGTTACGAGTATTAAAAGACATTTAATAACATTATATAAAGTTTTACTTTCTTCTTAGTTAATACATGAATACAAATAAAACAATCAGGATATTTTAATTTATTTTATTAGCACGAGTCGTCGGAATGATAATCAACACTAGACTCCTCCGATGAGGAGTCTTCAGTAGCAGTTATTATTAGCTCTTGTGTAGATAATATATTATCAAACGCAATATCACGTTCCCAATCAGAGAATATTACTCTTTTAGTTCTTTCCACCACACTTGCCCAGTTCTCGGCCGTTACGTGGGTGCAAGCATTTTTTAGCAATTGCAACATTTTATTCGCTGTGAATGGGGGGCTTGTATTGCATCTCGCAGCATGCCCTTTTACTTGTGCCCATATAAGTTCTATTGCGTTGTACTGGCAGTGGTATGGAGGAATCCGAAGAACAGTATGGCCATATTCTGCTGCCATTTCATTGATTACATAGCGTTTTGCTCTCTTTTTGGTTTTTTAATATTTTTATTAATTCAACTTTTAACATTGAGTCGTCCACATTTTCTCCATTGTCCCGAAGCCAATTAATTATTTCATGCTTTTTATTAGCCTGTGTTGGCATTTTGTCAATTTGACGGGAGTGGTAGGGCGCATTATCAATAAAAATTATTGATGGTTCTTCCAATGAAATGAGCATTTTTTTGAACCACTCTTCATACACATTTGCATTCATCTCTTCGTGGTAGTCATTTGATTTCTTCGATTTAAATGCCAACAGTGCGTCTTGTACAAATCCTTTTGCTGTACCTGCATGGCAAATGATTAGGCGCTCACCTTTTCCCATTGGTACTGAGGAAGTGGAATCAGCAGTATCATCAGTCCAGAAACGAGATAGTGTGTGGTTAGCGTTGAGCCATGTTTCATCCGTGAAAACAATATTTGCCCAATCTTGTATTTTCTTTGCCTCTCTTAAAAAATCACAACGTGCTATAGCTATATCTGTGCGTTCCATTAATAATTTTCTTTTATTTAACTTTTTATATGAAAAGCCAATTGTGTTCAAAACTTTGACCAAAGAAGATTTTTCACCATGAAATAGACCACTTCTTTTCAAAGAAACAATAAGTTTTCTCAAAGTTGGAATTTCTTTTCTCAAGTAGTAATCATATACATGACGACGAATAGCGTCAGCGTCAAAGTCATCAACAGCTGTCACCTTATGAGCCCGGCGCTTTCTTTTTGGTGTAGATGGTTTGTTTTGCTCCAAGCCGCTCCTGCCGTAGGCATCAGTAGTGATTTTAGTCACAGTTGATAGACTGATCCCCAACGCGGCTGCAACACGGTTTCGGACTTGCGTGATAGGTATAAGAGGTCCGCCATTTTGATTTTCTTGCTCAAAATACTCATGAAGTTTTAACACTAACTGTCTCGATTGTGCTTTCAACACACGTCCTTTCGGCATTTTCACGATCAATTAATATAAGTTTCACAAAAGTTTTTCCGAGGAATAAAGCTACTTAACTCAAGGTGTAACAGATGCGAGAGAACACTCAGCGAACGTAAATGCGTGTGACTATCACGGGCGTTTCTTTGAGAGTGACAGATCACGTCAAAATGGCGGCCGAGCGGAAGGTCTGTTGATGTTGCCAGTTGATGTATAATATATTTTTTATGATTATAATAAATACACACGGATTAACATTTATTTTCAAAAAACTAAGGCAATATTAAATCAAAATGTTTATTTCTATATCTGTTATTAGTTTACGTAGGTTATCATTAATCGAATTACTTAGGTACGTAATTCGATTAATGATAGTAGGTACTATAATCGGAATGGTATCGCATACGAGAATCTTTAGGACATCACTAAATATGTAAATCGTCAATCTGTCAAAAGATGGTTAATATAATGGACAGTGTATAAGCTGTAAAATAGTATGATGTCAATTGCCAGAAATTTGAATTTGGAAGTTCCAAAATGATTAAATTTCATTAAATTAATTTATTCATCAATTTCTTTCCTTTAGTAAAATGGAAGTTGGCTATGAATCTGAAAAAGCTCTTAATGCATAAAACAAATTAGTTGTTTTTTTTTTGGCACTGTGTTTGATGGAACAGGCAACATCAAAAAACAGTTCCAAAACAATTAAAAAACAAAAAACATAATGAAATTCAAATTCAAGATATTCTTTATTCAAATAAACTTATAAACAAGTGCTTTTGAATTGTCAACTGTACTGCTGGTTCAGAAAGCTGTTCCTACCGAGAAGAGCCAACCAGAAACTTGGCAGTTGCTCTTTTTAAAAATATTGTTCTTATTACTGTCTTGTACAGGGTCGAAAAGTAGCTACATCCACACATTTTTATCATCCAAGTATTCCTCAATAGTATAGTAATTAGCTGTATTAGCCTTTTATTAATAGTGTTTTTAAACTGCTGTAATGGCAAAGCTAAAACTAATTGTGGAATTTTATTATAGAATCTTATACTGAAACCCACAAACTACATACATACTTTTGCAAGACGCAAAGCAGGAGCCGCAAGCTTATGTTGGTTCCTACTTTGTCTATTATATACAACACCAATCTTTATATAATTATGTATATTCTTATGCACAAAAATTAAATTGCTATAAATATACTGTGAAGCTAATGTAAGAATACCTATTTTGTTAAACTTCTCTCGCAGGATATTTGTGTGATACTGATATACATAAGCCTAATTCATAAAATAGTTTTATGGCAGTTATGCTAGTACCCCAATTTTATTGAGAATTTTTATTTTACAACTTCATATACATTTATTTGAGAATCTTTTTAGATACTTGCAACCTCCAGCTGAGTGGTTAGTATGTGCACTAGAATCAAGAGAACTGCTTGCGCTTTGCCTTAAAAGATTGAAGGGGCTGAACAGAGTGAAGTTAATAGATGCTGGATTTGCTTGGACTGAGCCACATTCCAAGAGAATTAAAGTAAGAATCATTTTGCTGTCCTTACCCCACTCTAAGTGGGGTCAGCACAATATGTTATAAACATGCTGTCACATGATTTGGCTGCGTTTTAACGGCCGCCTGCCTGACGTCAACTTACTTTAGTCGTATTTTACGGCACCTCGGTAAGAAAGAGGGTAATGTATTCTACTAAACCGGATACAACAGGGTGGGTCAACTTACGTTTGTCGCCTTTTATGACACCTCGGTAAGAAATGAGGGTGGTCTATTCTACTCAGCCGGATACAACACGGCGGGTCGACTTACTTAGTCGTCTTTTACGACACCTCTGTAAGGAATGAGGGTGGTCTATTCGACTCAGCCGGATACCACACGTTCAAATTAGAGTAAGAATAACAATATTTTTTAAATGATTTGTTGTATGTGGTTATTATAGTTTCAAGACATTTATAGAAGGAAAGTGAATAGTGAGTTCAGACAGACATAAATTTGAGTTTTTGGTGGATGTAATACATCTCCCCAATGCTTTTGGCTCATCTATCTATCACCTATTAGATTAGTCTTTATTATCTGAAGTTTTAACCATACATATACATTACTTTTTAACTTTTTGCACCACTTTTTATCTCCAGTTTGTTCTTGTGACAAACTTCTCTCCTCTTCGAGTGATTCCCAAATTTTCTGTTGCCAGTCTCTGTCTCCACATGTAACCATTTTTATATTGTCCACTTGCAACCATTTTTATATTGTCTTTCCATTTTAAGTAAGGTCTACCCCCTTTTTCTTGAATCTATTATCTATACTACTATACTACTACTTTGTTTGAACACGCTAATCTCAGGTACTACTGGACTGATTTTTTAAAATTCTTTGTGTAGGATAGTCCATTTATCGAGAAAGGCTATAGACTATATAACGTCTCGTTTAGAATAGGAGAGGAGAAGCAATGAAAAATATTGCGAAAACGGCAAAATTTAAAGTTTTCATTGCGCTAAATAACAATGAAAGTTATTCAAAAATCTCCTATAATTAACTCACGATAAGTACTTTTATGTTCAAAATGTCAATTCGGGAAAAAATTGTGCGGGAATAAAGCTGCTGGCACAGCTAGTGGCGAATACAAAATATGTGCCCAAATTGCCATTTCAATTAATACATACTTAATATTTAATACATACTTAATGTTGTCGCGGCGGAGGGCCCCTATCACCTTTAAATAATTGAGTGGACTGTTTTTTGCGTTATTATATTTAATATGCAATGTCCACGTAACAAACGAAAAATGGTGACACAAGGAAAAAAGCCGGGAACGTGCACGTACCTTTTAAACGGCCACTGCTATGAGTCCTGGATCCAGGCACACACACGAACACTTCGCGAGGTGGATAGCACCAATTCTCACTGGATACAATTTTGGATAGCGGATTTGCAAGAACTTAACCGAAGTTTATGTTTGTTGAAGTAAAAAAGCGGTATGCGGCGATTAGCGTTGCGACAACGACTAACTTGTCTTTTCTTCGGCCACAGTGCACGTAAGGAAAGGGGAAGGGATTTTGATTGGTCATTAGAGACACTGCAATATCATTATAAATTTATTTACTATTAATAAATTAAGCGTGTCCACCTATAGATGGTGTAACTTAATATTATTTTTTTAACAGGTTAAGCTGACAGTACAAGGTGAAGTGATAGGTGGGACAGTTCTCCAACAAACGTTCATAGTAGAGTATGTGATTCAGCATCAAATGTGTGATGCATGCCATCGTTCAGAAGCACAAGACTACTGGCGTGCTTTGGTTCAAGTGCGACAAAGGGCTAACAATAGAAAAACGTTTTATTATTTGGAACAATTGATTTTGAAGCACAAGGCACATGCTAACACCCTTGGGATTAAACCTAAGCATGGTAAATAAAATCAATAATTCAATCAATTAAATTATAATAACATTATGTATAATGATAATCTGTATATTAACTAATGTCAGCAGTGGTATCCAGCTGTTTAAAATATTACCACCCCCATTTCTTACCGAGGTGTCGTAAAAGGCGACTAAGGTAAGTCGACCCGCCGTGTGGTATCCCGCCGAGTAGAATAGACCAACCTTATTTCTTACCGAGGTGTCGTAAACGGCGACTAAGGTAAGTCGACCCGCCGTGTGGTATCCCGCTGAGTAGAATAGACCAACTTCATTTCTTACCGAGGTGTCGTAAAAGGCGACTAAGGTAAGTCGACCCGCCGAGTGGTATCCCGCTGAGTAGAATAGACCAACTTCATTTCTTACCGAGGTGTCGTAAAAGGCGACTAAGGTAAGTCGACCCGCCGTGTGGTATCCCGCTGAGTAGAAAAGACCAACCTCATTTCTTACCGAGGTGTCGTAAAAGGCGACTAAGGTAAGTTGACTCACCGTGTGGTATCCGTTTTAGTAGAATAGATCACTCTCTTACCGAGGTGTCGTTAAATACGACTGAGGTAAGTTGACGTCAGACAGGCGGCCAGAAACGCAGCTAAATCATGTCACAGCATGTTTATAACGTTGTGCCAACCCCACTTAGAGTGTGATAAAGGCAGGAAGATAATGATAAATTTTAGTATTTTTTAATGCCTAAAAGCAGGGATAAAATGATTTTTTTTAAAGAAAACCTAGCTAGATCGATTTTTCTCCCCTAAAACCCCCTACATGCTGAATTTTCGAGATTCCGAAAATATATATACATACAAGATTAACTCATTTAAATATTAAAAAATTCATAATTCCACAGATGGATTGGACTTCTTCTACACAACAGAGAATCATGCGCAGAAAATGGTCAACTTCATACAATCAGTTCTACCTATTAAGTGCCAGCATTCCAAGAAACTGATATCCCACGACATACACAGTAACATTTATAACTACAAGTTCACATTCAGTGTGGAGATAGTGCCTTTGTCAAAGGACAGCGTTGTTTGTCTGCCTAAGAAGCTGACTCAGATGCTGGGGTCCATATCTTCGATATGCTTAGTACAGAGAGTGACTAGTACTATACATCTAATTGACGCCTACACTGGACAAGGTATTTAAATATTTTATCCTCCTGCCCTTATCACACTCTAAGTGGGCATAAAATGTTATAAACATATTGTTATATAAATAAATATATGGGACACTTACACACACGGTCGTCTGTCCCCAAGGTAAGTAACTTAATACTTGTGTTATGGGTGAGGGCCAAAATTTTCTATAAATGAATTAGTTGGTCTTTGAGCCTGGGTGTATATTTGTATTTAAATATGTATTTAAAAAATATATAAGTATATATTCACCAGTTGTCTCTCACCCATTAATTAAGCTGCCTATTAAGTTACTTACTTTGGGGACGGACGACCGTGTGTGTAAGTGTCCCATATATTTATTTATTTATTATTTATAATGATGTAATAGAGATAAATAATGATGCTCATAATGAATGATAAAACAGACTAATGTATAAGTGGAGTATATTGGCAGAAACCATATGAAAATCTATTCAATAGTGTTAATGTTTATCACAAATAAACAGACACAGTTGTCTTATTTGTTCAAATTTCTATTTCAGTCTGCGATCTGTCGTCAACCCAATATTGGAGACATCCATTCAGTCCAATTTGCAACCCGAAGCAATTGGTGGAATATATTGTGATGGATATTGATATATTGAAAGAACATGTAAGTAATTCATATAAATAACTAAATAATTATAAAAGATATAGGACAATTACACACACTGTCATCCATCCTCAAAGTAACTAAATTCTTGTGTTATGGGTGACAGACAGCTGGTAAATCCTATCCTACTTCCTACTAATATTATAAATGCGAAAGTTTGTGAGTAAAGATGTATGTTTGTTACTCTTTCACGGCGAATACGCTGAACCAATATCAATAAAATTTGGCACAATTAGGTAAAAATAGGATTAGGGATCTAGGTAAAAATAGGATATACTATACATGTCCATTACTTATGCACTTATTACTGGTCAAGCCCCAGCACTAATGAGATATTTTATAACTTACAAGCTTTTAGCTTTACGCGGACTGTCGTCGTGATCCTATGCCTGTAGAATTAACAGGATTTCTATAGCCAATATTTTATTCCGGTGTAGGAATAATTGTAAGGAATGATAAATGTCATCGATATTAGTTCAGCGGATTCGCCGTGAAAGAGTAACAAGCATACATCAATACTCACAAAGTTTCGCATTTATAATATTAGTAGGATGGATTGATATTTGCAAACTTTTAACTCTTCAAGTAAAATATGGTAAAGAACCTTGCATGTCTAGAGAATTCTGGGGATATAAACTACCAAAGTGCATTAGTAGATCTAAATTTAAAAATTTAAAAAGAAGAGAAGAGACCTATGTTCAGAAGTGGGATAGTTGAGATAAAAAAAAAAAAATAGACCTTTAAGTTTATTTCATATATTTTTAATTTGTTATTTTAAATATGAAGCTGTTTGATATTATGGTTTTCGTTATGCTTAGGAAAAGAAATCATTTCCGGGCCAAGGTGCTGTATCCAATAAGCATGTGTTAGCCGACGTGTGGGTCGTGAAATCCAGCGAACTGGGTCTGGATATCAGTCCTGTACACACTAGGACACATTTGGGGCACATATTAAAGCCTGGTGACACAGTGCTGGGGTAAGTGAAACTGTATATAGCATTATGTCTTATGGAATATTGTTATGGGGTAAAAGCGCGAACACTGAAAAAAAAAATTGTGTTATAAAAAAAAGCCATACGCGACATTTACAATTTAAGTCGATTTAGCGAGAGAAGTTTAAAGAAATAGATATTTTTACAGTGGCTTGACAGTATATTTCTAGTAATTTTATTTAGAAGAATCAACAGTAGATTTGACGGTTCATAACCACTTGTTTACAAGTGTACTTGAATAAAGACTATTTGAGTTTGAATTTGAATTTTGTGCCTTTCGCTTTATTAAGATAAATTATCAGATACGGCCACGCGTTGCTTTGTTTTTAACTTCTCGATACTGTTTATTAATTTAAATTATATTTTGGTCATATAAAAACTATATTAATTTATTACATTTGTACAAACTAAACTTTATTAGTTTTACTTTCTTATAAATAAAATCTACATTATTCGATCGTGTTTTACGCAACAGGTTACACCGATAAACATGTAATCAGTTAATCAAATTGTAAGTTGCCATGTTTAGAGTTGAATTCAATTACTTATTTGGCGTATATACATTAACACACCACATTAAACAAAGTGAAGTGTCTGTACATTGTGATGAAAATGAATTCCCCGGTGAAAACACGACTTTGATATACGCAGAGAAATAAATAATAATAAGTTTAGTACTTAGTCCACGAATTGCGACCAGCACATAGATTTTTAAAAGTCTTTATTGCACATCAAATACATAGGAAATACAAAACCAAAGAAATAAAAATAATCAGGAACACAACCTCTACAGTAAGAAATTATGAATTAAAAGGTTGAGAACGATGCACAAGACGGATACTACATAATGTAATCGATAAACGTACTTTCTAATATCTACAATCTCATTATCATCATTCTCTTACCCTTATCCCACTCTAAGTGGGGTCGGCACAATCTTCTTCGTCCATTCTCCTCTATCATTCGTCAACTCTGGTGCCACTCCTTTAACATGCATATCATTTTTCACATCCATTCATCTTTTTTTCGGCCTCCCCCTACCCATACATCCATCCAGATTCATATTTAAAACTCTTTTGGTCACATGATTTTCATCCCTCCTCATTACATGACCATACAAACTTAGTCTCGGATTTGTCTGTCTCTTTTCTGTAATGGACGCAACTTTCAGACTTCCCCTAATAATCTCATTCGCATGCACATTTCTTTCAACCTTTTCTTTTATTGCCCTCATTCTAATACATCTCATATTTACATTCTACGTTACATTAATTAAATTACGTTATAGAATTAAATTTTTTAATACTTTAATTTATTGAATTAGGCGTTGGCTTTGTTTTGTCGTGGAGTCTATCTCCTGACGATGTTTCGGTTACGGGGCGAAACAATTGTTGAGATTGTGGTGGTGAATGTGTGCAGTGCTTGTGTATTGTTGTGCCATCGGTGTCGAGTACTGCATGAGTTCTTACAAATTCTGCATGTATCAGGTATGAGAACGAATAGTACACTCTACATTTAGCATTACATATATTTTCTTTTATCGCGGATTATAGCAAAATAATATTCTCATTACTTTAATTTTATTATATTTAGATACAATCTCGGCGAGTCGAACGTAAATGATGCAAATCTGGATAAATTGGACCGCAACTTGATCCCGGACGTTTATCTCGTCAAGAAGCACTATGGGGAGAGGTCAGCGCGGAGACGGGCTCGTGCTTGGAAGCTGCGACATATGCACGAGCAACCGGCTTCCACCACGGACGAGTAAGTTAATTATTGCTAATTCAAATTCAAAATATGATAGCCGAATGGTGATACCATGTGCCTTTCTCTAGGGGGATATGGGCTCTTTTCTTCTTTTCTCTAGGGGATATATGTTCCTTTCTCTAGGGTGATATATGTTTCTTTCTCTAGAGGGATATGGGTTTCTTTCTCTAGGGGGATATGGGTTTCTTTCTCTAGGGGGATATATGTTCCTTTCTCTAGGGAATATAGGTTCCTTTCTGGGGATATAGGTTCATTTCTCTAGGGGTATATGTGTTCCTTTCTCTAGGGGGATATGGGTTTCTTTCTCTAGAGGGATATGGGATCCTTTCTCTAGGGGGATATATGTTTCTTTCTCTAGGGGGATATGTGTTCCTTTCTCTAGGGGGATATGAGTTCCTTTCTCTAGGGGGCTATATGTTTCTTCCTCTAGGGGGATATAGGTTCCTTTCTCTAGGGGGATATGGGGTTCTTTCTCTAGGGGATATGGGTTTCTTTCTCTAGGGGATATATGTTCCTTTCTCTAGAAGGATATGTGTTCCTTTCTTTAGGGGGATATGTTCCTTTCTTTAGGGGGATATGTTAGTTTCTCTAGGGGATATATGTTCCTTTCTCTAGGAGGATATAGGTTCCTTTCTCTAGGGGGATATAGGTTCCATAGCCAGGCAGGTACCAATGAGTTTGTCTGTTAAAACATGTGTCTAATTGATAATTTGCAATGCATTATGCAATTTATCAACGCTTTTCGGTTAAGGAAAACACAGGTTAGGTTAGGAAACCTGCCTATCTCTAGAGAATTAAGGGGTTAGTGTAACCTACTAATCCGCATTTGAGCAGCGTGGTGGGTATAATAAATTTCGTATGGTCGGTAGTAGTCTGTATATCGTATTTATTAATTCCTATAAAACCGTTATACATATGTTTCAGCGATTACAACGAGTTTCTTGATGACTTGGAAGAAGATCCGACCCTTAGACAAAACATCAATATATTTAAAGACGGTAACAAAATACCTGTCGACGTTGATGAGATCGATCCCACATTACCACGGATCACGCTTGCCGAAATGCTGGATGATTTGGTTATAGAAGACGTTGATATGACAGAAGTGTGAGAACTGTGTAGACTAAGATATATGTTAATATAAATATGGTTTTTGTACTGATTTTTTTTATTTAATCCTTAAACTTTTAATCAAAAAGTCTTATTGAGTCTTTATTAAGTAAGGTCAACGATTTTATGGTAGCATATTACATCAGATTAAATAAAAAATAACAATTCAATTCAAACAATTTGCAATTTCTTAATTATACACTTAATTTAATTATTGAAAATTTAGTGCGACTTGTTCTATTCGATGTCGCCATACAGTGCAATATAGAGTAAAAGAGCCAACCTAAAATTTGACCATCGACAATAAAGAGAATGAGAAAAAGCAAATGAGATTTATTATCAGTCTCTTTTTTAATGTGTTATGTAATGCGAGTGAAACTGAAATTCGTACACTTATCTTTATCTAATTACGCATAAAAAAGAGACAGATAGATAGTGTCATTTGCTTTATGTTTATTTTAATTGGGCGCTCTTGGGCGTCTTTCCTACTCTACTATAATAACTACGAGGATCAGCCGCGGTCACTCTTCAAGTAATACATACTTCTCTTTTAGTACATTATGAATTTCGTGATCGGTGACACGCTCAAAAGCCTAAAGACCAAGGTCTTCGAACAGTGCGTGTTGGCTGTGATGACATACGGATCCAAAACGTCGTTGATAATGGCCTCATAAGAAGGCTCAGAGTCGCTAAGCGGGAAATGAAGCGAGTTATGCTTGGAGTATCTCTACGTGATCAAAACAGAAATGAGGAGATCCGTAGAAGAACCAGATTCACCGATATAGCTCATCTTGTCGCGAAACTGAAGTTGCGATGGGCGGGGCACATAGTGCGTAGAACCGATGGGCATTGGGATCTTTAAGTGTTGGAATGGCGAGCCCGCACGGGAAAGCGCAGTGTTGGTAGACCCCCCTTCAAGATGACCTCAAAAAAGTTGTGGAGAGCCGCTGGATACAAGAGGCACAAAATCGTGTGTTGTGAAGATCGCACGAAGAGACCTGTCCAAGTGGTTAAAAAAACTTTTATTATTTTTTACCAAGAGTACTAATCGTATATTTTTTATTACTTTAATAAAAATAGATTTTTATTATTAGCCATGCAAGAAAAAGAATTCAAAATTAGCACCTTGGTACTTTACAAAGTCACCTTGACCTTCAGATCGCGAATAACTGCTAGGATAGTCACTATGCGATTTATGTAAAACAAAAAACAATAAAATTACATTTCAGTGTGAATTGCAGATTTTATCGATTATAATTAAGCATTTAATTAAGTGATAGACTTGATGAAACGAGATAATGCAATCTAAGTCTGAGATCTACTAACGTTTAGGTTATTATTGATTATCGATGTGTATGGGTGTTTGGAACGAGTAATGCTCATACCTAAAGCGATAAATTTTGACGTATTAAAAAAGCCATACTTGCAAGTATAATAAATGCTAGCCATATTTCCATTATACTTTTTTTTATGTCAGGAAAACCCATTATGGGTCGTCACCGCCCGATGGGGACGAGCGGCGGGTATGTCGGACTCGTACCGAATAAAAACCTGATAGTGCTCCACCACGCTGCTGGTGGCGGGGACAGTTCGTGTCCCTACCACGTGATTTGGCTACGTATTTTACAACCTGACGGCAACTTACCTTAGTCGTCTTTTAGGACACCTTAGTAAGAAATGGGGGTGGTCTATTCTACTCAGCTGCATACCAGAACGCGGGTCAACTTACCTTAGTCGCCTTTTAAGACACCTCTGTAAAAATGAGGGTGGTCTATTTTGCTCAGCCGGATACCACACGGCATTGAAAGCTACAAAAAATTACATACGGTCCAGTAATTATATTTTTTGATGTTAAAATAAAAATAAATACGCCACTATAAAATTCGCATAATATACCCTAACAGCACATATTCATGGTTTTGTAAAATGCAAAAATTTACCTACTTATTCTGTCTGAGATGACAGATTGCTTTGATTAATTTGTATAGTTGTTTATTTTTTAATACGAATTAGCTTGAGTCTAAGATAAGATAATTATTGATCATGCGAATCGATAAAGAAATTTAAATTTTTTAATATTACATCGTTATATCATTCGATGAGACGGATTCTATGCAAACTAATCGGGCCTATTTAGAACTTAGATGATTTGTATGTTTTTCTCATTGTCGAGTACGCTTGTGTTTTCACACAGAATTTATAATATTATATTGTTATAAATATCTTATCATTCACAATAGAAAAGCCGCAAAGTGAAGATGAAAGTGCTTATTGCCGCGCTGTTGATATTCGGTTCGAGTGTTGCAACGCGTCTTATATCTTCAGGTATGGGGTTTTCACTTGGGGAATCTTAAAGAATGTCGAAATAAATGTTTATATTTCTTATAAAATTTTATAATTACGTAATCGGGAATAGTCATAAGCTTTGCAAAGAGCGTATGATGAGGTATATCTGTATATGTTAAAACATAATTTCGATTTTTTTGTTCTAAAATATTGTCTACGTTTAGGATATAAGTTATTATTTGGTATCGCCTTTTGGCTTGATTTTTTTTTCAATGACATCTGTACCGAAAGAGATTTATTTTAAATCCTACTAATATTATTAATGCGAAAGTTTGTATGTATGGATGTGTGTTTGTTACTCTTTCACGGCGAACCCGCTTAACTAATATCGATGAAATTTGGCACAATCATTCCTTATACGCCGGAATAACATATAGGCTATAGAAATCCCGTTAATTCTATAATGACATTGAAAAGCGTTATCGACCTATCTTACGACAACAGTCCACGCGAACGAAGTTGCGAATAAAATTTAGTAGTAAAATATCTTGTTGATATTTTTTTAATTGTAAAATTCAAGGTGAACTACACGAATTATTTTTGAGGGCTGCAAGAAATGAAGCGTCAAATGATGACTTCAGGACACTTCAAGATGTGCTCGACATCTACAGATCTGCATCGACAGCAATGCAAACAAAATATGAGAGAAGCGGCAGAGAGGTAAGTGAATGTGTCCATGTCTTAAATGCAATATTATTGGCCGTATATGTAACCAATCGGCCACCGATAAATTATAACTAGCGATAAATTATACAAGTATATTTATAAGAACTGGCAGAAAGCCCTTTAGTTCTAGTGGATTTTAGTGTGACTGGATCGGATGAGCGAGAGCATCTACTAGAATGGTTGAACGCAGTTTTTCTGGGTTTCTCTTTGTCAGTCGGAATTTAGCCTTAGAATAATGTCTTCCAACCTTGTTTTAGCCATGCCCTAGCTTCTCTCTCTTATCAGTCAATAGACGTCCACTGTTGAACATAGGTCTCTTTCAAGGAATTCTACCTTCCACGACCTTTTTTGTGGTCTTCTGTCCACCTAGTCTGCCTACACTACGTTTTTCGGTGCGGGGTCGTCACTCTAGCACCTTGAGACCCTAACGTCCATCTGTTCTTCGAACTACGTGCCACACCAATTGCCAGTTCAGCTTCGAGACCCGTTGAGGTATTTTCGTGACATAGGACCTTCTACAAATCTGCTTATTATTATTATATTATGCCTTATAATAGCATTACAATTAAATGGCACAAATTGGCAAACACAGCCTTAGTACGCACGGTCGTAAAGCGTTTGTGGGATAATTCATCACGCCCTTTCTGTAGGGAAACCCACCATCAACCGATGTTCGAATACTAAGTCATTTTTTGGACATTTTCATGTTACATGCATAAACTACCAAGATATTTACCAAGATAAGAGAAAATTTTTGTGATTGTAAAAGTCGTGTACTACACCTTATGTATGAATATAATACACTTTAAACCGCCACCACTTCCACGGTTTACTATGCTACTAATACGTGCAAAATTCACTACCACAATATTAACGCCATATCCGAATCTAGGAGATATAATATACGATATTAATGTAATTTTGTATTAATTACTTTACTTTTACTTTTGTATGATGGACCTCCGAAAAGTAACGCTCAATCATAAATTATAAAAAGGTTTTGCATGTACATCTGATTGCGTTTTTCTATTCAGGGGCGCTTTTAGGACTTCTAAATTTTCCATGGGTCAATAAAAATTGCAAGTTATACAGATTAATGCTAGGCGATGGTTCGTTCTTGTAAAATATGAGCACTTATCGTTAGATGATATTGTTGTATCAATATTGGTGGTTAATCGCACTACAGAGGTCGAAAACCCCCCAAGTACTAGACAAACGTGTTCAGATGTGCTCACTAAGTTCTAGTTGGTCCAGTTTTTTTTCCTTATCAATATTATTACCTACTTTAATAGCCACTTTATAAAGTCATTGACTTAAGTACAATTTGAGGATAAAAGATAAGTATCTTTATCAGAACATACATATCATCTGTTGAAATCTTAGCGTCTCTATTCTTCTACCTAACTGATTTGAGTCCTATATGTATATATTACTTTAAAACATGTTTTATATTAGATTATTCTATGATATCAATATGATCTAACTTGTTTATTTAAGAATATAAGAATTACTAAAAATCCGCCGTGTGGTATCCGGCTGAGTAGAATAGACCAACCTCATTTCTTACCGAGGTGTCGTAAAAGGCGACTAAGGTAAGTTGACCCACCGTGTGGTATCCGGTTTAGTAGAATAGACCACCCTCTTTCTTACCGAGGTGTCGTAAAATACGACAGAGGTAAGTTGACGTCAGGCAGGCGGCCGGTCATAAAAACGCAGCCAAATCATTTGACAGCATGTTTATAATATGTTGTGCCGACCCCACTTAGAGTGGGATAAGGGCAGGAGGATGATGATAAGAATTACTAAAAATATATGTATCGTTTTTTAAATGTTAAAAATTAAATATTTGTGTAGCTTCGTTTTCATCTTAGCATCTGATTTTGTAGGTCTCTTTTATTTTATCAGACTTCACCAGAACAAAAAAAAATTACGAAACAAAAGGTTGGGAGGCTATATATTTTTTTAACATTCGTCACTCAATAAATTAATTTTTCACCCGAATTTTCGTTGACATATATATAAAATAATCTTTTCAGAATATACTATGTATAATATGTCGAAGTGGCCTGGCAGCATTCTTCGACATTGTCCATGATGGGGCCACAGATGAAACTGTTATCGATGCCGCGAACGCAATGTGCTCATCCTTAGGTATTTTAAGACCAGAATCTTGCCGCCGTATTCTCGAAATGAATGTTGTAAGTTTTATTTAATATTTATTAATTTTATTCTATTGTAATATTTTTAACGGATTTCCAAGTTGAAGTCTTGGTTACTGAAATCTCAGATAAAAGAGAAAAGGTTTGATCTTTGTCGTAATATGTACTTACATTTAAAATTATAAGTGCCTCAAGTAAATCAATACATAAAACAATAAGTATTTGGGACAATTACGTACACGGTGGTCCGTCCCCAAATTTAGTAACTTAATACTAGTGTTATGGGTGACGAACATCTGACAAAAATATATACATATATAGTTTTAAAAACATACATACACCCAGATTTAAAGGACCAATAAATTGTGTATAGAAAATGTTGGCTCTCGTCGAGGGAATATTGCTAACGGCCCAGTCACCATATTATAAAACAACATCCTCCGAGTCCGTCTGTTCGCGATAGATTTATTTTCAAGCGGTGGTCTTCAATATATAGTGCTTCATATGGTTTTGTGTAAATTGGTACAAATATGTCGATTCCATTTCATTTTATTTTTGTTAAAACTAGAACTGCGACCTGTTTAAAAATATAAAAAAATAATGATTAACTAATACTTGCCGAACGTTATCTTTAATATTTAAATGAGTTAATCTTAAAAAAAAATCGTTTTATCCCTGTTTTTGGGTCTTAAAAAATACTAAAATTTATATTGAATTGAATTTTCGTAATGAACTGTCAAGTCAGCGTAGCTTATTCGGGGAACGGGCATCCTAGGATCAACCTAGGATCGATCCCAACTACATAATCATTTATTTCTCTTTTTTAAAGTTTCTTTTTTTATTTTGTAAAAAATTACAGAGCAAGCCACTTACTACTTACCAATTAGTACCTACTAATTATATGTATGTATATGCACGTATTCAACCAGAAGACGTTTCCTTGACATGAGCTAGTTTAAATTCTGCTTTTGAACTATACGGTCTCTTGTATTCTTACAGCCTATACTAACATACATTATTAAGACAACCGCGGAAGCAACGCCGAGAGCTTTCTGTGGATTGGTGTTGCAAACAGCCAAGGATCCTAATTATTGTTCGATCGGTGATCCCAGATTTAACTGGACCGTAAATTTACCGGATGCCAGTGATATTAAAAAAATTAAGGTAAGTTATTTGGTATATAAATTAATTCAAATTTTTCTTTATTTAAGTAAACTCGTAAACAAGTGCTTTTGAATCATCAACTCTACTACTGGTTCGGAATGATCTTCCTGCTGAGAACAGGCAGTAAGAAACTCGGCGGTTGCTCTCCTCCAAATAATTCTTATAACTAGTTACATTTAGTAATTAATACAGATTTATATCTACGCATTCTTATCATCTAAGTAATCCTCAACCGTATATGTAGGCTTTCTGTATCAGCCCTTTAACAGTTTTTTAAACTGCTATAATGGCAAAGCAAAATTGATGTGCGGAATTTATTGAATCATATACCCAAACCCACAAACGCAAGCCGCAATAACTTCAAATTTTCAACATTTATAATTTGGTCTACAAGCGTTTAAGATTTGCTTTGCTTTGAAGAGTATAAAAATTACTACACGTTATATTCCTACAAGTAGATTATTCATTCATTAACCACTTACATATACTTTACTCAAAGGTTAATTTTATTTATTTTCCAAAGGTTTCCAATACAAAGAGTACTCCGTTAACAATAGCTCTCATTACCGATGCTCATATAGACCCCTTTTATGAGCCAAACGGAGTAGCTGATTGCAACGAACCAACTTGCTGCAGAAAAGGCCAAATAGCACGCACACAAGCATCCAAAGAAGAAAATGAAGAAGAATTTATTATCGAAGACTATGTGTTTAAAGACAACGGTGATTCTTTATTAGATTTAGACATAGCTAAAGATATACGAGATAAAAAGACAATATTACGTGAAACAAAGAGAGATTCATCGCCTGCAGGATTCTGGGGAGATTATAGAAATTGCGATACCCCATTTTGGGCGTATAATGATGTTATTGAAAGAATTTCTTCTGCACACCCGGTAAGAAAACACATCTTCACTACAACGATATCACGAATTTTGAAATGGCTCTGGAGAAGTAAAATATATATTTAACTTTACTTTTGTGTTTAATAAACAACAAAAGATAATCCAGAAATATTATTTGATTGTAGATCCAGAAAAAAGTAAGATTTTCATAACATAATTCCTTTTAACAGAAAATTTTATTACAAGTAATGGCTTAAAAATATTTTTTGACTAATACGTAACTACTTTCTGACTACTGATGTTTTAGTACAGAACTCTCAAGACCAATATAATTTATCCTTTGTATCGTAATTGTTAAGATTACGTTTTAGGAAATAGATGTTGTATATTACATGGGAGACAATATCGATCATCATGTGTGGGAAACAACGTATGAATTAATCAATGTTATAAACGCGTATATCATCGACAAAATGAGAAAGGAATTCGGAGACAACGTCCCTATTGTACCCATAATTGGAAACCATGAATCACAGCCTACAAATCAGTAAGTGATTTTTGTTCATAAAGACATCTGCATATATTTGCTCACAAACAAGAAAATTTTGTCTTATATATTATCTAAAAATATCTCGCATGGCTCTGTTTACTGTAATATTAGATTGCAATGTAAATCTGTCAAACAATATATTGCATTTTTCTTAAAGTAATAATTACATAATTAGCTATATTTTTGTTCTTTTTGTTTGGTCCCAACTCAACGATTGCAGAAATGATGACTTTTGCTACTTGTATCTAAAATCTTTTGTTCTTGATATGTATATTTTAATATCACTAATTTTAGCCCGTCAAAATTTATTGTTTGCAATTTCCAGATTTGCACCAGTTACCGTCAAAGGTGATAAACTGAACACAACATGGCTCTACGATAGCCTGGCCAAAAAATGGGACTTTTACTTAAGTGATGATGCCAAAGCTTCTCTACGCAAAACGGGGGCATACTCAATGGTGGTTAAGCCTGGCTTGCGAGTTATATCATTAAACAATAATGTTGCCTACAAATATAATTGGTACTTATTTTATCATAAATCAATCGATTTAAATACTATTGGCCAATACCAAACTTAAATGATTCTTTCTCAAATAGACAAGTACTTTTGTATCCGAAAATGTATATTTCCCTCTCGGTGACGCTAAAGAAATAGTATTGACTAATGGCATATTGAAAATCTGAAAACCAAATGTTTGTTTGATAATAAAGCTACAATTGGAGTTGAAAGTGGTCTTCGTAGGAGACCAACGCTAACAATAAAATGGAATATTTCCGTAACGCGTTGCATTACAGCCCCTTTGATGAATCTTGAATTTGTGAATTATAGTTATTGATAATATTGATATGGATATTGCAAAGAGTTTTTCAAACACTTAAGGTAAAAAAGATAAATAGTTAAAGGCGACTTATGGTCATGGTTGAAAATCAGAATTTGTTTCTGACAGCAGCCTAATTTCATACTAGAAACAATAACATAGTAATATGTAAGATATATCTAAGACTTTCATTCGAAACTATTGAAACATCTAATCTGCAGTGACGAATTTCATATTGTCTGTAAAATCCTAATATATAAATTATATATTTTAGGTGGAATGTTTACGATCCTTTAGATGCTAAACGGCATTTAGACTGGTTGATTGAGGAGCTATATAAAGCGGAGTTAGCTGGTGAAAAGGTTCACATACTGGCGCATATACCGCCCGGAGTACAGGACCTAACCCATACTTGGACGCGGGAGTACAATAGGATAATTAATCGGTATGTGGGTTTGTTTGATCTAATGTTCTGTTATCCAATATCGTCATTTGTAAAAAAAGTTAACTCAATAATTATTTATTAGCAACTGCTTTATTTTCTGTTCTCGTACTCGACAGGGATATGAAGCTAACTCCTACTCTGTATACTAGGATTTCTACAATTCTCAGGAAATATATTGAGTTTACTATCTCTTACCTTGATACATGAATAAGTATCCTATAGCTTTACTATGACAGTAACCTCGTCATTTCTCTTATGATCTACTTTTGTATATGGAAGACAAACAATACCCCGACATCTCGGGCGGGGCATCGTTTGTCTAATAATTTAATAAATAAGGGACGGGGAAAACGGGACTCGACACAATATTAGATTATTACTCAAACGATCATAAAATTCAGCTATTTAAAGTTTCTTCCCCAGTGTGTTACAAATCCTTCAAACCTCTAGCGACTTAAACATCCAGTAACATCATTTGAGTTTTTCCCATTTAGACACATGCATTTTTTTCTCTATTGTTTACTGTAGGTACTGTTTGTATGCTAAAACAACTTACCTTATCTCTGCACAATTATTTTTCTGCAATTTAAGTAATTTTAATACGGCTTTTGCTTTCAAAGTGTCTAATAACTTTTTAAGACAGTTACACGCAGATCCATAATAGAAAGTAATAGTAAAATTATTTTGCTATTACTTTTGTACAGTTACACGCCATTAATTGTTTGAGGCATCAAATTTCGAGACAATATGTTTTGTAATATTGTCTTTAAGTAGCTCAGTTTATTTATTTTCATTTACGATATATAATTATTTTCAATGATCGTTGGCGATGTTCAAAACTGCTTTAACCTAGTTTAGGTTTTTAAACAGCTATACACACGTTTTATTGTATCTAGTCAGCCCGAGTAATTTCGAAGCCGAACCTGGACCATTATTCATAAGCTTTTTACACGGCGTTACCGCGGTGTCTTTTAACCTGGCTAAAATTGACCCATTGTATGTAATAATAAATTCCAGATTCACGGCAACAATTGCCGGTGAGTTCAACGGGCACGAACATTCGGACGAGTTTAAGATTTTCTACAATTTGGAAGATGGTTCAGCATCCAACATGGCTTGGGGTGCCGGTAGCGCTACTGCGTATACAAACTACAACCTGAACTATAAGATAGCAACTTTCGACCCAACAACATTTGTAAGATCATCATTGGTTCTTTAAAATCATATTGTTTTTATTTTTAAAAGCTTTTATTTAGCTTGCCTTGTATGTAGGGTTGTATGTGAAGGTGGAATTTTTGCAAGTTAAATTTGACCCACTTGCCGGTGTCCGATAAAGCTGAAATTTTATATACTGGACCAGTTTCGATGACAATGCATGTTCATAATAAGCATACAGTTAGGTAAATTTTATATTTATCATATCAGTTCGTCATGTTTGTCAATATTATGAGCACCTTGCTACGACAGCTATGAGGGCATACTCGTAAGATTCAATTCTTGTTATTCTAAATTCTTAGTATGTACCAAGTGATTAAAACAGGGAAGTTGTGGTATCCAGCTCTGTAGAATAGACTACCCTCATTTCGAACTTAGGGTTTTAAGGTAAGTTGAAGTCAGTAAAATTCGTTCGTAAAATAACTAGCCAAGACATTTAACATATTGTGCCGACCCAACTTAGAGTAAGGGTAGCAGAATGATGATGATCTAAGTGTTCTTACGATATAAAAGTCGCATTCTTATTTTTGCAGGAGCCTCTCAATATCGTCAACTACATATACAATCTCACAGACGCAAATCTCAGTCCGCGAAGACGGCCACACTGGTTCCAACTCTACAACGTAAAAGACACCTTTGGACTTGAGGATCTGTCGCCAAAATCTATGGACACTCTGGTCAATAAAATGGTTAGAGAGAAACTGTTCTTATTGGACATGTATGCTGCATTTTATTCCAAACTAAGCGACACTAGATGGCCTTATTGCGATGATGAATGTAAGATCGATAATCTCTGCAAAACAGTTGTGACTGTGCTATGGGAACGTGAAAAGTGCAACCAGCTTCGAAGTCTATTCTTTTCATGAGACTTCAAATAAAGACTGGTTAAAATTAATAAACATGCTAAAAATGTATAGCGTTTTATTTATTTACAATTTGTAAGCATACCTAATGCATATGACTTTAAGGATATAAAAGTTAAAATTATTTGAGCAGTCAATCGCCAGGACATTGAACACTTAGGCTTTACAGAGTTTCTTTTAAGTATTAAAAATTCAAAGCTATAAACACATAGATAATTTTAAGGAAGTTAAACAAGAATAAGTAAAAATGTAGTATATGAATTTAGATATTCCAAAGATAGCAGGAAATCTTCATGGTACAGTGAATTTTTGGTACAGTGGTACAGTACATGGTACAGTGAAGTGAATGAATAAATCAAAACTACTGAATCGTCATATTCATTGCTGTTCATTAAGGTTTTTGTTAGGAAACACTTCGTAGACGAATTGGTTATTTCCCCAAAATAATTGATAGAATATATAGATAGAAATTGGAATAGAATATTTAGGTAGGAACAGTTATACTATTTTATAAAGTGCCTCGTTCTATCGGTAGAATTTACATCAATTTGGTTCAACCATCTTTGAGAACGACCAGTTTTTTGGAATCAAAATTTTAAATTACTCAAGATATTTTATCAAGATAATTATGAATAGATTAGCTCGATATTTGTACCTGTATTGTAACCTGTATTTTCAATTCTCTAATTCCCATAGGATTAAAAAAATATATTAATGAGTAGGCATTATTGATGACATATCAACCATAGATATTAATTAAAGGGGTTTTTACGTGATTAACTTATTGACGATTTTATATTGATTTGTTATCTAAAGATTTTTTTAAGATTAAGATGTTTGTACATTAAAATCGTTTTAGTTATCTAATGGAAATTGGTCTCAGATTGCAGGTGCGTTAATTATCAACAGATATAACAAATAGATACATATAATGAAGCACGAGTTGTGTTATTAAAAAGGAATCCCGAAATTTTATATAAACATTTTTTACAATGTCTTAGAGTTTAATATACGCAGATGTTGTCACAATGTTATACCGACAGCCGAAGTAAAAATTTTATCAAATCTATGTTGAAGTGAATATTACTGAAACACTTTTTTGTTAGTAGTATGAAGTCAATTCGAAATTGTTAGTCTTGACAAATTACGTATAAAAATGCAACTTTCATTATCCGAAGTCATACTCCGTTACCAAAATTTATCGTCCACTAGCTTTTACCCGCAACTTCATTTGCGTGGACTGTTGTAGCGTGATAGGTTGATAATAAATGGCGCTGAATAATGTCATCCTATTCCTGTAGAATCGACAGGATTTTTATAGCCCATATCTGGTTATCCCGGTGTATAACATTTGTGGCAAATTTCATCGATATTGGTTCAGCGGATTTGCCGTGAAAAAGTAACAAACACATCCATACTCATAAACTTTCGCATTTATAATTTAAGTAAGATTTAGCATATTCTCGATTCTTAACAAAATAACTTCTTATTATTTTAAGGCAGAGATTCCAGATTTTTTCTCATAGATCAAGCACGAGTAATCAATCAGTCCTCATTTAGAAAACTCTCTATTCAGATTGGTAAGAATTACGCTTACGAATGGAGAACGCTTAGTTTTATGTCGTGCTAACCAAGACCTCCGTCGAGTCTCTTTTCACCCGAACCACTTTGGGAACCTAAGTTCTGAGTGCTTAGTGCAAGTATGGCGCTAGAACAGCGGTCACTAGTGTGCTTAGTGCGAGTTATTTAACCTATTCGATCGCTATACCGTAACAATTTGTATGGCGCTGGAACGGTCATTAGATGTCCCTGTTGCAGTGTCATACAAATTAGCATCAGCAGCAGGGGTCATCTCGCATACCCTTGAGGGGTAGGTGGGGTACAGGCCTCGAGGGCCAAGGCGAACCTATTTGCCCACACCGGTTCGCGCAGGCTTTAATGGACTGGACCAAGTTCGAGCCGTAGGCCCAGTTCACCTAAGTGACCTAAGGGATTTTGGGTTCGGTGGGGGGTCTAGGAGTGTTAACTCCCAGACCGGGGTGAGCTAACGCAATTGAGTAGGTTAAAAAACTCGCACTAAACACATTGACCCAAATGAGAAATGTCACCAGTTTTTCTGTAATATTTACATCTCATTTAAAAAAAGGGGTAGCCCACAATATAATCTTAGTTTAGAATCAGAACAGTCAGAGAAACACTACCAATATAGGTAGCATTTTAAAAGGTTGCGTTTATTTACCCACCGAATCCTAATTTAAATTACTTTTATCACAAATAAATACAGTGACCGTTATATAATATCTATATCATTATGGTACAGTACATGACACCTAAATCTTGGTTTTTGATCAATTTCACTCAAATTCACGTGATGGAAATTTAGAATTTTTATTATCACTCGCAATCCGGACATTGGATTGGCAAGATGAAAGTTTTTATAGGCGTAATTTTGATTATAGGAACAAGTGTTGCAACACATCTTTTATCCTCAGGTAATATACCTAATTGTTGATATATCAGAATGTTTGAAGGTTTGTTTATAAATTTAATAAAAAATACCTATCATGGGTATATAATAAATCTAATTGAACAATTTTAATTTACTAGTAGTCAAAAAATAAGGTGCGCTATTTATATTAAGATCTTGCGCTACCAAGTTTTTTCCATTTTTTGTATTATCATACAAAATATTGTGGTTTCTTTCTCGCTTTATATTCATCTAAAAATATTCTTGAAAGATTTGAGAGAAATTTTTTAGTATAAAAAAACAAGAATTAATAAGTAAGCGGATTTTTTATATTTTTATATTCCATTCCATTCATTGAGAGTATATCTTATCGTCCATCTAATGCTGTCTAAAGATATACTCTCAATGAATTATGTAAAGATAAAATCAATGAATAACAAATCAGTTGAAAATCAAGACCAAAATAATCCAAAACATATCTAATTTAATATACCTATCTAATAGATGTCGTAATTTATATTGTAATATTTTTTATTATATATAATAGAGGCTATTTCCTTTTAGATGAGCTTCAGAAATTGTTTACGAAATACGCCAACAATGAAGCATCAGAACATGATTTAATTGTAATACAAGATGTCTTAGCTTCTTATAGGCCAGAACCTACCGGCGCGTTAATGAAAAATGAAAGAAATAATGGAGAAGTAAAAAACTATTTACTTTATTAGTTACTAATAGTTAAATCGTATTTGGAATAGCAATTTTGAAAGATTCTTATATCATCCAATTAACGACTACGACAAATGGTCCGAAAATTTATATAATTAATTTTATATAACAGCTATCAATTTAGATTTTTTTTACATTGAAACAATTGTATTTTAACGCTATTATTGATTATTTAGAATACATATATTATGTTTAAAGCAAATTAATTTTACTATTTTTAGTCAACGGCTTTTAATTTTGGAGTGTTTTTTCCGTGTAGCTTCACAGATATATTATAGAAATTTTGAACTTAATTTTTTACAGAGTATAAACTGCTTAATTTGTCGAAGTGCATTTGGAGCACTTACCGATTTGGTTCTCCATGGAGCATCTGATAATAGCTTAATCGAGTCAGTAACAATATTATGCTCATATCTCGGATTTGTAACAGCTCGAGCTTGCAGCGGCCTCATCGAATTAAATATAGTCAGTATAGCTTATTATTTTCAGATTTTACTGCTTTAACCATACTTTTTTATAAGATGTATGTGTAGTTTTAAAGAAGGTTCAGAAACGAGTATCAATGAAACAAAACTCTTAATTCAACTTCTATTCCCGCACCCGTAAATTAATACTATATCCTAAAGCAAACATCACATCACACATATGGCTTGTATTTTACTATCGCAACCATTTGTTGTTGCGCATTACGCCGAGCACGCCATCGGCTGTGTTCGTAGGACGCTCGGTGACATGGAACTCTATAATTGCTTTCTGGCGTCGAGTCTAGTTCGTTATCCATCAGCTGAGCCCGTAATACGCATTTTGTAATATCCGTTTACAGTAGTTAATATATAGACACGGGCTGTACTCACGTTTTACTTTATCAGGTGAGGCCGACTAGTTTCAAGCACATCGGGGTCCTTATTCATGAGCTCTTTATACAGCGTTTTCGCGGTGTGAACAATTGGGCTTGAAACTAGTCGGGTTCCCGATTTAAAGGTTTCGTAACCAAAAAGTTAACCCACATAGTTTCGCTCCCTCAGTTTATTCATCGTAAAGCTTAAGATGACATGTAAATACAATACTTTTATTTACGAAACTACGTCACTGTTTAAATAACAAACAGGTTATTCTGAAATTGTACAGTTCAATAAATAATTTTATTTTACAGCCTATTCTCACATATATTATTCGACACACACCGGAAGCAACGCCGCGAACCTTCTGCGGTCTTGTATTGCAGAGAGCCGGCGATCCTAACTTCTGTCCCTATGACGACCCTAGGTTTGAATGGACAATTGACTTTCCCCAACGGTCTACCATCAGAAAAGTATGTTTATCATTGCTAAATAATCCATATTTAGATTACTAATGCTTTTTTATTTATCAATATTGTTATAACTATACTAAGAAAATTAATATTTAATTTTAATATAATAACAATTTATATTAATAATATTGAGACGGCACGTATAGTGAAAAGCTTGGTTTCAATAATTTATAGTGACGAAATTATTTAATTATTATAAATGTGGTATGAGATTCAGTTGTACACAATTTCATCACTATTGTTCCATTAAATTAATCGAGAAAGCGTAACTGACAGACACACTTTCGTTTTATATTTATTTTAAAAGAAGTAAGTTTGATATGTATTTTTCAATATTCTTATATATCGTCTTAGGATCCTGATGTTAGAACTAAGTCTCTAAAGATAGCACTAATCTCAGAAGCGCATATTGACCCATTATACGAAGTTAATGGAGTCGCCGATTGTGATGAACCAACTTGCTGTAGAAAAGGCCAAACACCGCGAACAGAAATATACGATTTCGATGTAAATGCACACACACGTGATAGTGTTAAAATAAACAATAACGAAGATATGATCGATTTAGACAGTGTAAATGGAATGAGAAATAAAATTAAAACAAAGGCAGTAAGCAAATCTAGCTCTCCGCCGGCTGGATTTTGGGGCGATTATAGGAATTGCGACACACCTATATGGGCATACGATGATGCTATAGAAAGAATTGCTTCAACGCATAAGGTACGTACAACTTAACACTTACCGTACCAGAAAAACATAGATATTATATTTTAATATCCAGAACCTTTAAACGGAAGTATACTACCTGCTTCCAGAGATACAGGCACATTAATCCCTGTGCCCTAATGTATTGCTGTTTTAAAAACAACCATTTACTCGTACATATTAAGGGTGATACATTACACGATAATTATTTACCATCTTATGCCCCTGACTTCTTAATAATAGGATAATAAGTGTTCTATTTAAACTTTGTTTATATAGATAAAATGACCACGTTATTTTCATAAACAATGCTCATTCGTACTAAAAATGATAAACTGTACAAAATTAAAGTGATTATAATCTTATGGCCGCAACTTTTTCAGATGGGCTTCCAAGATCAAAATTGTGCCACTATATTTGTGCCAAATTTAATCTAAATCCAGTTAGCCGATTTTGCACGTATATTTACCTGAATCAAACTTGATGTTTCAGGACGTAGATCTTGTTTATTACATGGGAGATAGCATCGACCATCACGTGTGGGAAACAACATATGATTTAATAAATGAAGTAAACGCTTACGTTATCGATAAAATGAGGAAAGAGTTTGGAGATAACGTCCTAATAGTACCATCTATTGGGAACCACGAGTCCCAACCAACGAATCAGTATGTTAATAATTCAATTTACCTTCATATTTAATTACTCTTTTTACTTATATATGTAAATTTAAAATTTGCGTTTTCAGATTTGCACCAAGTACTGTTGTAGGTGAGAAAATCAACACAACTTGGCTCTACGAAGGCTTAGCCAAGAAATGGGACTTCTATTTGACGGAGAAAGCTAAAGCTACACTACGTAAAATGGGAGCCTTTTCTTTGGTTGTAAAGCCCGGTTTACGGGTCATCTCTATGAATAGCAATATTGCTTATAGATCCAATTGGTACGTAAATATTGATCAATATATTAATACTTATCTTGCTATATCTCTCTACTATAATAGGCAAACGATAGGGCTAGAAAGTATCTATTAAATTTTCAATAAAAAAATTAATTACTTTATTTAATATTTACAATTTTTAACGTACATGTGCATCATCATAAGCTTCACGGAAATCACGCTGATCACAACTGCTTAAACCTAGAGATTCCCGATTTATATGTGTCGACATGACGCATACAGAATCGTGTGGTATGGATATTCCGTCAACAGACCTATGTCCAAAAGTCGAAATCTATCAGTTGAGGAAGAAGAAGAATCATTATTGTTGTATAACAAGATTTCATAAAGTAACGCCTTCTTCTTTATATATAATCCATACCAATATTGTCCAAAAATGCACAAGTCTGTCTGTTATACTTTCATCGGCTGGACAATAGGCGCAGGGTATCGTCGCAACTCGATATTGATGGATACACACATTTCTAGCTTTTTCACCCATTGTCGCGATATTAGTCCCGGATCCACGTATCCCAAGAATTCTTTTACGATATGCATGTTCCCTGACAATGTTTCTTTTCTCCAAATGCACGTGACAAATGGGAAATATCATGGACATACATTATGGATTTTTTTTGTTTTATAATAACTATTTTAGGTGGCTAGTCTACGATCCACTAGATTCCAAGAAACATTTGGATTGGCTTGTTTCCGAGTTATATGACGCAGAATTAGCTGGTGATAAGGTCCATATTCTTGGACATATACCGCCTGGAGTACACGACTATACCTATGTTTGGACAAGAGAATATAACAGAATTGTAACACGGTAAGTATGAAACTTTATTCGAAAATTATTTTCAAATCAAAGATAATTCACAAACCAACATGAACTAAGAAAAGTCAGCACGTAAAAAACTATTTCTTATTTGTCCATATTAAGTCATGAAATGGTGCCAAGACTGGAATCTAATCTAGTAATCTGTAACTTATTAAAGGAATAGAATAAGTTTATTATTTAGATACGTTTACGTTAAAAGCGCTGAAATATTTTTATAACTTATCACAAATGAGATAAGTTATAAAAATATTTCTAACTTGCAAGTACTCGGAAAGCGTCAGGTAAAATTTATACGAGATATTTTTGTTCTCTCAGCTATTAAAATTTTCTGCTTGAAATGGAGAATTCTATTAAAATTTTCCCTTTCAAGACAAAAAATTCACTTTTAATTTTGCTAAATAAAGCAAAATTAAAGAAAATATTTTTTATTGTAGCTGTTCTTTGTAGTTTTTTTTTGTTGTTCTTTATTGTATTTACATAGTTATATGTAATGCTAAATGTGGAGTGTATTATCCGTTCTCATATCTGATACATGCAGAATTAGTAGAAACTCTCTAAAATCGTTTCACCTCGTAACCGAAGCATCATAATAAGATTACATTGCAAGAGTACATTGCGCAAATGCTTTGCGATTTGGGTGATTTTACTTACGAATTCTGTATGAGAGCGTATAGTTAGTATAGTACACTCTACATTCATTAACATAACATATATTTTTCTTTTATCGCGGATTATAATAAAATAATATTTTCATAAATTTTGCATTATGGACCACACTAAAATAACGCCTGAATCTATAAATTATTAATGCTGAATAAAGGTCATGTAAAATTAAATTGTAATATTTTAGATTCTCGTCCACAATAGCAGGAGAATTTACTGGCCATACGCATTCGGACGAATTCAAGATATTCTACAGTCTGGAGAACAGTTTACCCATTAGTGTAGCATGGGGTGTAGGAAGCGTGACCGCTTACACCAATTACAACCTCAACTATAAGATTGCTACAATAGACCCAAATAGTTTCGTGAGTATAAAGTATATTCATAGAGAATAGAGCAATTTGATGAACTATATTCAAAACAGTATACTGTTAGTGTTACTTTGTACAGTATACTGTAGTATACTTTTTTGAACCATTCTTTGAGTGACGATTAGCGTAAAGTATAAACATAATCTGTGCTGGGGCCTGTATGTCAAGGGTCGAAGCCAGGATGATGAAAAATTGAGGAAATATTAATAGCATTAGTAAAAATCCACAACGATTTCACTACAAATATTACTTATTTATATATAGGCAGTAAGATGATGAGTCTTTATATTAATAAGAAACTTTTCTATTTAATAGAATTTATACATTTTTTCCAAAGATCCCATAGGAGTAGTAGTATCAATTTTTTTCAAACTGACTATATGCTGCCTGAAGACCAAGGTCCTCGAACAATGCGTGTTGCCAGTGAGTCAGTTGACCTACTGATCAAACAAACATGATCGCTGACTATAATAGGCCTCATAAGAAAGCTCAGAGTCACTCAGCGAGCAATGGGCGAGCTATGCTTTTTGAATCTCTACGCGATCAAATCAGGAATGAGGAGATCCGTAGAATAACGAGAGTTACCGACATAGCTCACCGAATCGCGAATCTGAAGTGGAAGTGGGCGGGGCACAACACAATCGCAAGGTGCTGGAATGGCAATCTCGCACCGGAAAGCGCAGCTTCGGTAGACCCCCAACGAGGTGGACCGACGACCTCAAAAACCCTCGCGGGTTGACAAAATCGAGGGTTGTGGAGATTCCTTAAGTAGAGCTATGTTCAGTAGTGGACGTCCGTCGGTTTAGAAAGAAGATATGCTGCTAGCCCTAACGGCTTTTACAGCATCTCCGGGCGGGACGGACGTGAGAACCCAATTATTAATAATTATTCTAGACTAGCTACAGTAAAGCATAGCTAGTTTTAACGAGTTTTATTATATTAACAGCCTTGTTACATAAAACTAATTTTGTATTTTTAGGAGCCGGTCGACATTGTCAATTATATCTACAACCTGACAGAAGCGAACCTAACACCAAACATACGCCCACGTTGGTTCCAACTATACGACACACGATCCGCGTTCGGACTGTCCGACCTGTCGCCTAAGTCGATGGACACCTTAGTTCACACCATGGTGACCACCCATCGTCATTTGTTAAGACTGTACTCAATGTTCTTTTCAAAAGAAAGCGATAAAAGGTGGCCATTTTGTAACATTTATTGCCAACTGGACAACCTTTGCAAGTCCGTGATAACTGTGCTATGGCAACGAGAGAAATGTGATGAACTACGTTGGCTTTACTTTTTTACATTCCAATCCAAGGATAATATATAAATTATGTAACTACTATCACTTTTAGCGTTTATTTGGTCAAAATAAATTTGTTCATGTTATTATATTTAAAGCATTGTCAAGAACCGCCAACCAATTTTCATATTTTTTTCAAAATTATGTATATTCATTGTCATTCAGTTTTACATAAACCAATACTCTATATTCATGATTCTATTTTATAAATCGTCATCCTCCTGCCCTTATCCCACTCTAAGTGGGGTCGGCACAACATGTTACAAACATGTCGTCACATGATTTGGCTACGTTTTTTACAACCGGCCGCCTGCCTGACGTCAATTTACCTCAGTCGTATTTTACGACACCTCGGTAAGAGGGTGGTCTATTCTACTAAACCGGATACCACACAGCGGGTCAACTTACCTTAGTCGCCTTTTACGACACCTTTGTAAGAAATGAGGGTGGTACTATTCTATTCAGCCGGATATCACACGGCGTAAGTAAACTTAACAATGTAATGTGCAAAAACATCGGGAATTTGTTTCATTGAAATTATTCGAGATGTTAAATAAAATACTTGACAATTAATAGTTTCGCTTAATTTATTAACAATCCTAGTTCTGAAAATCTAACAACAATATAAAAATAACATTAGTGATTATGTATACTTAGCCAGTTGATTTCGGGTTTCCACCTCAGGTCTTCACTTGGTATTTTGTCTAATTCAGTCATCTGAAATAATGAAATAAATATATTTTAAAATGTAGTCTTTTATTTATTTTATTATTTTGTCAGCAGTTCTTGATAAATGTACATAAGTTGGACTTAAATGTGTCAGTTCGAATTAGGGCAAAATTGAGTTTAAAGGAGTCAATTTCAAGGAGCTAATGTCAGTTAAAAACATAAAGTAAGTTGCAGCCTGTTACTATCCCACTGCTGAGAAAAGGCCTCTTCTGTCCGTTTTTGGAGGAAGGATTTAAGCTAAGACCTACCACGCTGCTCCAATGCGGATTGGTAGGTTAGACATATCTCCAGAATTCTCTAGAGTTATGCAGGTTTGTTTACGATGTTTTCCTTCACCGAAAACAGTGTAATAAATTGCAATTATCAATTAGACACATAAGTTTTAACAGAAAAACTCATTGGTGTCTGATCGGGTTTGAAACCGTGACCTCCTAGACAGAGTTGCACGGTGTTACCGCTGGGCTACCACAGCTTATCAAAAACAACCAATACATACAGGTGAAACTAATATACACCATATAAAATAAAATAGATTTTTATTCAATCTCTGATCTAAATCAAATAACCATTTGACAATAGATGTGGAATATTATGGGATTGGTATTAAAATATTACTCCTAATCAACTTCAATACTAATAATAAGAATACTAAGGTAGTAGACCGAATAGCTCACAATTATTGTAGGTGTATATTTGTATTTAAGTATGTATTTAAAAAATATATAAGTATGTATTCACCAGTTGTCTGTCACCCATAACACAAGTATTCAGTTACTTACTTTGAGGATGGACGACCGTGTGTGTAAAGTGTCCCATACATTTATTTATTTATTATGTCAGGAGATAGACTCCACGACAAAATTTTGCTTTGCTTTGCTATCTTGTCGTGGAGTCTATCTCCTGATGATGCTTCGGTTGCAGGGAAAAACGATTGAGTTTGTGATAGTGTACATATGTAGAGCTTGTGTGTTGTGGTGGTGGAGGTAGAGGTTTGTGCATGTATTTTTACGAATCCTGCATATATCGGGTATGAAAACGGATTGTCCACTCTTCATTTAGCATTATATATATTTTCTATTTTACTTCATTGCGGATTACAGCAAATTAATTTAATTATTAGTTTTGTTTTAGAAAATATTTCAAAATGTAATGAAATTTGTAAATTAATGGGAGATAATAGTACTAATAATTATAATACTGGATAAATAATACTTTGATCCTACCTGATGTCTAATAAAATGTACAATCTTTAATATATGTTCTGCTTTGGTGTCTTTTGATAGAGAGTAAAATCTCCTCCAAATTGCTGCAGCTAACACTTTGTCATCATCCAGTCCTTCATCATAACCAACCAATGAAGCTTGAAATTGTTCTGACAATTCTGTTACTTGTTTCCTTGCTATGGTTGGATTTGCTCCCTGAAAAAAATTGACAATTAACAAACATAATTTTTTTTATATGATAGTGCAAATTTCAATTTATAATTGTCCCATATATTTATTTTTTATAAATTTAATGTTGAGATATATTTGCTATAAACAATTTCATTATAATAGCAAATAATCTTATTTTTATTATTAAAAAAACATTACATCATTATGTGACCAAAAATCGTGGATGAGTATGAGAAGTGCTGTGATATCTGGCTGAGTAGAATAGAACACCCTAATTTTTACTGTAGTGTAGCAAAAGGCGACTAAGGTAAGCTGACCTGTTGTGTGGTATCCAGCTGAGGAGAATAGACCACCCTCATTTCTTACTGATATGACTATGGTAAGTTGGCTTCAGACAGGTGGCCGGTCGTTTAATAACTAGTCAAAAAGTGTAACAACATGTTTAACACATATTGTGCGGATCCACTTAGAGTGGTTTAAGGGCAGGGAAAATGACGATGATTATATAAAAGAGTGCAAAAAAATACACAATTGTATCAGTCACTGTACACACTCTAAGCTAGATGTGTCCCTTTCTATACAAAAAACCTCAATAATAAATTAAGTTGAAGAAGAATGGAGTATGCATTTTGTTTAATAGTAAAGTAGAGAGTGGTGGTACAGTGTCTAACTTACTTATCATATAAACTTACACATAATGTCAAATATACTTTCAAATGGTTAGACACGAACAAGCCCTATGTACTCGCTGGTAAGATGGGAGATACAAGGTAAGGATGAAATTGAAGTTGAGGATCTGACAAATATCTCCTTCAGGGATATTATCAGGTTCGTAAAAGCTACGGGTAGATTAGAGGTGACACTGTCGGGACAGCAGTGAAACCCTTGTCCCAACATGGGGAAATGGGTGGAATAGTCCGGAATAGGAGCTGATCACCCGCCCTGCACCGACAGGCGTCCCCGAGATTAGATGGATAGATAGATAGACACGAACAATACATATTTTACATGCTAGTTATATTTTTCAATTACAATATTACCTGTAAGTACTTAATTCTGTTTGCAACATCTGCCCATAAAGCCTCAATGATACAGTTCCTCACAAAATGTCCATCCCCTTTCACATACTTTTTCTTCTCAGTGCTTAATGAGGTAACATCTTCTGCCATATACCTCACCAATAATAGCCACACGTGCAATTCTGTGATAATAAACCATGAGGCAAATGTGTCAGGGAGTTCAAGATCTTCAAACCACTCAGTATAGGCCACTTTATCTGGCACACATTCATAAAGAAAATATCCAGTAAGTTTGAGTCTCTAAAAAAGCAAAATGTAAAATAATAATTAATCTATGTTTAACATATGTTTTTAATAAATATTCTGTATATTTGATTTTAGGAAATATATAAATATATAAGAAATAAATAAATATATGGGACACTTACACACAGTTGCCTGTCCCCAAAGTAAGTAACTTAATACTTGTGTTATGGGTGACAGACAACTGGTGAATATGTACTTATATATTTTAAAATACATACTTAAATACAAATATACATCCAGGCTCAATCAATTCAAGGAATCAAACCCACGACCCACAGAGCTGAAGGCAGGGTCACTACCCACTGCGCCAACGGGCCAGTCATAGTCATTTTATGTTTCTCTATGTATGTTTCTAGTCATAGACTCTTTTTGCGGTAAAACTTTGGTAGTTTTTGTGGACCTAAGTTTTTTATAAATACTTATAATTATGCATAATTTTTATGTCCCTTTTAAGTATAGAAAAACTTCACAACTTTGTAAAATACAGGGACACATAAAGCTAAGGCATTATCTCTATAAGGTTTAACTCTCTATAATGGCAGTTGTTGAGAGAAAATGCTACTTTAATATTATTTTCTTGTTAGCTAGCACATTATTTTACCTGTGTTTAAAATAAAATTAATAAACTTCTAAACATTTATAATTAGTGATGTACATATATCCAGAAGATATTTATCAATTAAAATTTTTATCTTATTAAATTATCTTTAATAAAATATTGGGCATTGAAAAATACTACTGTATAAGTACAAAAAAAATGGCAAAAGACAACTACATAAGATAGTTCATGTTTCATAATAAAATGTAGTAACAATTCAAATCCAGTTTTCTAAATCCACATATTATTATCACATGAAATAATAATCTCAAACAATAAAGTTATTTACAACGCCATGTGGTATCTGGATCAATAGAACAGTACTACCCTCATTTCTTACCGAGGTGTCGTAAAAGGCGACTATGGTAAGTCGACCCGCCGTGTGGTATCTGGCTGAGTAGAATAGACCAACCTCATTTCTTACCGAGGTGTTGTAAAAGGCTACTACGGTAAGTTGACCCACCGTGTGGTATCCGGTTTAGTAGAATAGACCACCCTCTTTCTTACCGAGGTGTCGTAAAATACGACTGAGGTAAGTTGACGTCAAGCAGACGGCCGGTCAAAAAACGCAGCTATATCATGTGACAGCATATTTATAACATGTTGTGCCGACCCCACTTTGAGTTGTATAAGGGCAGGAAGATGATGATGAATAAAGTTATTTACAATTTTCACTACATATAGTAACAATAAATAAAATACAAATAACTCACTGTTCGATCCTGGTCCATCCATCCTACAGCTTTCATAAATTTTTTAATATAACTTTCCTTTAAAGCAACAGTGCACTGTTCTCTTATATTTGTAGGTTTTATATACATGATAGAGCATGGTCTTGCATAATCAATTTTACTGAATGGCCGATAACGCCACAATATCTATAAAAATACAACAAAAAAATACAATGATGAGAAGTAAATAAATAACTTACAACTTCTATTTGAAAAACTTACCCGTATAAATACATTTCCTCGATTCATTTTTCTAACCTACTGTCTACTGTCTAGTAAATAATTTTACGTTTATTATAGTGGGTGTGAACCTGATTGCAAAACAAACATATTGTCGTCGGTTTGAGTTTTTAACTAAACGTAGTTTAGTACTTATTGACCTTTTCTTTCATAGATTTTATATGTTTGTTATGAATATTTAATTTATTGTTATGAAACAATTAATGGTTATAGACATAGATTACTAACTATAAAATAGATGGTTGTGATTCATACATTGGCGCGAGCCTATTTTCGGTGGTATGGGGGGGTGCAGAGTAGCACTATAGCTACTTACATTTTCATTCAATAAAAACTATCTGCCTCTCACCCGTTTCATTCATAAAAACGGATTCAGTCTCAGCTCTGACTCTTTCTTACATATGGTGTAGTAATATATATAACATATGACGTAAAATCGTAGTAAAATTAGTGATGTACTTGGTACGCTAAAACCGTAATTAGTGATGTCAAAGTTTTATCGATTCGCACACCGCTCTTACCGATTTTTTGGATAACCGGTTTTCCTGTTACGTATTAATAATGATTTTTAAATTTTAATAAAACAAAATATTTAAAGAACTTCTTTATTAAGACTTCTACTATAATAAAAAAATATATATATAACAACCGTTTTACATTTCTAAGTGCATGCTTCTTTAAAAAAAAAGTTTTTTCCTAAACACGCTAAAAGTAAAACTTCAAAAATTATTACTATTTTTAAATAGGAAACAGGAACAGCACGCTGACTAAAAGTTATCCAAACAGAGCTTTCATAGGCCTCAAACTATCTTGAAAATGTAGGAATTGTAATTTAAATTATTATATATTATTATTAAACAAAATTAATTTTAAATATTCACTCGAAAACAAACGTACAAGATTAGTATTTGAAACAATAGATGCTTTCGTTTTTACCGTTTAAGTATTTAGGAAAAAACATTATACTTAAAAGGAGTGTACTTGATGGTTAATTATAATTATTATAATTTAAGTCTTTTTTAGATATATTACTAGTAGTTTTATAGAATATTAGTGGTTTTTATCTCTAAGTATAATATTTTCCATCATATCAGTTAACACTTCGGATTTATACATATAAAGTAAGAATTAAATTGTGAAAGTTTGCCATATTTAATGTGCCCATTGATATCAAGCTTTTCAATGAAAGTAAACATCACATGAGGAACTATACTCCATGGGTTAAATATTTAACTAAATGTAAACATGTCAAAACAGGTACTTTATAGTAGGCATTATCTGCCTACTATAAAGTATCTTTTTTATTACAACACATTGTACTAATATTAAATTTTATTTGTATTTCTTTCAAAGAATTTAAAATTATTGATAGTATTCGCACCACTTAATAAGGTTAAATATGGCATGATTGCTATCAATAATTTTACAAACTTTGAAAGAAATAAATAAGAATATTATTTAATATCCACTTTTAAGAACCCAAACATAAAGGTATTATAAATTTTTTTTAAGAAAACGATGGACAATATTAAATACACATTTAAGTATCACAGAGTGAAACTCATAGAATATTGATATTATGTAACGTCGGTTAATCTAATGCAATTACTATTTTAGGTAAGTAAACTACTTGGCTAATTTGCATCTGCTATATTTCATTAAATTGTATATTGCTGTTTCGCTGTACTAAAGATATAAATATTTAATTTTAGAAAATAACAATAAAATTGTTAAATATGGAAACTGTATCACTTTTTAAATGTTAATAATAGTAATATTAGGTACTTTTACCTCATGTATCATAGTTCTATAACTTTACTTGCGATAAAATTTTCCATTTCCATTCATCGTTTTTCAAGTATCTGTAGTTCTGTGAATTCTCCTTAACATTAATACACCATTGTCTAACTCCCATTATGATAACGAATATGCAAAAAACTTTTAAGAAATCATATTTATGATTAACGGAAGTGAACCAAGAATTATAGATCTAAGTTGACTATATACATTATTGACTTATTAACACTTTACATGCCATATCATGCCATTCCAAAGATATAAGTTTTTTGATGGATATTATAATTTTTCATCTGCATCATATTGACTATGTTGTATTAAAGAACTTTAATCAAATCTTTCAGTTTTATTAGACAATAGCGTACTTATAAAAATTTCACAATTTAAAAAATCCTTTTTTGAAAATTTATCACTCACGGGATTGCACAGGATTATAGTTTTGCTACACTAGTAAAAACACGTGTTTTGGATAGGAATAA
The DNA here is from genome assembly GCA_029227775.1 of Morpho helenor. NCBI lineage: Eukaryota > Metazoa > Arthropoda > Insecta > Lepidoptera > Nymphalidae > Morpho > Morpho helenor. The sequence continues at coordinate 13,448,281 of JARGCU010000016.1, read as the reverse complement.
AGGTGTTGTGTGTTAACGTTAAAATACACAATTTTTAGCAGCAATACAGGCAGAACTCATAATTTATTATAAGCCCGTCGTTTAAACAAACTAGCAATTAAACTAGCAACTAAGCAATTGTAAGTCATTTTCCTTAGTAATGAAAATTTTAAACCCATTCATCTCAAAATATGAGTCTTTGAGTTGTACCGCTATTGCTGCACGTGACCGATATATCGATATACTGCACCGATAATATGATATAGCTTGGGTCTGAAAAATATTTCTGATGGAATACAAGGTACTATAACTATCAAACAATAATATTAACCGATAATGTTTTAAACAATGAAACCAAATTATGATCCGTTCTAGTGTGCTAGAGCCCCCTTATCCACGGATTTGAGAAAAAATCCATTGGGTCCTAGTTAAGAAGTTTGAAACTTCATAATGTTTGTCAATTATACTAATATGAATCCATTTTGAAAACACAACCTTCTCTTGAGTCTCTAGCATTGAAGCGGACTTTTACAGCCTTGTTCCAAAATTCCGAATGGTTCAGGCGGCAAAATAAATTGTTAGTGAATAAAAGCATTCGCGCTGTGAAAATGTTAACTACTAATGTCAATAAATGAGGCTAAATAATTATGATTCGACTGAAGCTCTTCATATATGTTCATCTGCATCATCGGGCTCGTGGACACTTCCCGGCGGAAGAGTTCGCAGCATATTTAACCTGTAATAAATAAGTAATTCTTAAATAATGTATAGACAGAACATTATTCAGTATAAGTAACAGTAGTCTTACAGACAATCTTGGCATTGATATCCCCTGAGTAGAATAGACCACCCTCATTTCTTACCGAAGTGTCGCGAAAACCGATTAAGGTAAGTTGACGTCGGGCAGGCGGTCGGTCGTAAGATACCAAATCATGTGATAGCATGTTTAAAACATGTTGTGCCTCCCCCACTTAGAGTGGGATAAGGGTAGGAGAATGATGCATTGACAAATAACAGAGATTTTAAATTTTAAAAATACATTTTTAGCTTCCACTGGTCTTAAATAGTGTCTGGAAAATATTTTTTACATGTGTCTATAACTTTGTCTACAGTTATATTTTAAGTATAGAATAGAGACTTTAACTATAAATAATATTTTTTTTTAGTAATAAAATATAAGGGGTATCTGTGACAATCTTTGTGTTATGTTAAATATCTTTAATTTTGTACTGTTAGCAGTACCAGGCTAAAAATATTATGCTTTCCAAATACTGTATTGTACTGTGTGACAATTAAGAAGCGTATGTGATAAAGTTCCAATGATCATCACTAATATGACTTTTAAGCTATTCTTACATTACACACTTTTTTTCATCACTATAATAGAGGAACCGTTGTACCAAACTTTTGTTGTTATATCTCAAACGGATTAGGCAGTTAGCCCACTATACATATAAGCTTCAGTTTTAATTGAAAGTGAAATGGACAGACTGACATACTTTACATCAAATATTTACTTGCCTTCATCTAGTCAAATCAATTGACCTAATCATGTGCTTATCCCATAAAGCATCAACAGCATATAGCCCTTAGACGTCATCCCAATGAGTACTCTCTTTGGCAATGACCAGGTTCATCTGAAAATTATTGCAAAAACATTTTAATAAATATGTAACAAGCTGTGTGCACAACAAGAGGCCGTGCGACTATGTAAAGACGATCATGGGTTTAAACCCCGCGCAGGCACATGGCTAATTGACAATTGCAATTTATGACACGCTTTTCGGTGAAGGAAAATATCGTGAGGAAATGCGCATACTTCTAACGAAGTCTAGGGATATGCGTAACCTACCAATCCGCATTGGAGCAACGCGATGGTAGGTCTTTGCTACAATACTTCCTTCCAAAAAACGGATAGAGGAAGCTTATGGTTCCTACTGCTGGGGTGGGTAACAGGCTGTTACTTTAAACATACACATGCAGTGTGTTTACAAACAAAAATGATTTATATTTGAAACATTTTAACTGATATATTTTTTTATTTAAAGTATCTTTAAGAAATAACTTTCTGTTAAATATAATTAACTATAATCTATAATCCATATTGTCTGTCGCAGAAAGAATAAAAAACTATTCAGTAATAACCACTTAAAACTTAGAATATAACTGATATTGGGTATAACATATGATATACAACACTTCAATAAAGCATACACAATAAATATTACTATAGAAGGAAAAGTTTTACTTTTTATTATATTTTGAAATTAAAAAATAAAACTTTCCAATATTATTACAGTTCAATAACTAAGGATATACATAATAAACAAATAAGAGCCCAGATTATGCTTCGAGGTCCCTGCTTTATACCTTGTAAACATATTAAATAGACAATAGGTTGAGATATACAAACGTAATGTAATAAATGTGTATATAAATTGAGAAACACTAGCTTAAATTTAACTACAGAAACAATGCTTATAAGAAGTCCATTTATACTATTAATATTACTAATGCGAAAGTTTGTGAGTATGGATGTGTTTGTTACTCTTTCACTGTGAATCCCCCGAATCAATAAAGATGACATTTTTCACAATTCGTCCTTATACACCGGAATAACATATAGGCTATCATAACATATAGGATAGAAATCCTATTAACTCTACAGGAATAGGATGACATTGAATAGCGCAATCTATTATCGACCTGTCACACGACAACAGTTTACGCGAACGAAATCGCGAGTAAAAGCTAGTACTATATAAATGGTACAAAAAGTTGGTCTTAAATGTAGGCTGCCATTGCACAGATAACTATGATGAGAAAAAAATAATTTATAGAAGTAGGCTTTACTTTGGTGAATTCCAGAGTACAAAAGATATGATAGAATTATTTTGCTATAATCAACATTTGTTAAAAGAACCTATGTAATTCTAAGTGTAGGAAGTAGTTTGATCACAATAGATCAGTAATGGCCAAAGTGATACTGGGCCCTCAGGCCCTGCAGAGCCACTACTCCCAGAAGAAGAGGAGAAAGCAAAACAGATCTCATATCTTATACATGCAGGATTAGTTACCACACATATCATAAAACCCCCAAAAAGTCACTAAATCCCATTATTTAGCTATTTTCTTATCTTTTTATCCCAAAGAGGCATACACATAATCAAAGAATAATAATTAATTCACATTGTAATCTGTCAAAGAAAGGTCTAGTATCGATTCGTGTTGGGGTCTTAGGGTGTTGGAATCTCAACTCCACACCAGAAAACGTAGGGTCAATAGTCCCCCTATGAGGTGAACTGAGGACCTAAAAAGGTTGCGTCGCTTTGCTGGACCCAAGCGGCACAAGATAGTGTGCTTTGGAGATCCCATGAAGACACCTATGTCCTTCTGTGGACATCCATCGTTTACTTATGAAGATATTACTCTTTCCTTTAAAAAAAAATCAGTAATGGCATATATCAATCTTTTAAGAATAACTTACTAATCTCATTCTAACTTTTTTTAAATGGTCACAAAGTGGCAAAATCAAAATTAACTGTTTGCACTCTGTTGTTGTCACTGTGGCGAAACAGCACGCCAGTATCTCTAGAGCTGGCACATCATAAACACTTTTAGGTAGCTGATACTCATGATTAAAATCATGCAGAATTTGCAACATTGTAAATACTTGGGGGCCGGCTAGATAGTATCAACAAAATGTCCCAAAAATGCTGAAACCTAGTGTTAAAAAGTGCTAAGATTGCTAGATCTGTGAGAAATATCTAGAATCTAGAAATAATAATATAAGTCTGCTTAGACCCCAGAGCACAAATTAACTTAAAATTATATAGTTACTTTTATTATATTACTTTATGATAAAAACACACTTACATACTTTAATCTAGTTGTCACAGGTATGTGTGGAAATGTTTTAACATCCTTATCAGTTAAGTTGGTAGCTTGAGTGACCTATCTCTTGCACAAATGCTGCTTTATATATTATAGCTTTCCTTTAGTTGCACTTAGTCTAGTGTTATTCAATCTCTGAAAATAATTTTAAAAAATTAAAAAAATTAAAAATTGTTACTATTCAAATAGAACCTCTTATGAACAAGGTTGTATTTGAATCTATATGAATAGTTGTTCTATAATATAAAAAAAATGTTGTCTGTGTCATTATGCATTGATTTGTTAAGAAAGAGTAAATGGGTTCACTTTTAGAAAAATTGCTTTTTATTATTGCATAAGTATGAAGGAGAAATATTGTTTGTTATTTAATTTCTGTTAGATATAAACAGGTGCACATTTTAAGTGATTTATAAATTACATAAATATTTACTTTCAGTTTTATAGAACAGTCTTTTAATATTGCTGTTATTCTTTCATTCATAACACATACTATTATATCTTTTATTAGCACTGTAAATGTAAAGATATCTCAAATCATAACTATAAATAACATCATGTGACAATCATATTAAAATAAAAAATTATTCTTAATCTTGGATCTGAGGATTCTTGAATCTGCAATTAATCAATCAATTGTTTAATCAATCGTAAATTTGAATTTTGCTTTTGCTTTTTAATTAAAAATCAACAAGTGTTATATAAAGCAATATACCCTATATTGCTTTATACAGAATAAACTTGCTCTCTTTTGCTATTTACTCCCTTTTCATCTGAGTCTCATTATAAAAAACTTGACAATCATTTTTAAAGTTCTAATATAATACAATGAAGTATACAACTTCAATTGAAAATACTTCTTTATTCATAACTAAGATACACAATTATGATCAATTAGAACAACTTCTAAAAAACTTTAACTAATGATTGATAATGGAACATTAAGTTCCATTATTAATCATTTATTGCACTACAAGACCACTATAAGCTATATAAAATCGCAAGACATATAAAATAATGAATATAGCTAATTCATCAATCGAAATTAATGTACATATCATAATTTTTATATTACGATAACTAAGTCAAATAGGAAATAAAAATTATACTGCATGTTAAAGGTTTTAGGTTATCCATGCAAGGTTAGATTATATTTAGAATGTGAGAATGTAAATTTTAAGAAAGCTCTTACTATTATTGAGATGTACAAAATTCATTAAAACTCAACACTTACATTAATATAATGATTAAGTAAATCCTCTTCTTATTGTTTTATGACTCCACGTTTCATTGTTGATATATTTCTCATTTTAAGAAATATCTCAACAGCTACTGGTGAAATAAGACTTTATACATTTAATTTGCTTCTAGTGATATTTGTTTCAAGAATTTTGCTAACTAAATTAAAACAAAATTATACATTTTAGTAAAAATTAAAGTACTAGAACTTTACAACGGGAAATTTAAAAATTTAATACACCGGCCACCGCCCATTCATTGATAAAATCAACTTGTTATATGATAGACAGTCAAAATGAGAATGAGTGCGTAAAAATATGTATGTAGGAGTGGAGCGAGATGCAGCTGAGACTATTTTCATACGATTCATTCATAAATACGTGCATGTGCAAGAGGGATGCGAGATAGCATGTGTTGGCGCCTGTAGTAAAACCGCCCTGATAAAAGTTATAGACACAAAAAAAAAGATTCACTTATGACATACAGACTATATTTTAGTTACATTATGTTAGGTGCTAGAAGTGTGCATTAGTCTATGGTGTGCCTTTCATTCGTTTTCATTCATAAACATAGTATTACTGAATTTCTGTTTAACAGAATTTATATTTGGCTAGGCATTTTACAACCGGCCGTCTGCCTGACGTCAACTTACCTTAGTCGTATTTTACGACACCTCGGTAAGAAAGAGGGTGGTCTATTCTATTCAAACAAATACCATTCGATGGGTTAACTTACCTTAGTCGTTTTTACGATGTCTTGGTAAGAAATTAGGGTGGTCTATTCTACTCAGCCGGATACCACACGGCGGGTTAACTAACATTAGTCATCTCTTACGACACCTCGGTAAGAAATGAGGGTGGTCTATTCTACTCAGCTGGATACCACACGGCGGGTCAACTTACCGTAGTCGCCTCTGATGACACCTCGGTAAGAAATGAATGTGGTATATTCTACTCAGCCGGATTCCACACAGCATTTTACTTGCAGTGTTTGTCATCTATAGGAGAACTAAGGGAAGAGGGGAACAATTTTGTAATACATCATTTTTTAATAACTATTACCTACGGTTTACGCAGCGCACGCAAGGAAAGCTTGAAATTTTCGCCTTTTCGTAATGTTAGTTTAATTGCTGCTCTCTTATTCATCTTAGCGTGATGTTATATAGCCTTCCTCGATAAATGGACTATCTTATATTGAAAGAATTTTTCAAATCGGTCCAGTAGTTCCTGAGTTTAGCGCGTTCAAACAAACAAACGAAACTCTTCAGCTTTATATATTAGATATAGATAGATTCCTGTAGCATGGAACAGTAATTAACTATTTCAATTTATTTTATAATAATAATTAGACAAGCCAATTAAAATCTGATAAAAAAGATTAATCTGTGGTAATATTCTCTGCAAAATGGTACGACTTAGCCTGTGAATATCTCTCTATCTTAAGTTTTTTTAGGTTACATAATTGAGAGGCAGCTGACTTACGACTCGCCCTATTAAATAATATCGCGAAAATGTTAGGGGCTGTAAGTAGAGTCGGTAGCGGCTTTTTAGCCGCTAAAACAGTAGCCGATAAAGTTCTTGCAGAATGTGGCAAAATCGCAGTTGTCGCTGTGAACAAGAGAGATTACGCTGCGAAAGCCGCAGGCAAAGGGCAAGGTAAGGTGGTTGCAGTAATTGGTGCTGTAGTAGATGTACAATTTGATGATAACCTTCCACCTATTCTAAATGCACTCGAAGTGCAAAATCGTTCACCACGTCTGGTTCTAGAGGTAGCACAGCATTTGGGTGAAAATACAGTACGTACAATTGCTATGGACGGTACCGAGGGTCTTGTGCGCGGCCAACCTGTATTCGACTCCGGCTCTCCTATTCGTATTCCTGTCGGCGCTGAAACTCTCGGACGCATTATCAACGTCATTGGAGAACCAATTGATGAGCGCGGCCCAATCCCTACCGATAAAGCTGCAGCTATTCACGCTGAAGCACCTGAATTCGTAGACATGTCTGTACAGCAAGAGATTCTTGTCACTGGCATTAAGGTGGTAGACTTGTTGGCTCCGTATGCAAAGGGAGGAAAGATTGGTCTGTTTGGCGGCGCTGGTGTCGGCAAAACCGTACTTATTATGGAACTGATTAACAATGTTGCTAAGGCCCATGGTGGTTACTCTGTGTTTGCTGGTGTTGGTGAACGCACACGTGAGGGTAATGATTTGTATCATGAGATGATTGAGTCTGGTGTTATCTCTTTAAAGGACAAGACTTCCAAGGTGGCCCTTGTATATGGTCAGATGAATGAACCTCCAGGCGCTCGGGCCCGTGTTGCTCTGACTGGTTTGACTGTAGCTGAATATTTCCGTGATCAAGAAGGTCAAGATGTGCTACTGTTTATTGACAACATTTTCCGTTTCACCCAGGCTGGTTCTGAGGTATCCGCTCTGCTAGGCCGTATTCCTTCAGCTGTAGGTTATCAACCTACATTGGCCACTGACATGGGTACAATGCAGGAACGCATTACTACTACCAAGAAAGGCTCTATCACTTCAGTACAGGCCATCTATGTACCTGCTGATGATTTGACTGATCCTGCTCCTGCAACCACATTTGCTCACTTGGATGCCACTACTGTGCTATCTCGTGCCATTGCTGAGTTAGGTATTTACCCAGCAGTCGATCCTCTTGACTCCACTTCCCGAATTATGGACCCTAATATCATTGGAGCAGAGCACTACAATGTTGCACGTGGTGTTCAGAAAATTTTGCAGGACTATAAATCACTGCAAGACATTATTGCAATCCTGGGTATGGATGAATTGTCTGAGGAAGACAAATTGACTGTTGCTCGCGCACGTAAAATTCAGAGGTTCTTATCCCAGCCTTTCCAAGTAGCTGAAGTATTCACAGGTCATGCTGGAAAATTAGTACCCCTTGCAGAAACCATCAAGGGATTCTCTAAAATCTTACAGGGAGAATATGATCATTTACCAGAGGTAGCTTTTTACATGGTTGGACCAATCGAAGAAGTGGTTGCTAAAGCAGAAACTTTAGCCAAAAGTACATAATTAATTAAGTTCAGATGAATGGGAATGTATTTAACAATAAATTTAGTCATAATTGTATTGGTTTTATTTTATTGCCACTTTACTAAGGAATATTCAATAAAATCATTAAAAGGTTTCATTGAAATCTACAGAGATTTCTAGTTCTAGTTCTAGTTGAGGGGATCCCTTTTTTCTTCAACTATAATCTGTAAATATAATTTATCTATTTGTCATATCCCTACGTGGTAAAAGTTGTCCACCTCTAACTCTTTATTTATTTTTTGGACAAAGTTTTTTATTTTTGTCCAATAAATAAAAAAAAAACTAGTAATTCTCTAAACATAATTTATATTGCAAAATCGGCGCTTGCCAGGTCAGCAAGTAAGTATATGGTAATATACAAATAAATATTGGAATTCGATTTACTATTTAAGTACTTAGGTATATTTATTAAAAACAGATGGTGGACAGAATGGTAAATTTTAAGCAATATGAATAAAATAGTAATTTTGTCAATGCATGGACAATATGTTTTAACTTGCAATATGTTCTTTCGTATAATTCTGTTTCCTTATGTAACTATTACTACTAGTCAACCTGACCTCCATAAGCTCATTTCCGATAATATTTATTTCTTAATATGTGACCAATGAAGTGCTGTTTACTTAAGGACTTAAAAAAAATATATCTTAATTAGTGTCAAAGTAACGAAATAAAAATTGTACGTGTGCATGTTGTTGAGAAGCCAAGTTTAGTTAATAAATATGCACAAATTTCGATACATATTTTCGAGATGGTTACTTGATACTCCGTATCGATAAAAACAAATATTAATCAAGCTTTATATAAACAGATTAGATATAAAAATCAGCAGCATCAAATTCAAATGAAAGCCTTTTTTTTATGATGCCATATACAGCTAGTGTGGAATTTAATTCCATCCATTCATATTTTCTTGTCCACAATATTCACAAGAGGGGATAAGGGTTTTAAATAATTACGAAAGAAAAATTGAGACATTTGTTTTATTTCTACCTATAATAAATTTAACTGTACAAATAGAAACTTAAATTATCTTCACATAACAAAGAAACTATAACTTTGAAAACGTTTTAGCTGTCTTGACTGACTGTTTTATCTGACTCCATTACTTCAGTGGTTGTATTAACAGATTCAGAATTGTCTAAATGGGATTGGGAATGTGGTTGATCTTTTTTATCGAGACTTTCTGTATCATCCTGTTTAATTATATCATCATTTATACTTTCATCTCCATTTGGTGTTCTTTCATTATTTGATAACTCATCCTTTTCAGATTTCTCATGCTCAGTATTAGAGGTTGAATCACTGATCGCCTGACATGATTTCATGTCTTTTACAGTGCTGTTTGTAGATATTGGTCTATTTATAGTGCACTCAACTTTAGGCACCTGTACAACAACAGACTTTTTTTCTTCATTAGGAGAGTTATTTTTACTAGGATCTTTTAATTTAATGGTTTGAAACTTAAGTGGAGCATTCAAATTTTGTGTTCCATCTAGATTTCTATTTATAGGTTTGATAACTAAAATTTTTGTTTTCATACCCGCTTTAGTAAAATTAGTTATATTTTTCTTAATTAAGGGATTTTTGATAACTTCTAAACTTTGTCTGCGAAATTTCAAAGGTACCAAATTTAAATTTGATTTGGAGGTATCTGACTGAGCTTTTTCATTGATTTTCTCGGTTTCAGTACTTAATATAGGATGACTTTCATCACTTTCTAATATTTTATCTTTGTTTGAACTCGGAAGTGTTCTATCTTTATTTAACTCATTTAAAATCGTACTTATAGTTTTAACTTTGATAGTATCTTGCGGAATTTTTATGTTATCATGAGGTATTTTAATAATATCCGGCGCTGCTTTAATAGTATCTTGCAGAATTTTTATATTATCTTGAGGCATTTTTATAATATCCTTTGCTATAAAAGTATCTTGCGGAATTTTTATATTATCTTGAGGCATTTTTATAATATCCTTTGCTATAAAAGTATCTTGCGGAATTTTTATATTATCTTGAGATATTTTTATAATATCCTTTGGTGGTGTAATAGTATCTTGCGGAATTTTTATATTATCTTGAGGTATTTTAATAATATCTTGCGGTGATGTAATAGTATCTTGCGGAATTTTTATATTATCCTGAGGTATTTTAATAAAATCCTGTGATACTGAAATACTATCTTTCGAAATTTTTATATTATCTTGAGGTATTTTAATGAAATCCTTTGATACTGAAAAAGTATTTATTGGAATTTTAATATTATCTTGTGTGTTTTTAATACTATCTAGTCTTGTTTTAACATTATCTAGTGAAGTATCAATAGCGTCTTGTGAGGTTTTTACAGTAGTCTGTTCGTTTTTTATTGTGTCATGTGGAGTTTTTATTGGATCTACATTTGTATCATCAGGTTCATTAAGTACTAATTGAGATACTGGATTCTTATCAAGTACTGTTTCTTCAGCAATGTTTGATGAGTTCGAAGGTTCAGCAATCTTACTTATATTGGAAATATCACTTATTTCTTCTGTTTCAATTTTTTTGGGAGACACTTTATCAATTTTTGTAACTTTGGGTATCATTGGTCTCGCAAAAATACTTGATATCCGTGATTCCTTTGTTTTAAATACTGGAAAACTTGCAGTTTTCATATGCCCCTGCGCATTTTCTACAGACTTTCGTGATAATGTAATCATTGCCCCAAAATAATCTTTATTAAGTATTTCATAATTATTATGGACATCTTGTTGAGCCTTCTTTTTGTTTTGGATTCCTTTATTACATATCGTTTGAGAGTCACGGTAACCCTGCGCTTCCAGTTTTAACAAATTTGACAAATCATATTCAAAATCAGCATTTTTTGGTTTAGTCTTTTTTCGAATGGGTCTACGAGAAGCGACCGATGGAAATACTTCATTATTCTGCCGTTTTGATATTTTCTCTTCTAAATCATCTAAATCTGAAGAATTTTCTTCAAATAATTTATTATTTGATGTATCATTTTCTACAAGCAAACTATCTTTCAGTGGTGTCCCTTCTTTTTGATCAGTATCATCTAAAAACAATCATATTGTTGAATTACACTTTCCAAGGAAACTTTTATTCAGAGTCCAACCCAGGAGGGTAGGAGCGTTTTATACAATTTGTTAGTAGTAGATAACATTAACTTAACAAGATAATAGTTAAATTAAATATATAATAAAAAAAACTTGATTCAATATTAGGTAAATCACATTACAAATGGAAATGGAAGGCAAAGTTCAAATAAAAGTTTTTTTATGTTGTTGTTAATAACTATGTATAGTCTTATATTTAATACAATTTTATAAATACCTGCAATAAAAACTTCCTTTTTCTTCTTTGCATTGTTTTTATAAAAGTTACACTTTCGCTTTCTGGATCCTGTTTCAACTCTTGTACTGCTGGAAGAACTATCATCAGATAATCGACTAGAGTCACTAGAACATCTGCTCGGCCGCCTTGATTCTGGACTGGTCTCTGTCACCTCATTTACATCATCAACTGATTCAGATAAATGTAAAGCTTCAGCACCGTCAACAGCCTTTACTGTGCTATAGTAGAAATCGGTATTGCCTTTTAGTTTATGAACAATTTTAACATGCTCTGGAAGTTTTTCGAAATTAAAATGTTTGAAATTGCACAGTTTACAAGCATAACGCACCCACTTGTAATGCCCAGCCATATGATCTAGAAGTTCATTTATTTTGTCATATTTTATATCACATTTTTTGCACAAACGTTTCTCTATGTCTATTTCCGTTTGGATTTTCTGTTTAAAAGCATTTAAATTATTCTTTTCTATTTGTTGTGCGAAAGGTAATTTATTGATCATAGTGCTCTCGAAAAATTTCCTCTTTCTTTGTATTACAGGTTCATCGGTTTCCATCTCCTCTATTTCTTCTGGTTTACTCTTGTTGTCCATGATATCCAATTCAGCTTCTTCTAAAAGACTGTCTTCCTTATCCTTTCCCTCTGGTACTTTTTCTACTTCACTGCTAGATTTTGTATCTGTAAATACAAAATAATTAAAGGAATATTCCAATGCGCTCAATCTTTATGCTTTTTTTGTTCTAAATTTCCATCTAAAGATAAAAGATAATATTCACAAATCGACAAGCTCACCAAAATCTTTTACTCAAGACATTCTACAAGGTTTTTGTTCTGGTTCCTTTACTATTTCTTGTTTATGGCAATAATGTAAATAATATTTGTAGGAAGCTGTACCCGCGACTTTGTTTAAGAGGGTGGAAGTTGTGATAAAATACCTTCAATTATGTGCACTAGTTTTGTACTATTCCCGAGTCCAAAATACCTGCTATCCGTCCCAGTCGAAATGTGGTACCCGTAAGGGAAAATATAAACCACACGACTGATGTAACACTACTGTCTATGAGAGAAAGATGTGCTCGCATTTTTCTCTATAGCCCTCCAGTAATATACGAAACAAAACTCTCTCCCTTTCTATCTTCGCTTACTCATATCTCCCTTTCAACTTCCGCTCCGATTACAGCTTACTCTCCAAGTTAAGCATTTAAATAATTTATAGAATTAGGCGTTACTTTGCGGAGATCCATAATACAAAAGTAATAATAAAAATTATTTTGCTATAATCCGCGATGAAGTAAAATAGAAAATATATAAAATGTAGAGTGGACAATCGGTTATCATACCTGATACATGCAGGATTCGTAAAAAACACATGCACAAACTTCCACCACCGCCACCACGATACACAAGCACTATATACATTCACTATCACAAACTCAACAATCGTTTCGCCCCGCAACCGAAGCATCATCAGGAGATAGACTCCATGACCAAAATCGCAAAGCAGCTTTGCTTAGCTTTGCGATTTGATTTTGAGCTTTGCGATGATTCTAGCATAGATTTACCAAGATATTACAATGCGTACTACTATGTTGCCCAATTTCCAATATCTTTTTCAGGGATGTGTATATTTTAACACGATTATCATTCATAGAAAAGTACGTGATTAATTGTAAATATTCATTACTCACGAATGTACGCAAAATTAATTAGTTGATATACCTGGGATCAAGCCCCAGATATCACTACACGTATATTCGTTTTTTATTTGCATTTCTTTATATTTCTAAAAAAATTGTCGAAAATGGTGTAGAAGAAGAATACGCAAATTGCTTTGCAATTTTGTTCGTGGAGTCTCTACCGATTGTCCACTCTACATTTAGCATTATATATATTTTCTATTTTACTTCATCGCGGATTATAGCAAAATAATTTTTATTATTACTTATGTATTAAGCATTTAAGTTTATTTTTAATGCAAGAGCTAAGTGTAAAGCGATCATATTGGGTCCATTACCAGTGGCATTAGCGGGGACTCCCCCAGCAAGAGACAGGTACGGGTTGTTAGGCTCTTTATTGTAATCCTTTCGTATCTGTATCTGTATGCGTCGGCGGTGTCGCCGCGTGCACGTGTTAATGTGGGCGACGAGGGCGGCGCGTCGTTCGAACCCCCTACCGCACCCCCCACAGCGGCGACCATCCCCCTCCCCATCTAATTCTTCTAACCAAGCCTGTAAAACAACACAAAGTTAGAGTAACTTATAATAACTATAGTAACTTATAATTATTTTTAATATTTTAATGTGCATGCAAATTTTTTGCGAAATAAGAGAAACTGTTATCATTGTCTATCTAATGTACCTTATTTCAAGCAATAAACGATGAGTTTGTGATAGTGAAAGTGTGTAGTGCTTGTGTATTGTGTTGGCGGTGGTGAAGGTTAGCGCATGTACCTGTTTGACCAAGCCTTGCTCGGTAATTTTTTTGCAAATTAAAAAAAAAGAAAAATTATTGGGTAGGTGGGGCTCGATCCTACGTATTCTCATTTCTCGCGACCACCCGTTAAGAATAAGCTACGCTGACTTGACAATTAACGGCAAAAATAGTGTTTTATATATTCAATGTTAATTTTAGTATTTTTAATGCCCAAAAACAGGGATAAAACTAACTTTTTTTATATTAAACCTAGCTAGATCGATTTTCTCCCCCACAACCTCCTGCATGCTGAATTTCAGGCAAATCGTTGGAGCCGAACATACACACACGCGCACGCACGCACGCACGCACACACACAACAATACTAACTCAACATTTACAAGATTAACTCATTTAAATATTAAAGATAGTCAACATAATTCATCTACCTGGTTCTCCTTAAAAAGCCTTTCCTCTTCAGTGATCTTTTGCGTTGGAACAGTCTTCGGGACGGTCTTACGTTTTTCGTAGAACGCTGGCGGATTGTTCATGCGAAAAGCTTTAGCTTGGATAGACTCACGCAGCCTTCGAATTTGTGCTGCTGTTTTTCTACAAGAACAATATTTCTTTTAACTCATCATCTTCCTGCCCCTATCCCACCCTAAGTGGGGTCGGCACAACATGTTATAAACTGCTGTCACATGATTTGGCTGCGTTTTTACGACCGGCCGCCTGCCTGACGTCAACTTACCTCAGTCGTATTTTACACCTCGGTAAGACAGAGGGTGGTCTATTCTACTAAACTGGATACCACACGGTGGGTCAACTTACCTTAGTCGCCTTTTACGACACCTCGGTAAGAAATGAGGGTGGTACTATTCTATTCAGCCGGATACCACACTGCGTAACAATATTTATTTTAACAATCTGTTATAGTTTTCGTAATCTATTATTGCCCTTTCTCTATCTATACTCATATATAAAGCTGAAGAGTTTGTTTGTTTGAACGCGCTTATCTCAAGAACTACTGGACAAATTTGAAAATTCTTTGAGTGTTATATAGTCCATTTATCGAGGAAGGCTATAGGCTATATAACATCAAGCTAAGATGAATAGGAAAAACTTTGTGACATACTGATTTCTACTCGGGCGAAACCGCGGACATATGACTGGCCCTCAGCTCCGCGGGTGGTCGCGGGTTCGATACCCGCCGAGAGCCAACATTTTCTATAAATGAATTTGTTGGCCTTTGAGCCTGGGTGTATATTTGTATTTAAGTATGTATTTTAAAAGAATATATAAGTATATATTCACCAGTTGTCTGTCACCCATAACACAAGTATTAAGTTACTTACTTCGGGGACGGACAACCGTGTGTGTAAGTGTCCCATATATTAAAAAAAAAGACCACCCTCCTTACCGAGGTGTCGTAAGTATCCCATATATTTATATCCTACTAATATTTTAAAAAGTTTGTGAGTATGGATGTATGTTTGTTACTCTTCCACAGCGAATCCGCTGAACCAATATCGATGAAATTTGTCACAATTATTCCTTATATATAGGGGAATATATAAGATATAGAAACCCTGTTAATTCTACAGGAATAAGATGACATTGAATAGCGCCATCTATTATCAACTTATCACGCGAGTACAGTCCAGACAAGTTGCGGGTAAAAGCTATACTAGTATAATGTACAATTATTCTTTTCCGAAAAAATCTGTTATTGTTTATTATAAGTATATAAATAAATACCTGTGAACCTTAAACAGATGGCGATAAACGCTCCACGATGTTGAGAATATATCCAAACAATCTGGACACGGGTACACCAGCCGGTTCTCCAAATGTTTGTACTTTATGTGGAACTTTAATGTTTTCAATGTAGAAAACTGTAGGTCACCTGTGAAGTAATATTTACATTCAACCAAATCGAATCTTTTGTTTTATACTCGTTTCTGGCGATTTATCGGGACCTTTATTCAATTAGATTAGGTATTTTATGTATCTAAACACTCTGTTTGCTTGGATAAAGCTTCGCTTTGCGATTTTGTCGTGTCCTGACGATGCTTCGGTTATACGACGAAACAATTGTTGATATTGTGGTGGTGAATATGTGCAGTGCTTGTATATTGTTGTGTTATTGGTGGCGGGTAGTGAATGAGTTCTTACAAATTTTGTATGTATCAGGTATGAGAACGAATAGTACACTCTACATTTAGCATTACACATATTTTGTTTTATCGCGGATTATAGCAAAATAATATTTTCATTAGTTTTGTATATAAAAAAGTTTAAATGTAAATGTAATCGATTAAAATACAAAATTTCGGGGTGTTAAAAACAAAATTCTTTAATTTCCACTTAATATTTTAAACCCAAAGGGTTGCAATACCTAGCGTTCCGCCTCGTTACTTAGTCGATAATAGTTTCAATGCGAACTTTCGAAGAGTGTCGTCCGAAACTGAGAAATTTTGGACGACAAGATTTTCAAATGCTCTCCAAAAATGGTACGGTTTAGTTAGACCATATTTCCAAGGTTATACCTCCTTACATCACGGATAGTGAACTAGTGGCATTCGCATGTTTAAGGCACTTTACCTATCACGGTATTCACCGGATACAAATATTAAGCAAAATAATTTTATTATTACTCTTGTATTATGGATCTCCGCAAAGTAACGCCTAATTCTATAAATTATATAAAGAAAAAAAATTCTGGTATGCAGAACAAAATCTCATTTTCACTTAATTTTTTAAACCCAAAGGTTTTCAATACACAGCGTCCGGCATCGTAATTTAGTCGATCGCCACTGTGCCTAGTTTTAATATAAACTTTCGAAGAGTGTGATCGTCCGAAACTGAGAAATTTTGGACGACAAGATGGGCAAATCCTCTCCAAAAATGGTACGGTTTAGTTAGACCATATTTCCAAGGTTATACGTCCTTACATCAGGCATAGTGAACTATTGGCACTCGCATATTTTGGGCACTTTATCGCTCACGGTATTCACCTGATACAAATATTAAACTACGCGTGCAATTTAGACATGCTAAGGAATTCTGCCCCTTTTCCATTAATTCTCCTGGCCATATCCCAGTTAAGTGGGTTCTACACAACATATGTTTTTCTTCCATTCTTTTCTATCATTCGTCAACTACTTTTATATAGGTACATCTCATACTTCACACAATCCATCTATCTCTTTTTTGGCTACCCTCTAGTAACACATCCATCCACATAATATTTAACACACGTTTTGTCACATGATTTTCTACCCTCCTCATTATATATCAAAGGTATCTTTTGATATTAGATAGTGTTTTGAATTTGATACTATTTATTTACATTATTTTCCAAAACTATTTTTTTTTGCCACACCTATTATTAAATATTTATTTAGCAAAAAATTACAGGTTGACGCATAAATCGCTCTATCCGAAGAACAAAGTCACATCTCCCACACATAAGCAAAGATAATGTTGCCGCATTCTTCGCATAGAGCGAAATATGTTGGAGCAGTGGGTAGTGACCCTGCCTTCAGCTCCGCGGGTCGCGGGTTCGATTCCCGCCGAGGGCCAACATTTTCTATAAATGAATCTGTTGGTCTTTGAGCCTGGGTGTATATTTGTATTTAAGTATGTATTTAAAAAATATATAAGTATATATTCACTAGATGTCTGTCACCCATAACACAAGTATTGAGTTACTTACTTTGGGGACGGACGACCGTGTGTGTAAGTGTCCCATATATTTATTTATTTATTATTAATATTCGCCTATCCTGCCTTATTTACATGTACCTTCTTCAGGCAATTGCTAAGCAGTAGGGTATATAAATTATATTAGGTTAAAATTTTTAAAACTACTTACAAATTTTACATTTGAGGATATCAGACTCTTCGTTGTCATCATCATCACTGATTTGTATCACAGTATCAGCGTTTTGAGTGATTTTGTCATTGCTCTGCACTTTGAACGTTCCATCACTTTGGAGCACTGCATTCTCTTGAGACAAAATATTGTTGAGTTCGGTCACCTAGGAATAACAATATTTTTATTTTATTATTCCATAGAACTACCAACAGAATTAAATGTGTAACTAAAGTAACATTATTCCCTAGGGTTGCTAATAACATATAAGTCTAATTAAAGGTAGTCACAGCGTGCTTAAAAGGTAACAAACGTACAATAACTATTATAACTAAAATAAGAAGAAAAAAAATAGAAAATATAATAGTTTAACTAACTTAGAGAAAACAGGGAAAATATTGAAATTTTCAATAATTAGCCGAAATAAAGTGCAAAATTCATCATATGATCTGCTCAATTTTATTTAAGCTTTGTTATTAATTGACTATTAGATCAACAGTCAATTTAAATAACGCTCATTTTAGGTAACAGAAAAAATCGTAATAATCAAACCAAAATCTTTATATCTTGATTTATACATACAATAAGATCTCTATTAATATTATACATGCAAACGGCTGTCCATTTGAGTGTTTGGCTGTTAAGTGTATATAACTGACTTACATGTATACAATATATTTTTCTTTAAACAGGATTATTTAATTCTCACACATACAGATTGAAAATTTAATGTATATCACATATTTAAAACAAGGAGTTGTTAACAGACTCCTTGCAGAGCTTAAAAGAATGTATAAATAATTACTATTACTTAACTCAATAACGCTGTGTGATAATCTGGCTGAATAGAAAAGTATCACCCTCATTTCTTACCGAGGTGTCGTAAAAGGCGACTAAGGTAAGTCGACCCATAGTGTGGTATACGGTTGAGTAAAATAGACCCCTTCTTTGTTACCGAGGTGTCGTAAAAGGCGACTAAGGTAAGTTGACGTCATACATGCGGCCAGTCGTAAAATACGTAACCAAATCATGTGACATGTTTATAACATGCTGTGCTGACCCCACTTAGAGTGGTATAAGGGCAGCAGAATGATACTAACTCAATAACATACCTGAGCTCTCATAGTATCACTTTTTTTGTCACTGGTTTCAACATTTTGGAATACTGCGACAGAACTTTTAGGAATTTCTTGGAAAACCATTTGTTTCTCAAGTTCACTGTGCTTGACACCTTTGTTTATGGTAATCTTTTCTACAATTGATGTCAAATCCTTTGTGATAGGTATACGTGAATCATCATCGTCTTCTACGCTAGCCCCTTCAATTTTTTCATTAAGCGACTCTTGATAGCTTTCTTCCAATTTTCTTATTTTTAACACTTCATTCACCTATAACAGAAATTAATATGAAAATAAAAAATGTACTTATGTTTTATTGAAAAAAAATAAAAATTATACAGACAAACTCCTAGAACTAGGTCTTCTTATTATTTTTTCAACTGTGAAATTTCCACTGCTACAAGCCATAATGGCCACTGCTTGATTAAATAGGGCAAACAATATTAGCAAAGATTATTACATAACATAGTTAAATTGAAAATGACAAATTTCATAAATTGAATTAATTATACCAACAAATAATTATCACACAAAAAAATAAATACTACTTACCAATGATACTTCTTTCAGGAAATGGCTGTGCTTAGAGGAATTGAATTTCTCTTTACAATATACACGTTTGTGTGAAATGAAATTTGCTAAGCTTCTAAATATGTTCCGACAGACTTTACACTCATATAACAAGTCACATTCATTGCTGAGCAAACCTTGAAGCTGAAAGTTTGAAATATAAGTATTTAGATGTAAATATAAAACAAATCTAAAAAAAAACTAATATTTTATTATCTGAAATTATTATTTTATCTGAAAACATATACTAAGCCCATTTTGATAGAGTTGTATTGTTTTCCTTAAAGTGACATGTTTTTTTTTAGTTTTTATATTTTTTGACAAATTATCGATTAAAGTACTTAAAAGTAAACTATTTTACAATAATATTAAAAGTTTAAAGTTCAACAGATTCCTATTTAGTATAAATATAAAAAGAGACAATTTATATTTGATAAGGCACTTACTTCTTCTGTGGCTAGGTCAAAAATCTTCCTTGCCTGTGCAAATCCAGTTATACTAGTCATTACTGGTTTCCTCAGTAATGAAAAGTCAATATCTTCAGTTTCTTCAATTACTTGCTCAGCACTTCTACTTGATTTACTCTTGTCATCTTTCTTTTTGGTGTTTATTTTATTACCAGCCATATTAATATCTACAAGTTATTAAATGTTACATCTATTTCTGGAATTGATTAACCAAATGTTGAAATTTTAAAGAAATTCATATTATGTTCATTATTTTTACGTCAGTAATACGCTATATAAAATAGGTAAGATAAAAGTTGGCACAGTATCGTATAACACCGACCATCCAAAGCAATAGACCTAAAATATTTGTTATCTAACCATCACTTCGAAAAGATTTACTTCAGATTTTCAAATTCATTTAGTTCCTGAATTCATAAGTAAGATATAACTTCATACTCATTTCTAATCAAGCATGGTTTTAAATCACGAGGATACCTACCAAGATGTTCACAGTCTGTCAGTCTCTCCCTTAAATTTCGACGATAACGTTAATTTTCGCCCAACACAACCATAGCGATCCTATTTGGTATGTAACGCCGGAAACTAAGCAAGTATTTATACGTTCGAACTCAATAGGAAATCTATAAAATCACAAACTTGAAAATCCTTTTTCAGACAAATGTACCATCACGCCATTTTTAACAAATGAATACGAACGATATCAGCTAGCCAGCCATCTACTAATATAGCAGTAGGTAGGTCTATATTTATTTTTATTTATTTCCATTACGGAAAAAAAATTTGGTTGATATTATTTTTTCTTAATTATAATAAGGAAAAAGAATAAATATACTGCGTATTTTTATTTTATAGAAGTATTTTTAAACGTGAATAACACAGTGAAGTCGATGTTGCTCGCATCCGGCGCCACAGATACAGATTGTTGCGCATAATTTATTATAGTATTTTAAAATTATATGCTACATCAATACACCTTGTTGACGGCTCCCGAAATTAATAACTTCCTATTATAAAAATAAAAGGTACTTTACAGGTTTCCATATCTATGTACATCAATTGTAAAGCGTTTCAGTAAATTATAAAATCATTAAACGTTTGTTTTATTACACAGTGAGTATAGTGTTTGTAAAAGAAAATTTGCCGGCACTAATTTCTTTTTAATCTAATATTTAAAAATATATATATATTCTAGAAATGGCAGAGAGTGAGACCCAAACTCCAGATTACCAGCAACGACGATGGCATAATATACGAAAACTTTTAGAAAGATCAGGTCCATTCTGTCATCCGGATTTCGAGCCTTCAGCAGAAATCTTGGACTTCATAATGAATTCGTGTAAAGTTTTGATTGTTGGGGCTGGCGGACTTGGCTGCGAGCTGCTTAAAGACTTAGCTCTTATGGGTTTTAAGAAAATTCACATCGTAGATATGGATACGATAGAACTGTCTAACCTTAACAGACAGTTTTTATTTAGAAAGAATGATATTGGATTGTCTAAAGCAAAATGTGCCGTTGAATTTGTAAATAAAAGGTAAATAAAATAAACTACTTTGTGTATTGGCGGCATATTTTCGTGTTTATTAAGAACATATTTTCTTGAGCTTAACTGAAAATTTCTAAATGTATATTTGACTTAGTTGAAGCTATTATTATTACAACTAAATAGAGTCATATCCTTATGTTTTCAGAGTGCCTGGTTGTGAAGCAGTTGCTCATCATTGTCCAATACAAGATTTAGATGAAGGTTTCTACCGTCAGTTTCATATTGTTGTTTGTGGTTTAGATTCAATAGTTGCAAGGCGCTGGCTCAATGGAATGCTGATGTCTCTACTGCAATATAATGATGATAGTAAAGTATAATAATCATAATTTTTATTTAAAACATGTCAATAAGACATAAATAATAAAAATTACATTAAATAAAAGAATCCTGTTAAATCAAAATTGAGTGAAAAAGTTTTATACAGGATACAAGGTACAAATAGGTAGATAATAATAGTCATTATACATATTAATACATTTACCAATTTTTTTTAAAAAGCCTTAAATTTATACTTAGATATGAATTTAAAATATAGTAAATACCAATAACATGTTTATATACCGATATATTTGGTATTATATTAATTTACATGAAATTTTTTGACAATAAATACTCTTGGATAGCAAAGATATCCTAGAAGGATGAAAAGCTTATAGTTTTCAATTCTACAGAAACTTTATATTATAAAAGTGTTTTTGTCAAAAGTTACTTTTGAATTTAATGCTAAATATTCAGTATAACAAAATGTAAAAAAAAATGTAAACTCATGATGAAATATATATAATAAGCTGTCAACAGAAATAAAGTGACAATATATTATTTGTTTCCAGGAAGTTTAGATCAAAGCAGTGTAATCCCTTTAGTTGATGGGGGTACAGAAGGATTTAAAGGAAATGCTCGGGTTATTCTTCCAGGCATGAGTGCTTGTATTGAGTGTACTCTTGACTTGTACCCTCCACAGAAAACATTTCCTCTTTGTACCATTGCCAACACACCAAGGTAATTGTTGTTAAAAAAAATCTATCTTCATTGTAATGAATGTGGGTTGATATGAGTGTTCTTACCTTGATTGACCCTATAAAATACATACAAGTCTTGAAGATCAAGACTGTTTAAAACACTAACATAAAGCTTTTTGAACAAATTAGGAAAATTATGGATTATATACAATTATATTTATTATTAAATAATTATTGCTATAGTCGGTGCTACAGTCATGACTTGAAGTTCATTACACTATTATGTGGCTAAATAAAAATTAATGGGTGGAATAGTAGCTGACCACCTGCCCTGCACCGACAGGCATCCCCGAAATTGATACAATAAAAAATTAGTAAATTATATCTAATATTAGAAATAACTAATATTAAATAATATTAAAAAATGTTACAATTTTTAAATGTAAAATAGTCATAATTTATAAATAAGGCCTTAACAAGGCCTTATAGGAATATTCCTCAACTTTAACTAGGGTTAACTAAGTATGGTGAAAAAACAATTTAACAATGGAATTTTAATTTTTGAGGTAATTTTTGTTTCTTATAATTTATACTCTGTTTAATTATTATTCATAAAAGTTCAAATTATATTAGAATTTGCTTTTGATTTTTAAATTAGCCTGTAGATTATAAAAACCATGAATACAATTTTTTCCCCACAGTTTGCCATTTATTTTTGTTAATAGTAAAACATAGTAGTATACACACAGTACATACACAGAAACTTAAGTAAATTACTTTATACATCACAAAACAGAACAGTACAGAAACTTAATTTTGTCTAAAATAATATATTATTTCAGATTACCAGAGCATTGCATTGAATATGTTAAAGTATTACAATGGGCAAAGGAAAATCCATGGGGAAGTGCCACATCTCTTGATGGAGACGATCCCCAGCATGTTGCATGGGTGTATGAGAAAGCCCAAGAAAGAGCTATGAAGTATGGTATTACATCTGTTACATATAGGCTGACACAGGGAGTGTTAAAGAATATTATACCAGCAGTGGCTAGCACTAATGCGGCTATAGCTGCTACATGTGCTACAGAGGTATGCTTAACTTGAAATAGAATTACCTGATGAAACAATAAATAATGGATGTTCAACTTTTGGACATAAGTTTCCAATAATTTGTAGAATTAGGGGTTACTTTGCGGAGGTTCATAATACAAAACTAATGAGAATATTATTTTGCTATAATCAGTGATAAAAGAAAATATATGTAATGCTAAATGTAGAGTGTAATATTCGTTCTCATACCTGATACATGCAGAATTTGTAAGAACTCATACACTATCCAACACCGATAACACAACAATACACAAGCACTGCACACATTCACCACCACAATCTCAACAATTGTTTCGCCCTGTAACCGAAGCATCGTCAGGAGATAGACTCCACAACAAAATCTTAAAGCCTTTACGATTGTACTGTATTGTTATGTTATCAGTGTCGGGTAGTGCATGAGTTCTTACAAATTCTGCATGTATCAGGTATGAGAACAAATAGTACACTCTACATTTAGCATTACATATATTTTCTTTTATCACAGATTATAGCAAAATAATATTCTCATTACTATTGTATTATGGACCTCCGCAAATTAACGCCTAATTCTATAAATTATTCATAAATAATAACTTATAGGTATTCAAATTAGCATCATCGTGCTGTGTTAACATGAATAATTACATGGTATTAAACATGGCTGATGGTGTGTACACATATACATTCAGTGCAGAAAAACGCCCAGATTGTGTTGCATGTAGTAATACAACAAGAGTTATGGAAATTGAACATGATGCTACACTGCAAACTATATACAATAAGTTGTGCGAAGATAATGCATATTTAATGAAGAGTCCAGGTAAGGATTATGAGTTTCTTATTTTTGTTGGTATTGTGATATTATAGTTTGATTTATTCTTGGTATTTAATTGCTTTCAAATATTTCCGTACAATAAAACACATGATGAATTATAACTATCAAATAATTTTTTTTATTTAATTTATTATTAATTAATAATTTTTTTGCAAGCTTTCCTTTTAACAAAACTCTTAAAAACTGTTTTTGTGAAAAAAAAATTACTTCTATGCATTATAAATTTTTTGATATCCAATAAGACATCTTATAATTTCATTACATGCATAATTCTGTTATTCAAAAGTGTGTCAGTATACTAAGGCATACAGAATTCTTCTTTAAAACCATGTTTTACATTAAACATTTTTATTTAAAATGTTATATTTATAATATAATTCTACGACCATAATAATAAATATTATTTAAAAAATATCCAAAAGAAATTATATGATTATTCAATACATTCTCCATCTTAAAAATTAGAATTATGCTACTTTCTGTACAGAGCTTAAAGTATAAATTATCTAAAACTGTATTTTATTTTTCAGGCATCACTACAATAATAAATGGTCGTAACAAAACACTCTATATAGCGTCTATAAAGAGCATTGAAGAGAAGACCAGAGACAATTTGAAAAAGAAAATTACAGAATTGGGATTATATAATGGAGCAGATATTTTGGTAGCAGATATCACAACTCCTAATACTGTGACAATAAAATTGAAAGTATCTGAAAATATCGATGTTGATATGACTCGATAAATTAATGTATTCGATTGAAATGCGGCGCATTTCACAGCTGAGTTTCTGTCCCTGAGCTTGAACTTAGTTCATAAAGTATTAATTACTCAAATTTATTGTGATGTATGCGCAATTGAAGTGATTAATAATTTATGTAATTTTATACATTCAGAAAAAGGTACATATTCATCGATTATTGATTATAAACCTAATAAATATGAATTAAAATATTTGAAGTATTTTATTTAATAGTTTTGCTTACATAAAATTTGAAGGAATGTTTGCCAAGATGCTAAAACTACATATTTTATGAATTTTATAAATCTGTATTATCCTTGGGAGCATTATACTGATGAAAAGATTTTTCTTAATTTTACTCAGTCGCATTTAGCTTTATTTGAATTTTTTTGTCACCAGAAAATTATGCGTTAGCTAATTTGCCAACTTGATTATTATCCTCTATGATTATAGTCTCTTCCTCTATATCTTGTTATAGTATAACAGTTACAGTCCTCAATAAATTAATAATAATTTAATAATTCTATTAATATCATAACTTGCATTTAATTATTATCGTAAGTGGTGGTAGATGAAGATACAGTCTATATTGGAAACACAACAAAATTCCTGAACTGAACAGTAAATATTTTATATTACTTATCTGTGTCTTCGCTTGTTTTGAAGTTTGCATCTGACGTGGTGTTCTGGGCTGTCAACAAAAAAAAACACCTTTCTTTTTCATACAAATCTGATAACCAATAAGTGTAAGGTTTAACTATCTTTTTTAATAATAATAATAATAATAATAATCCTTTATTTGCAAGAATATGAGTTATATAAAGAGATGTTGTCATTTTAATTAAAAGGCACAAACATATTCTACTGTTACACAGCATGCAAATTTTGATTTCAATTAAATTTAAGATTTTAGTTATATAATGTCAATAAAATAAAGCTCACAATAAAATTATCTAATTACATGTCAAAATTAAATTCAAAAAATAGTTATAAAATAGGTATGTCAATGATATATAATGTATGCTGGTTATAAAGAATAATAAATTTAAGAAATGATTTATAAGTAGCAATAGAATAAAATTCAGGTTGTGGTGGTAGGTGTGCTACGTGTTGTGATACTTGTGGCAACTTTATAATAATATTAAATTAGATATTCTTTAATATCATAATAAATTTTGTCCAACAGCCATACCTTAAGTTTTTTCTTTAACACTTTTGAAGTTAGCTTTCGAAGGTCTGTTGGTAACTTATTATATATTTGTATGGCCATGTAATATGCATTTTTTTTGTATAAAGCACTACAACACTTGTTTATCAATATCTTGTCAGGATAACGAATTGACCTATTAGTATCACACTTACGTTGAAAGTATTTAGGGTATGTTTTGACAAATATACATATGTCTCTTATGTACATGCATGGTAGGGGTAATATACCCAACTTTTTAAATAGTGGTTTACAGCTGTCTAAAGGTCCTACATTACAAATAGCCCGAATGCATTTCTTTTGAAGTCGGAAAGCTCTAATAGCGTCAACCGAATTACCCCAAAGAATTAAGCCATATGATAGCACAGACGATACGTATCCATGATATGCACTTAGTGCCGCATTTATAGAAACCGTCTGTACAAGACGTCTTAAAACATATATAAATCTATCCAGTCTCATACATATATGGTCAACGTGTGCCTTCCAATTGCAGTTTTTGTCATAAAATATTCCTAAAAACTTATAATTATCCGGTTCATTTATTTCATTACTCCCGTATTCGATCCTAAGTGGATCTTTTTTTAAATAGTTTGAAGTGAACTGCATTAATTTAGTTTTAAATAAATTGACCTGTAAGTCATTCTCCTGTAGCCAATTCACTACACATTTCAAGGCGTTGCGTATGTCTTGTTTGTAAGTTGCGACATTATTTTGTTTGACTAAAACTGTAGTATCATCTGCGAATAGGACACAGGGATGACTAATTGCCGATTTAATGTCATTAATGTACGTCAAAAAAAGATATGGTCCCAGTACACTACCTTGTGGCACACCCTTTTTATTGCATTTGTACTGGGATTTGTATTGTTTCCTAATATTATTTTCGATTTTGGAAATTTCTGTGCATACCATTCTATCACTTAAGTAGGACTTTATCCATTCATTAGCAATACCCCTGATACCGTATGAATCTAATTTATTTAGCAATATATTGTGATTGACTAAATCAAAGGCCTTTGTCATATCTAGGAAAATAGCTGTTATTGGAATTTTGTCATTTAAAGAATCCATTATTAATTTGTTTAAGTAGAAACAAGCCTCAGTAGTAGAACTATTATTGCGGAAACCAAACTGTTCACTTATCAGTATATTATTTTTGTCAAAAAAACTCTTTAAACGCTTTAACATAGTTTTTTCAAATATTTTCGCTAGAGTTGGTATTAACGTTATAGGACGGTAGTTATTCAAGTCCGTTTCTTCACCTTTTTTTAACAACGGCCTAATAATCGATATTTTTAGATTGTCAGGAAAAAATCCCTGTTCAAGTGACAAGTTTATGATATATGCAAGTGGTTCACACAAGTAATTAGCACATTTTTTTAAAATATCAGTCCTTATGCTATCATAGCCCACAGCTTTAGTATCCTTCAATGACTTAATAATTCCTTTTATTTCATATGGGTCTGTAGGATGTATGAAAATTGAGTTTGAGTTACGTGCACTAGAAAATAAATTGTCACTTAAATGGATATTGTTATGTTGATTACTATTTATATTGATAAAATAATTATTAAATATTTCGGCAATGTCATTTGGATTGATAAAGGTTTTATTGTCAGTATTAATTGATGATATGTCATTATATTCTTTAATTTTACCTACGTTATCATGAATTAGTTCCCAACATGCTGCACATTTATTTTTATGATTGTCGATGTATTTGTCAGTTTGTATTTGTTTTGATTTATATATACATTTTTTTAATAATTTATTGTAATTTTGAAGGTACTTTTTATTTTTGTTTTTATTTAATCCTGAAAGTTTGTATTTTAAGTATAATATTCTTTTTCTTAAACATGACTTTTTAATTCCCTTAGTTAGCCATATTATCTTAGACTTATTGTTTTTTATTTTTACTTTTTTTAATGGAAAGCAAAGAATATAGAAAAGCCTTATTAATTCATGAAATGATTCAAATGCTGTATTAACGTTATTAGTTTCCTTTAAATCTGAAAAGGTCAGTGCTGAGATACAATTTATAAATTTCTGAATATTATCCTTATTGTAGTCCCTTCTGTATTCAAACCATGTTGTATTATAATTTACTTTTTTTACCTTTACTATTAATGTTTGAGCAGTTTCATGATCCGAAAGACCTAGGTGGTGAACCTCGGCATTTGATGATTTAATATTACTTACTATCAAGTCTATGCAAGATGATAGCCGTGTAGGAATTTTAATATGAGAGATTAAATTGTAACTGTCTAGCAAACTATTTAACTCACGACTACTGTTATTTATTTTCAGTAGGTCGATATTCCAGTCTCCACACAACACAATTTTTTTTATATTATTTTTCTTATGTAATGAGTGCAAAAGTGCATCAAGTTTATTAAGAAATATGTAAGGGTCACTTTTTGGTGTCCGATAAATGCAGACAACAATCAGGTTATGATTCAGAATTTCAACTCCACAGCATTCAAACACATTTACAAGGCCCATACTTTTTATCCATTCAAGTTCTTTATAATTTATGTATCCCTTAGTTAGTATACAAGAACCACCCCTTTTTTTATTTCTACAGAATGATGTTGATAATTTATAACCAGGTAACTTAAATAAATTTTCTGTGTCCTTTTTGATAAAAGTTTCAGTCAGACAAATAATATCTATTTGGTTTGTAAAGTATTTTTTTAAATCTAGCAATGAAATGAACAATATTTCTGACTTATTTATAGCACCAGCAATATTTTGATGAAATATTGTTAGTTTATTTACGAAAAAACTTATCCTGGCTAGTCATTTCGTTAGGTTTTAAGACTAAGTCTGGTTTGTGAACATTTTTTTTGAAATAGTAGGGTATAGTTCCTTTTTTAGTATTTGTTTGTGTTTTAAATAATGTTTCTTCATTATCTTGTAATTTTTTTGTGTTTTGTTTGTTTTGTGTTTTAAAATAATAAGTTATTTTGTTTTTATCATGTTCATTTATGATGTTAATTATTTTTGAATTATTTTTTAAAGTTTTAGTCTGTTTATTTTTATTAAATGTCAAGTATGTATCGTAATAATCACTATAGTCAATATTAAAGTTAATCTTATATGTCATATCTTGTAAATATTCCCGAATGTTTCTGTAACTTTTGTCCGATTTAAGGAAAGCACAATTTTTATGTAATTTTACCAAGCACTCTATGTGACTATTGATAGTGCTTGTTCTTAGGTAATCATTCGAATAAACTTGTAATACGAAAACTTTTACTTTACGAAGTTTATCGAGAGCTAATCCTAATTCATTAAGAAGAGCACACGGATTTTTATCATTTGCCCCCACTGCTAAGACTACTTTATCATTGTCAGCTAATTCTGTCATAAGAGTTTCGCAACTATTGAGAGACTCGCAAGATAATGCATAGGGCTTTACAAACGACATAATTTTATAATTATTATTCCATTTTTGTTCTCTGCTTTTTATTAAAGAATGTGATAATCCAATGATGTGTTGTTCTCCTAGGATGTGAATAGTGTTTTTCTTCAACTTTTCTTTTATCTGATTTACCGGCGTCTTGACGTGAGCTCTTAAGGTTTTATGAGGACTTTCCATTGCGCTTAAGTAATTCTGGCCATGTACATGACTTGTGTCTTTATTTGTATTGCAAGATGTTTGTAACTTCAAATTCGCATTATGTTGTGCTTCTAGTTCAGAATTTATATTTTTAGCCTTTTCTTCCTCGTGGATTTGTTTTCCATAAGTCAGATGTTGATTTCTTAAGGAGGTTGAGTTATCGCTTTCAGAAATTAACTTTGAAGATTTTTTTGACGGAGTTCGTATCTTACACTGTGCATATTTTGGACTAAGGACAATTTTGTCAAGAAGATCAAATTTTTTCTTGTATTTTTCTAATTCCTTCTTAAGTTCTAAATTTTGTAAGCTAAGTTCTTCAACTTCGGCATGTGTGGAAGCCAACTCTGTTTTAAGATTCTCAATTTCAAACTTTAAATTTTGAATTACATCTGATTCCAGACTTAAATTCGGTAGTGATTTCATAGTGCTATTTGCAATGAAACTGTGGCTAGTGTTATTTAATATATCTGATCCATACATGCCATCGTGTAGTACTGAGAGATCCGAGTATGATTTTGTCTTAGTTTTATTTCGTATTGTAACGTTTTCCATTTTAATATAAATCAGAGTATAATATTTTTATAATTATTAGTTATTAAAATCAATTAAAAGAAAAAAAATATATATTGAAGCAAAAAAAAAAAAAAATACTAAAGTTTTTTTCACACGACCACTCAGGTTCGAACCCGCAAACGCGAATCTACGTACTGCAACAATCCGATTATTCCACGTCTATGTTTACAAAAAGTTATGAATTTTTGTATCGTACTGTGACTCAGTGTAGTTGTAATTACTGAGGTCATTGAACGCTTAGTTGCATCACACTGGTATGACTAATAGGAGACACTGCACTTGTTCTATCAGCTGTTTTGAATAATTAAAACGGTCAATTATTTTTTCTTTTCATCTGTTTCTATTTTATACACTTTTAAATCTATAGATTATATTTTAAAACTTATTTTTATTACTGTACTATTTATTGTTTATAACTTTTCTTGTTGTTTATTAGTCAAAATTGTTTTGATAAAGTCCACAATTGAAATAGATTTTTTTTTGCACAATTATAGTTTATAAATTCACTAACGATTATTAACACTGTTTGATAAACGTATATAGAAGAGACTTATCACTTTTATTGTGTTAAAAACATAGAAATTTAACTTTAGTGAATTTTATATTACAGAGATTATAGTATTACACATACGCGTGACGAGCGCGCGCTCGCGAATTTTTAAAAGAAACCACACAAAATGTTGGACATATTATTCGATGATGTTAAGCGTATGAATAAGAGACAGGTAATTTTTAATTAATAGCTTTGTAATTGAGATGACGTGAACACACCGGTTATTTAGTGACGAGTACAACTTTTTGTTTCAGTTTATTTATCAAGTCCTTAGTTTTGGTATGATAGTATCTTCAGCGTTGATGATATGGAAAGGTTTAATGGTCGTAACGGGCAGTGAGAGTCCTATAGTGGTGGTCCTGTCAGGTAGTATGGAACCAGCATTTCACAGGGGAGACCTTCTATTCCTGACCAACTATCCTGACGAGCCTGTGCGTGTCGGCGAGATTGTTGTATTTAAAGTTGAGGGCCGTGATATTCCAATCGTACATAGAGTTTTAAAGCTCCATGAGAAGTGAGTATTTATGTTGATAACATGTACCTTGATAACTTAATAACATTTAACTTCAAAATAATCTGCTCCCTTCCCCTCCCAAAACTTCTATAACTTAAAATATGCAACCTCTACAACTTAAAATAATAATTTCAATGTTGATCCACAATAACTCAAAGAAAATTTTCTACACACTCTGTAACTTTAACTATCTGTCAATTTGAGTAATTTCCAATGCGGGTAAAAGTATAAACTCAACCAAATCCCCTCCCCCATTCCCTCTAACACAAACCCTTGATAAGTTTTGCTATAACTTAAAATATTCTGAGCTTTCCTTGGATTTTACCTTATCCACATTCTCTTGCAGAATGATATATACAATTGCCCCTCTGGAATTATATTTTTTTCTTCTCTAAATAGATTCTTTAATATTGAAATACATTTTTGTTGAAAATATTGTGTAATATATTTAGATAAAAAAGGCATTTAACATTTATATGAAAAATTAATTTTTATATGTCTTTTTAGGAACAATGGCACAGTGAAATTTTTAACAAAAGGAGATAATAATAGTGTGGACGATCGAGGGTTATATGCTCAGGGACAACTTTGGCTCACAAAAAAGGATGTTGTGGGTCGCACTAGAGGGTTCTTGCCATATGTAGGAATGGTCACAATATATATGAATGAATATCCTAAATTTAAGGTAACTTCAATTCCAGCTTAACCTTTATTAAAAAATTATATTATATTTGTACCATTGAAGGGACTAGAAAAGAAAATAAATATACTTAATATGTATTTATCTCAATAACAAATTTTCTATAAGGGAAATTAAATAAGTAGTTGATATGTACCTATAATGTGTGTAACATAAAAATATATGTAACACAAAAATATATGTGTGTTAACAAATGTCTCACTTTGATTTGTCAATGATAGAAATTTCTTATTATAAGTCATATGCTGTACACATTTTACTTTTCTTAATACTTAATATTCTGCTGTGGTTAGGCTAAGTCATAGGCTAACTTTTTTATTACCTCTAAACAATAATTGTTGATGAAATTGCTATTTCAGACTAGGGATGCAAAAATAATTGATTATTTTAAAAAAATAACCTATTTTTAATAATCGATTCTTTTTTTTATCAATGATAGATTTAAAAAAAATCGATTATTTTAATTATCCTCTTTTTCCTTTTAACCCTTTTTCTTGTTTTTTAAGATTAGATATGCATTGTTGGATGAAACCAATGTAGCCAAATTACACATTTTATTCAAATTTCACAATCAGTGCATCTGTAATTATTTTTAGGTTGTCCATTTTAATTAGCCTTTATTGTAATTATTTATTAATATTAAAAAAGGCACCTTTTCAAATAGTCAGAAAAAATCTATTATTATTAATCGATGATTTTGATATGAAATAATCGATTTTTAAAAAATCGATTATTTATTAATCGAGTTTTTCTACGCCAACTCACATCCCTATTTTAAGACCTAGATCACATTGTTATAAAGATGTGATGCCTGTTCATATTTACTAGTAAAATTAGAATTAGAGGTCCAAGTTCCAATAATACAAAACTTACATAATTATTTGTTTCAGTTTGCTGTACTGGGCTGTTTAGCTATATATGTGCTAGTGCACAGAGAATGAAGTTTGATCTGAAGAAAGGAGTCCTGTGTGTGTTAAGTGGACTTGCAGATGTAAAATTATCTATTGAAGTTCTCTCTAGAGTGAATATTATATTTATTTTGAAGGACTTATATTTTCTTTTAATTAAAAGACATCTTTGTCTTTTAAAATCTCTAAATGTTGTTTACTTAATTATAATAAAAAATTAAAATAAGGCAAATTTGTTTTTTTGTAAATAACATGTTGAAAATTTGTAAACAGACTTTTCAAAATATAAGGTATAACATATGTAAAATATTGAGTATTTTACTTAATTATGTGTTTTACTTATTTTTTTGCTCATTAACTCTTAAGTTTTTTGAGATTGTCTCAAAGTACGTTTTACAATAAACAATTTTGTATAAGATTTTAATAAATTTTATTATTTGTATTTAAGTAACAACCTCTAAAAATGAAAATTAACCTAGTTTTACAACAGAGTCATCTCTTCGCAACAAGGAGGTACCTATTAAGTATTATCAATAATAATTTCGATTCTCAAACATGATTTTACATTTCAATAGTAGTAGCACATTATTTTCGGGCATATTATTAACTAATTTTCAATACGAAATAATCTTTACTTGAATTAAATTATTAGACTTTTATAAACCAAACATAACAGGACGTCATTTTCCTGCCCTATTAATTATGAATTACATACTTGCTATTATTTACCTTGCATAAGCAAGGCATTACAAAAATGTTAAAGACTCATTTGAGTGTTCCCCTCCACGGAAATCTTTAGTAAAAGGCGAAAGATTTATGCGTTATGAAGGGAAACCAGAGTTAACAAGATTTGAAATTTTTGAAGCATTTATAGTTAATAGAAAGATTATTCATAGCGCAATTTAGAAATTCGATTCAACATAAACGCGACATCTATTGAAAAATGTGCATAGCACAATATCAGTATGCATTATACAACCATGTCAACTTCGTATTTGCGAAGTAGTTTATCTGTTGTTACAAAGATGTCGCTTCTCGTTTCAATTCGCTCACGTGTAAAAATTTGTAAAGTTATTAGAAATTTGATAATAGGTTATAATATTATGGATATACACCTGTTTCTTTAAACTTTTTTTTAAATAACAGATTAATTAATATTAAATCTAGGTGGCGTATTTTGACTGCTGTTTTTAATTCCTATTCCTAATGACTATTATAATTGTGATATTTATTACTTATCTATATGGTTTTTTTATTCTATTCTTTCACATTAAAGTGTATTTTTAGAGATCTCTCACATATGTAGTTCTTGCTGACATTATATTGCGTTATTATTATTTATTTTGAAGTATTTAGTTATATTTGTTATGGCTATGATAATATTATGATATTTTTTACCTATCTGTATCACTTTTAATTGTACTTTTCTATACTGCGTCCATCATATTATCAGTCTTTTGACAGCTCACGCTCATTAAGTTTTGTATTGCTTACGTACAAATATCATACACATAATATTTGTACTTTATGGATGGGTACCGCCCACTTAGTGATGTCACACATAATGGTTTCTACGATTATGCCACAGATTAAAAATAATCGGTAGAAATCGATGTTACGAGTATTAAAAGACATTTAATAACATTATATAAAGTTTTACTTTCTTCTTAGTTAATACATGAATACAAATAAAACAATCAGGATATTTTAATTTATTTTATTAGCACGAGTCGTCGGAATGATAATCAACACTAGACTCCTCCGATGAGGAGTCTTCAGTAGCAGTTATTATTAGCTCTTGTGTAGATAATATATTATCAAACGCAATATCACGTTCCCAATCAGAGAATATTACTCTTTTAGTTCTTTCCACCACCACACTTGCCCAGTTCTCGGCCGTTACGTGGGTGCAAGCATTTTTTAGCAATTGCAACATTTTATTCGCTGTGAATGGGGGGCTTGTATTGCATCTCGCAGCATGCCCTTTTACTTGTGCCCATATAAGTTCTATTGCGTTGTACTGGCAGTGGTATGGAGGAATCCGAAGAACAGTATGGCCATATTCTGCTGCCATTTCATTGATTACATAGCGTTTTGCTCTCTTTTTGGTTTTTAATATTTTTATTAATTCAACTTTTAACATTGAGTCGTCCACATTTTCTCCATTGTCCCGAAGCCAATTAATTATTTCATGCTTTTTATTAGCCTGTGTTGGCATTTTGTCAATTTGACGGGAGTGGTAGGGCGCATTATCAATAAAAATTATTGATGGTTCTTCCAATGAAATGAGCATTTTTTTGAACCACTCTTCATACACATTTGCATTCATCTCTTCGTGGTAGTCATTTGATTTCTTCGCTTTAAATGCCAACAGTGCGTCTTGTACAAATCCTTTTGCTGTACCTGCATGGCAAATGATTAGGCGCTCACCTTTTCCCATTGGTACTGAGGAAGTGGAATCAGCAGTATCATCAGTCCAGAAACGAGATAGTGTGTGGTTAGCGTTGAGCCATGTTTCATCCGTGAAAACAATATTTGCCCAATCTTGTATTTTCTTTGCCTCTCTTAAAAAATCACAACGTGCTATAGCTATATCTGTGCGTTCCATTAATAATTTTCTTTTATTTAACTTTTTATATGAAAAGCCAATTGTGTTCAAAACTTTGACCAAAGAAGATTTTTCACCATGAAATAGACCACTTCTTTTCAAAGAAACAATAAGTTTTCTTAAAGTTGGAATTTCTTTTCTCAAGTAGTAATCTAGTTTACGTAGGTTATCATTAATCGAATTACTTAGGTATGTAATTCGATTAATGATAGTAGGTACTATAATCGGAATGGTATCGCATACGAGAATCTTTAGGACATCACTATCGTCAATCTGTCAAAAGATGGTTAATATAATGGACAGTGTATATATTGTAACAACGCTGCCTTGTCGTTACTGCAAGCAAGCAAGCAAGCAAGCAAGCCATGACGTCACATCTTGCCACAGCCTTTTCGCGCCATTTTGACGTGGGAGATGTGACAGCCGCTGTCATTAGCAGCTAGCCCGCGGATAGCGGATGAGAGTTTGCTTTGATTTCATTTTAGCATTTTTTATGCAAAGAATAAAACTGATTTAGAATACTTCTTTTATTAAATAAATAGTTAAGTTACAATATTATATTGTATGTGGTATATTAGGTACAATTAAATTGACATTTTCATATTTTTTTCGTTATTTTTTGTCCTCTACCGATACTGGTTTACTACTCGTATTGCTTTCCGCTTTTCGGAAAAAAAAGTTCAGCTCCAAAAAAATTACGTTGCGTAAATTCGACATTGTAGGTAAGCGTTTGCTAAAAATCGAAACTAAAAATCTAACTATCAAGTTTTATTCATATTCTACTAAGATTGATTGCTATTAAATCCTAAATCGACACATCCTAGATCCGGGATATCTATAATGATACGGATCATTGATCTGGCTTGATGTTCAAATAGAATATGCTTCGTCATTACTTAGACCTTTGAGGTAGCATCATAAAGGATGGTGGAGCTTAATGTAAATCTAGGGCATTTTCCTCTTAAATTCCATCAGGATTAAAAGACCAGTATTTTAATCATGCGGAGAATAATTCAGTTATTCAATCTAAAAATTTTTTTCTTGTCTGAGGACGTACGTAATATATGGATCAGAATATTGGGTAATGTAAGAGACGGATGAAAGAAGAGTGCATGCAAACAAGATGAGAATGCTAAGGTGGATGTGTGGTGTGACAAGATTGGATGAAATACGAAATGAGTATGTAAGAGGAAGTCTGAAATTTGCGCCCATTGTAGAAAGACGAGAGGTGAAAGATTGGAATGGTATGGACATGTAATGAGGAGGGATAAAAATCATGTCACCAAACGAGTATTAAATATGATTGTGGATGGATATGTTAGTTTTTTGTGAAGCATGCAAATATTGAAAATTATAAATACATGCAAATATTAAAAGGAGTAATGCCAGAGTTGACGAATGATAGGAGAGAATGGCAGAGGAAAATATGTTATCCCAACCCCACTTAAAGTGGAATAAGGGTAGGAGAAATAAGTCTGGGGATGTACCTAATCGTAAAACTATTTGTAGAGGCAAAATTCTATATTTTAATAATTTGTAAAAAAGGAGTAAATGTATTAATATGCTTTAGGAGATAGTTCTTTAACTACTATATATTGGTTTCTTATTACTAACTTAGTAATAAGAACCAATATACCTAAATAATATTGGACAATATTGGATATATTGTCGATAACCTAGTTTGTTCATATTGTCATAATTTTATGATACGCCAGACAAGAAAGGAGGGCTGGAATATAGAATTGTGAATAGTGATATTTTACATATATTTATTATCCATTAAAGGTAAGGCTTACACGAGGTGTCGTAAAATACGACTAAGTTAAATTGACGTCAGGCAGGCGGCCGGTCGCAAAATATGTAGCCAAATCATGTGACAACATGTTTGTAACATTTTGTGCCGACCCCACTTAGAGTGGGATAAGGGCAGGAGGATGTAAACGTAAGGCTTACTAAGGGGTCGTTAGTTTATGTCTCGGGCCGAGACTTACGAGTTTTCTATAAGAGTTTAGGTGCTTAATCGATATTTACGATTTATCATGTCTTTTATTAATTAGGAAAAACTTATTGAAAAACAAATTCCTAGAATATGGTTAACGTTCCAAATCTTACTAAAGAGCCGTAATTGGTCCCAGCTTCACAGTCTGCCCAGCAGTGGGATAAGAAAAAATCGCTACAAATTTCTAGTTTCATTCAGCATTTTGCCCTATTAACCTCTTAAGTCTATAATATTTGAACAACTTTTAGATCGGCGATTGTTTTAGGTTACACATAAAGTCCATAAAAATGATCTACGGCTTTGAATACAAAGGATAAATGAAACATCGGAGGACATTAAATGCGCCTGCCAAAAGTAAAAAATGCCTAGCTAAGCGTTGCATGGACTTGCAGTTCGATCTAACGGACTCGTAAATTATATTGACCGCGATGACAAACTGTGTATAGGATGTACTGTTATAAATATAATTTTAATAAAATATATTTTCAGTAAGTATTACGTTACCTACTGATTTTTTTTAAAGTGAGGTAAATCTATTACCCTTTTTTAAATGTATATTATTAAAACATCTATTTCAAACAGATTAATACGAATACTTTAGTTTTAAAATTTTTAATGAAGATTTTTAGTCTATGGTAATGAAAAAAAGTAGTAAAGAAAAAATATTAAGCTTGATTGAAGGCCGTTAATTTAAGTACTAAATAATTCCATAAGCAGTCTTAACAAGAAGAGTATTTTAATATTTAAAAATGTACTTAGTCTATATCACGGTACAATAAAACTAAATTTTAATGTAAAATAAAAATTAATTGATTGATTTCAATATTGTTAGCTAACTAATAATATATTCTTTTCACAATTTTATAGATAAATAACAGTAGAAGTTTATTATATACCTATATAAGTTATGAAGAATATTTATAAATCTGAAAATGCTTTAAATAATATGTTTACAACGTATTTACGGGTTTTAAAGTCCTTATAAGAAAAACAGTAGATAAAAGCTTGTGTAAATAACAAACAATGCTAAATTGGAGGGCTTACGACTATTTACATAAGTTAAATTACTGAATATTTTCCGAACAAATTATAGTTCGGAAAATATTGCCTATTGCCTATATATAAATATTGCCTATTAAGGCAATATAAAGCTTACCTTGGATTTATACATGATAAGACCATTTATTAATAATGTAGTATGTGAATCATCATCCTCCTGCCCTTATCCCACTCTGAGTGGGGTCGGCGCAACATGTTATAAACATGCTGTGCCATGCGTATCCATTTGTATGGCGCTGGAACACGATTGGCTGCGTTTTAACGACTGGCCGCCTGCCTGACGTCATCTTACCTTAGTCGTGTTTTACGACACCTCGGTAAGAAAGAGGGTGGTCTATTCTACTAAACCGGATACCACACGGTGTTTCAACTTACCTTAGTCGCCTTTTACGACACCTCGGTAAGAAAAGAGGTTGGTCTAGTCTACTCAGCCAGATACCACACGGCGGGTCGACATACCTTAGTCATCTTTTACGACACCTCGGTAAGAAATGTGGGTGGAACTATTCTACTCAGCCGGATACCACACGGCTACAATGTAGTATGTGAATATTGTAGTTTAAGTTTATATAAGTAGTTCTGAGTGTAATCATTGTCAATACGGCAATATCTGTTAGTGCATTACTTTGTTAAATATTACTTCAAATTCTTAGGATTTCTTCATAGGTAAATTTTCCTATCTTTGCGAATTTACTGCCTATGCTATAAAAGAAGTCGACTTTATATGAGAGTAGTTCGTGTTTTATTGAAGCAGACTGAGTTTTGAACAACTAAAATATGTTTATATTGCGAGTTCTGAGGTCGGTTCGTTTAAAATAAATTACTGAACTTCCATGTCATAAAAGACGAAGTTTACTAAATAAAATATACTTTTATCGTACAATTTTATAACTAAACGTGGTTTCATTTATCGTATCTGATCGCTTAACTGATAATAGTACAAAAGTAATAATAACATTATTTTACTATAATCCGCGATGAAGTAAAATAGAAAATATATATAATGCTGAATGTAGAATGGACAATCCATTTTCATAGCTGATACATGCAGGATTTGTAAAAACACATGCACAAACCTCCACCACCGCTATGTATCAAGCTTGTTACACGTGTTTGCAAACAAAATATAATAAATCGTGGGGTTGACCCGATTACTATATAACTAAGCTTGTATGGGTATTGCTTCGCTTTGCGATTTTATCCTGGAGTCTATCTCCTGATGATACTTCGGTTGCGGGGCGAAACGATTGTTGAGTTTGTGATAGTGAACGTATGTAGTGCTTGTGTATTGTGGTGGCTGTGGTGGAGGTTTGTGCATGTGCTTTTACAAATCTTGCATATATCAGGCGTAAAAACGGATTGTCCACTCTACATTTAGCATTATATATATTTTCTATTTTACTTCATAGCGGATAATAGCAAAATAATTTTATTATTACTTTTATATTATGGATTTTCGCAAAGTAACGCATAATTCTATAAATTACAGCCTATTTGCTTATACGCGTCATTGTACTAGTTATCGCGTTTGATATACCGATAGAATGTTAGTATTAAAAGTTTAAATAAGCTCATCAAACGAACTTCTTTACGGCTGCACGTAAAGCAAACACATAAAAACTTTCTCACGCGAGTGGTTCGGTGCATCGCACAGCCGAGGGGCATAGACGTGTTTCAACTGCACTAAATATAAAGGCCATAATACATGAAAATAATAGTCCAAGCATAACTTTCAAGTACCAATTTATAGTCGTAACTTTTATATCTGCGTATTTAGATTTCACCGCCATTAACAAGTGAAGGAATTCTTGAGGATTTATAAAGTTATAGACATCCTCTAAGATGTGTGGTATCCGTCTAAATAGAATAGAACCTTATTTCTTACCGAGGTGTAGAGGTGTCATCACTACATATTATAAAACAAAGTCCATATTTCCGTATGTACGCATAAAACTTTAAAACTACGCAACCGATTTTGATGCGGTTTTTTTTAATAGATAGAGTGATTCAAAAGGAAGGTTTGTACGTATAATAACATTCAATACGAAGTAGAGAAATACTGTAATTTTTGAGGTTTCTGTAAATAATTACATTTTTTTCCGCTTACATTGCAAACGCAGGCTAAACCCTACGAGATTTATCAAAATGATGTACTAAGTATTTGTACACCTTAAAAAGGTCTACAGAAAAGTCCGCGATGGTATATGTCTATCTCTTATGGATAACCCACAATAGCAGTTTTTTTCATTTACTTTTTACGAAAAATGATGCCTTATGTTTAAAGCAATTTTTATACAATACAGCATTAATCCTTATCCAATTGAGTACCTTAAATAGATTGTTGATTTAATATAGATCAATATTGCCGTTTACAGCATGTAATTTAAGTGAACATTTTCAGAGAGATATTACAGATTTAAAATCCCGCGAGGAGGCCGCGCTTCGACCTATAAGCACTTCGAATTTAGCAGCTATGTCCCTCTTTCAAGAGTTTGTTTGAAGACATTCTGTAATTAATTGTAAAAATAAAATACATAGGGAAAATGTAAAAGTAAATAAATAAAAATGTACTATATGAATTTAGATATTCAAAAGATAGCAGGAAATCTTCTTGGTATAGGGAAAGGAAATTGTTTTTCTCCAAATTTAACACGTGCGGGCCACGGGCAGTAATGAATAAATCAAAACTACTCAATCGATTTTAATCATTTTTTTTACACTGACTGACATGGGATATATATTTTATACCCGTGCGAAGCAGGGGCAGGCCGCTAGTCAGATATAAAACTTAATAATTGGTATTATTTCAATTATGACTATTTCATTCAATATTACTAAATTATTCCTATATTTGATTTACTCTATTAGATAGATATACAAACAGTCTTTTATGGCGCTAAGTCAAAAATCAATCTGTACCTACTTTGATTGTTTTAACCGTCACTCTTTTTAACTTTTACATGGTGCGATGATGATATAAGGCTATCCTTATCGTCAGACATTGT
This sequence comes from Morpho helenor, assembly GCA_029227775.1. Lineage (NCBI taxonomy): Eukaryota > Metazoa > Arthropoda > Insecta > Lepidoptera > Nymphalidae > Morpho > Morpho helenor. Next base: position 13,406,372 of record JARGCU010000016.1, on the reverse strand, counting down.
TGGAAAAGCATGTTAAAGACGTTTATAAGCTTTATTGAAACTGTTATCACCATTCTTCTTGCTAGGAAACCCTTATGTAAATAAGTTGTTGCATTTCTTAAGTCAGTGTAAGAACGGCCGCACGAGGTGATATAAGTAACTTTATAACTTCCAGCTATATATAAATTTATTCCGCACTCTATTAACAATTTTACAATTCATTATCGTCTTCACAGTAGCCCTTCACAAAATATAATGCCCCCACTCCCTCTGGGAGACCCTTTTATCATCCTTCCTTCCATTCATAACAAATCATATCTATTTTGTTTATATAATACGAAAATTACTAATATAAATTAAAACATTTGTTCTAAAAATCTTTTTAAAATTATTGAACCTTACAATAGGCTATACTTACGTATTATTTTATCGGATGACCCCTACGAGTCTCAAAACCAATAGGAACTCTCTTATTCATGAGCTCTGTCACGTCACGTTCACGTCTTTCAGGTGCTAAGTGCGAGTTTTTTTTAACCTACTCGCGTTAGTGTAATGCTTATTTGTATGGCGCTGGAACAGTGGTCACTAGATGTCGCTGTTGAAACGTTATACACTCGCACTAAGCACACAGGTTTTGAAACGAATCGTGCTCACCAGTTAAGATATAACAAAATAGCCGGTTCTATAAATTAACTAAATTTAGCCGTGTGGTATCAGGCTGAGTAGAATAGTACCACCCTAATTTCTTACCGAGGTGTCGTAAAAGGCGACTAAGGTAAGTCGACCCGTCGTGTGGTATCCGACTGAGTAGAATAGACCAACCTGTTTTCTTACCGAGGTGTCGTAAAAGGCGACTAAGGTAAGTTGACGTCAGGCAGGCGGCCGGCCGTTAAAACGCAGCCTCATCATGTGACAGCATGTTTATAACATGCTGTGCCGACCCCTCTTAGAGTGGGATAAGGGCAGGAGGATGATGATGATAAATTAACTAAATTGTTTTCAAATTTCAAATCTAATTTAGAATCCACATTAAATCATCAAATTTACGAATACGCATATGATTTAGAATTTGGCACTCACCCGGCTTTTACGTTGCGAATACAGCAATTTATTTCTAATCTCTATTACCTAGCCGTTTTGTTCTTAGCTATTATTCATAGGTGCAATAAAGCGATTAACATAGTTCCACCGTTGTATGCCAAAACATGTTTTTGTCCATACTATCAATGCCAAAAAGGTTTATTTTTCGGAACTTCTGTTAGATAAAAGGATATATAAGCTACAGCTAGAAGCTAATCCATAAAAAAGGAAAAGGGAAAAGAAGAATTTGGTTTATTTTACGACTATGTTAATGTTATAAATATAATATAGTTAAAACTTTGTTGATTAATTATTAATGAATACAATTTAAGTTAAAATAACTTATAATATACATGCATTGTCATCGGTACTGGATCAGTATGTAAAGTTTCAGTTCAATCAGACACCGGGTAAGAGGGTCAAATTTAACTTGCAAGATTCCACCTTCACATACAAAAGGCAAGTTAAATAAAAGTTTCTAATTAAGTTAAGTAAAAGGGTTGTATGAAACTTTTCATCATACAAATTTAAGAAAAGACTTGATAAAATTATGATTTGCTGTCGTAATTTCAATAGAATAGATTAGAATAGAACATTTTTTATTGCACCACATAAAATTACAATATACAATGTAAAGAAAACGATATAATCTTAATGCAGATACAATAAGGCGGCCTTATCGCTAACTAGCGATTTATTCCAGGCAACCTTTGGGCTAGAGACATTAAATTTAGGGTAATAAGGTATACTAGGTGAGGTGTTGTAAAAGGTGACTAAGGTAAGACGACCCGCCGTGTGGTATCCGGCAGAGTAGAATAGTCCAACTTCATTTCTTACCGAGGTCTCGTAAAAGGCGACTAAGGTAAGTTGACCCACCGTGTGGTATCCGGTTTAGTAGAATAGACCATTACTCTTACCGAGGTAAAATTCGACTGAGGTAAGTTGATGTTAGGCAGGCGGCCGTTCGTAAAAACGCAGCCAAATCATGTAACAACATGTTTATAACATGTTGTGCCGACCCCACTTAGAGTGGGATAAGGGCAGGAATTTAAGGGCAGGAATTAAGGTAATATTATGTTATGCGAACGAAAATGCAATAATAATATCTTGATTGACTAAAAATGGGTCACAGCTATTTTACTATAGCAATATTGTGATTTATGAAATTCTTTGGAGTCTTATAAACTATTACATCTTTTTTATTTACTGTCTACGAACCTGAAAGCTCATAAAATAATATACTCATAAGTTACAAGATATTTAGAGAACGTACAATTTTACGTTGTATAAGAAACTACATAATACTTGCATGGCTGGTCAACAAAAAATTCACAATAAAGTATATTTCCCTTGAGGCCTTTTACAAAGTTAACAAGCTGTAACATGGGAAATAAGTTTCAAAAAGCGGCGATTAATATTAAAAACAAGACCGCACTTTGTGACAAAACGAAAGAGATTCTTCTTCTGTTTGTTGGAAACGGTTTAAGTATCTCGCTGTTCTTAAGAAATTAACAGAGTGTAACATTATTTTAAAGTTACACGTTTGTTAAAACTAATTGCGCGCTAGGGGTTTAGAAACTTACAGTCACTCCGCAAGTGGAAAAAGGTATTGGAATTTCTTTGTTATTAAATAAGAAATAACGAGATATATGGTTGATCTAAATTTAATCACATAAGTAGTGCAAAATTGGCAATATGCCAGGCAAACTGCCTAGAAATAGAAGAAACAATCATTTTCCTACTCTTCCCACTCTAAGTGGGGTCGGGACAAAATGTTTTTCTTTTCCATTAATTCTTCATCCATTCTCACTCTCACTTCGTTCGTTGTCGTCATTCTCTAGTCACATATCTAAGATGTAAGAAAAACAAATGAACTTAAAATACCAAATTGGTGGTTAGTAAAAATTGCACAAGATGATATAGTATCATAAATACATAAAAAATAAAAATATGTCAATTGAAATCTATATTAAAAATAATGATAATATTAGTTTGCTATAGCTCTTAAACAAAGGAAATTTATGTCATTTTAAAAGTAGCATGAATTTTTAATCCTTGTTTAAAATATACACATTTACTGAGACAATCTCAAACATCGTACGCTTCGATTGAAAAGCATAATTACACTAGTTTTTATTTATTACGATTTTTTTTAACCTACTCGATTGCGTTAGCATAACGTTTAATTGTATGGTGCTGGAACAATGGTCACTAGATGTCGCTGTTGCAGCGTCATTAAAGTTTGCGTTACGCGATCGAGTAATAAACTCGCATTAAGCTTCAGGAGATCGATTCAATGCAAAATCACGAGGTAGCGAGTTAGATGCAGTATTGCATCCTAAATTTAGCATCATTACTTTAATACAATAGAATACCGCTAAGTAAATTTCTATTAATTAAAATCGGTATTGCATTTGTTTTGCAAACATTCAAATGTAAAAGTAAATTTGCGGGACGCGGCGGGGACCCAGCGTTTCCTTGGAGGCAGTTAGTGGTTAACGTTTCATTGCCCCATTAACGTCTCAGGCGTTAAACAAATTATTGCGGCCCTTCGTTTATGTACTCCCTATTTGGGCACGAGAACTTAACTGTCCTCATTTGTAGAGGTATTAATGCGTAATGAAGTGCTTTGTTTCTATGCTGTACGAAACGTATGAAGGTTCACTTGTAAACGAAGATCTTATCTTTGACGGGCTATAGACCAGCTTTCTAGTTACTAAATTAAAGTAACCTATTTCTATCACACTGTTGGTCTCCTTTCTTCGTTTCAAACGTCCGTAACAAATACCTTCAGTTCAAAAAGATAAACTTTGTGAAGTCTGTATAAAACAGTTTAAAGATAGATTTCGATATCAGAGATGCATAACTCATGCATGGTTGGTCAGAAAACAAATTCATAAGGAGGAAATATGTTCCCCTTGCGGCCTTTTATAAAGCGTGCGTACTACAAGTTTGAAAATGAATACGGAATAGGCTATTAATATTAAAAATTTATGAATTTATTATGATAGTACAGTTAAACTATTTGCATGTAATGAAATTTTAATTGTGTGATAAATGCTGGAGTGATTTTATTGTATTAGTTTAAACTGGAAAAAGGAGGTTCGCTTTGTTTTGTAGACTCTCATAAAATTTTAACAAAGATAAATCTAATCACTTTATCCATAAATTCAAATTCTAAATATTTTTTCATTAAAGTAAACTTGTAAACAAATCTAATCGTCAACTCTACTGCAGATTCAGAAAGCTATTACTACAAAGAAGAGCTAGCAAGAATATTAATTCTTATCATAGTTATCATCTATATATTCCTCCATAGTAGGCTTTACGTATCAGCCACTTTTTAAGTGTTGTAATGGTAAAGCTAAAATTGATTGCGGAATTTTATTATAAAATCTTATACGCAAACCCACAAACGATTTACGTACCTTTGCAGGGCGCAAAGCAGGATCCGCAAGCTATATTGGTTCCTACTTTATCTATTATGTACATCGCAAATTTTTATATAAATATGTATATTCTTTGGTATAAAAATTATATTGTACAAAAGTACTTTAATATAATAATTCTAGATATCAAATCAAAATTTTAAGAACAATTAAAAATTATTCCTCCTTGAGTCGATCTTGTTATAATGTTTTTACTTTATTGAACTTGGAACAAAAGCAATAATTTACAGGAAATGTGTGAAACGTCTATCTTCACTATTAGCTATTTTGGTAGTTAAACGTATAATTACGTCTGTTTTTATACGCTCCATTCAAATAGTGAGGGGTGTAAACAGCCCTCATTTGTCTTACTCTAAATATTTAATTGCTCGGGCTTATTACGCGGTTGAATTACGTTTTACAAATAAAACAAACGCAAATTTAATGAATCGTTGTCAAAATATTTCTCAGCTGAAATATTAATGAAACCATTTCTATATCTAATTTAAGGAAACTTCGTTTTTGAAACTCCTAGGTCCTTGCGAATTCACATACATCTTCAGTGTCCTTTGCATACAAACTTTATAAATTTATATATAACACCTCGTTTTTGTTTCTACGCCGTGTGGTATCCGGCTGAATAGAACAGTACCACCCCCATTTCTTACCGAGGTGTCGTAAAAGGCACTAAAGCAAGTCGACCCACCGTATGGTATCCGGCTGAGTAGAATAGACTAACCTCATTTCTTACCAAGGTGTCGTAAAAGGCGACTAAGGTAAGTTGACCCACCGTGTGGTATCCGGTTTAGTAGAATAGACCACTCTCATTCTTACCGACGTGTCGTAAAATACGACTGAGGTAAGTTGATGTCAGGCAGGCGGCCGGTCGTAAAAACGCATGCAAATCATGTGACAGACAGCATGTTTATGACATGTTATGCCTACCCCACTTAGAGTGGGACAAGGGCAGGAAGATGATGATGACCTCGTTTTTGTTTCTGTTGTCTTATCTTCCTTCTATTTCATCAATGAACGTCCACTGTTAGACATAGGTCTCTTAAAGAGATTTCCACGACGCATCTTATTTCATTTGACTTCTTATCGACTCTTCCGTGCGTTTTCGGTACTACGATCAATCAAAACTTTATTATCTTGTTATACTTCGAGTTTGCCAAAAATATGATATTGATGGCAGCTTCCACTCAACGCCATTAATACAGAAATGCTTTTGTAACAAACTTTTGCTGCACTTATTAATAAATACGACCTCCATCCCGGGACTATGCATGCATGATAAGTTGGATTATGTTGGATCTGTTCATAAAAGTTGTTAACAAATCAATTTTGACTCTGCGCTTGTGCAATGTGCTACTAACATAATGAATTTCTGAATAATATTTATAGAAGAGTGATAGACGAACATTGAAACTGTGACTATTAAATAAATAAATATGATCTATTCGTAGGGTGTAAGATTACTTTCTAAAGCATTTATAAAAAGGAAATATAACTCACAATGTATATATACTATACTATACTATTTTAACGTTATTACGTTTTAACGTTACTATACGATACTATTTTAACGTTTAACTCTCAAATACGTAGTAAATAATTAATATTAGATGTTATTAATCATAATTGTTATTGTGAATAACAATTATATTTATTAACATTTTCCAAAAATACCTAGATATAATTTGGAATCACGAGCTTGGAAAAGCTTGCTTTTAAGTTTATTAAATTCGTATAATATATGAAACAATGACTCTTTTCAAGAGGTACGGGGCAAGCAATAAACAGTTTTCTGTTAAAATTCAGTTTCTGTTATGGGTGATAGAGTGATCGATTCATTGAGTGTTAATTCCTTAAGGCATTATAAAAATATACATATCACCCACAATGTATGGATACTATGTTAACGCTTTGCTCCAAATTAGTGCGCAGTGACTAAGTAAGAGTAGATGTTATTAATCATAGTTGTTATAGTGAATAACAATTATATTTATTAACATTTTCCAAAAATAACCTAGATATAATTTGCAATCACGGGCTCGGAAAAGCTTGCTTTTAAGTTTATTAAATTCGTATCATATTGATAATTGGGCTATAATTGTTTTGTATTACAATCTAATACTCGTTTATTTCGTGGGCATTTTGCGGTTAATGTTAAATGCCCCATTTAATACGAGCCATAATTTTAATCGCCTTGCTATTTTCGAGTTTGTGTATTTATAATACATTAGTCGTGCCCGCGGTTTCACTCGCGTGGATATCAGTGTGTCACAAAGTTTTTCCCATGTAAATCCAAACCCGATGGGAATTTGGGGGAAGTCCCGTTTCGGAAATCTACTATTCACCTAAGCCAATTCAAGAATCTTTTGATAAAATTCAACAAAAATACGGTCAGTAGATTTGAGAAAATTGATCGGACAGACAATCTTTGGGGACTGTTTTATATTAGCTATATTTTATTATTTGGAAGCAGTTTACGAGTATAACGTCTTAGCCTATCGCGTATTTTTTTTTATTATAAAAGTATATGATAATTAAAATTCCGATTAATAACACGTACTATGACTCCGAGTAATTTAAAAAAAGATCTTTATTTTTTCTTCGAAAAAAATTAATTTATAGAATTAGGCGTTACTTTGCGGAAATCCATAATACAAAAGTATTATTATTACTTTTGTATTATGGATCGAAAAAAATTATAAATACTTATGACCTAAAATGTTAATAAAATTCATCCTATGTTTTACCGTACAGAAAAAATATTTAAATACATTTCTATATTTATTATTAATCTATATTTTATGTGCCAATTCCTTTACCAGCGTGATGAATCTATGCTCTTACTTTTGATTTTTTCTTATTAAGGAAACTTTTCCCAAGATTAGAAATAAAATGTACAATGTAGTAAAAAATTAAAGTACTTTATACCTGTGTTATGTATATAAAGTATTTTTTTGGTGTCTGAATCACTATATTTACACTATACAAAAACTAATATACCTGAAAAGCAATGAAACGATAATTAAGTTTCTATTTTACTTGCCGATCCCCTTAAAATATTTACTTATATATCTATCCTGTTCACATGTTAGCGTTTGCTCTTCAAAACCATTTTCCTTTTGACAGAGTCAACCAGTGCTAAATTCAGACTCAAGATATGTGTGAATTGAAAAAGAGTTTATATTCTTTACATGTATATGCATATTATTATTAATACCGGTAGCGTATGTACAGATAAACAGAGTATAATAGGTATTAAGAGCAGTTCTTTACACAGTTATAACAATGCAGCTAGCAAAGGCTTGCGGCGAACAACGTGGATACTAACAAGGTTGCATTGGAATAATAAAGTACTCGAGTATTATGGCACGCTACGATTGTGAAACTATAACTGAAAGATACAATACTCTGCACGAGATGGGTAGCTGGGATATATTTATTTAATAACAACAAAATAATGCTTAGTTTATATAAGCTGACTCGTTCATCGTACCATCTTAAAACATCTTTGGTATTACAGAAGCGTAGAAGTACATAATATATGACGAGGAGACCGAAAAAGGTGGATGGATTGTGTGCTTTCTCTCCTTGTTTTTCTTGATTATCCTTGTCTCTTCTTTTCTTTTTGATTCTAAGTATAGATTCACCAAGATATTCTTATGCGTATTATTAGGTGGCACAATTTCCAATATCTTTTTCAAAGTTATGTACAGGTATATTTTTGAACACGATGTTTCCCTTCATTAGCCGTGTAGTATGCGGCTAAGTAGAATAGTACCACCCTCATTTCTTACCGAGGTGTCGTAAAAGGCGACTAAGTTAAGTCAACCCGCCGTGTGGTATCCGGCTGAGTAGAATAGACCAAACTCATTTTTTACCGAGGTGTCGTAAAAGGTGACTAAGGTGAGTTAACTCACCGTATGGTATCCGGTTTAGTAGAATAGACCACCCTCCTTCTTACCGAGGTGTCGTAAAATACGATTAAGGTAAGTTGTCGTCAGGCAGGCGGCCGGTCATAAAAACGCAGCCAAATCATGATAACACGCTTATAAAGTGTTGTGCCGACCCCACTTAGAGTGGGATAAGGGCAGGGGGAGATGATGTTTCCCTTCATAGAAAAGTACGTGATTACTTGTAAATATATATAAATAGTATACTTACTCACGAATGTACCCAAATAAATAAGTTAATATACCTGGGATTAAGCCCGAGATATCACTATCCGTTTTTTGGATTTTTATTTGCATTTCTTTTTAAAAAATTACCGAGACTGTCTCGGTTACTAATGTACTAAATTATTAAAACATTGATTATAAAAAAGTGGTATATACTAAACAGAAATACTAACTTTTCTAAATCTTATATTTTTTTCTTCAAATATATTTTATTCAAATTAAAGTTTTGTAAATTATTTGTAAGTGTTACATCATGTGCGACGGGCCAAAAAATTTAAAATTTAAACTAGCATGTTGATTAAAAGGGTTCCTCACCCCTGGTGTAGAAGAAAAAAATTACGCAAATTTTCTGTTAAAAATGAAATATGTCTAACTAGGGGACATTATTAAGGACATTATCTATTCTTAATTTAATTTTAGCGTAGTAAATATATAAAAAAGGTAATTTTCAGAATATTTTGCGGAACGTAGCCCTAAAAAGAAATTATACAGGACACTTGTTTTTGTATACAAGCTTCGTGTGAAGAGTACTCCAAACGCACGTTATTATGCCCCGCGGCTGCGCGCTGCACTCAAGTATTAGCATGAGAAACTTTATTAACTTTATATGCTACAGTAAGTTTCTGTTTACTATACTTATTTAACATCGTCTTTATTTACCATCCGTATATAGTTTAAACGACCTGTAACATGCGTCTTAAATTAATTGTTTAACTTGAAGTTTACAGGTGTTCAACAACTTGAATTTTATACTCGTAGGTGTTCGTCATCCTCCCGTCCTGATTCCTCTCTAAGTGGGATCGGCACAACATGTTATAAACACGTTGTCACATGATTTAGTTACGTATCTTACGACATGCCGCTTGTCTGACGACAATTTACCTTAGTCGCCTTTAACGACACCTCGGTAAGAAATGAGAGAGGTCTATTCTACTCAGCCGGATACCACACGGCAATAATCGACAATAAAAGAAAATAGAAAATATATATAATGTTAAGTGTAGAGTGTAATATCTGTTTTAAGGCATCCAAGTTTCTTAAATCGCAAGTACTACAAGCCAACACTACTAGCACTGCACGCATTATTTAGCACAATCTCAAAAATCTTTATCATAACCGAAGCATCATCATGAGATTCAACGACAAATTCGCAAAGCAACGCATCACCCAAGCAAGCATAGTAATATGCTAGTTGATTCAATCCCACCATTAACAAGTCGCAGCTTTTAGGAATAATAAACCACAATGCGAAATTATGTTTATCTGTCTCTTACACTTTCATAGCTCCACCCACTTAGAGTGGGATAGAGGCAGGAGGATGATGCCCATTATTGCAAAATAATATTCCGCAAAGGAACGCCTAGTTCTATAAATTATTTTAGCATGAAGCTATTTCTTGAATATTCTCTTTGTAAAGATCCTTCGATAAATGAACTCGTATTAAAAATGTACCTCGTTAAATAATATAAGCTACCTCCTGCATCCAAATGATTCCTTTTAAAAATGTTACATTTTACAAGCATCTTTTCCTTATTATTTCCATCTTTGACGGCTTAGTTCTCAAAGTATCTGAAATCTCTTTATTGTATTCGATGGCAACGTGATAATTTGTAATATCACGATTCATTTCCAATGGAAAATTATCGCAACTTATATTTCTGCTCAATAGGGCACAAGTATCTGCACTGAAATTCAAATTTTATTTAATAATTAAAATAATTCAAAACATTTTTCAAATAAGTTAATCAAAGTTTTTCAAAAAAGTTTTTCGAAAAAGTTAAGTGGTGATGAATCTTCTAGTAGTTCGGAAGTTTGTTCCCGGTTTAAGCGGAATTCTTTTAAAAAGAAATATGTTACTATTTAATTATAGTTTAGACACACCTTGCAGCGTGTTCTGTTGAGATATTCAAGTGAGACTAACTGAAGGTAAATGATCACAAGGCCGCTTACCAACTACGTGGTTTGACCAACTGCAACCACTAGGTTAACCAATGACTTTTAAGCTTTTGGGGTTAGAAATAGTTCCAACGATTTTCATGAAATTCAGTATGTAAAGGGTTTCGAGAGTTTTATTTACAATAAATTAAATTTTATCCCAGTTTTCAGGCATTAAAAAACTGTTACAAAATTATCAATAAAACTGTTAGTTTCGCTGTCAGTCATAAATAGTTTAATGGGGAACTTTTTTTATATCATCTAAAAAAACCGAGCAAAGCTCAGCCACCTAGGTACTATCAATTAAGCGCAAAAGCTATAATGGAAAACTCATAACTGCTTGCTCAGTATTTGAATCCGTGGACCCTTTGAAAGAATCAAGTTATCCAACTTCTTAGTCATCGCGTCTTATCTTTTTGTATAATACGTTCAAGCATAGGCTAGTTTATCCACTAAATACACAATAACAAACTTGTACCAAAATAAACACATACAAAGACATATCCGGAACTGCTGCCAAAGCGATCGCGTGAATTATTTCCTATAGCCTAAGGGCGACGCGAATTTGAAATTTTTGCTGCCTTTACTGCACCGCCACCGCTGCGGGCATTAGCAATTTCGTAACGCTTAAAAACTATGGCACTATGAAATGAGCTTTATGACAAAGTGACATTTGTTACAACAATTTTTAATGATGGTTCTAAATAGTGTACCTTGTAATATAGAAAAGAGAATGTTAAAAACTATAGCACTATGAAAGAGGCTATAGTTTTTAGAGAGGAAATATGACACAGTCACATTTGTTACAACTAATTTTAATGATGGTACAAAATAGTAAATAAATAGTGTACCATGTAATATAGAGAGGGAATTGATATAAAAACTTTGACACTATGAAATGAGCTTTTTGGCAAAGTGACATTTTTTACAATTTTTTTTAATGATTATACAAAATAGTGTAGTTTGTAATTTAGAGAGAGAATAGATATAGACTTAGATCTACAAAAGCCAAACAAAATTGGTGATGCTAGGCAGTCCTTTAAGAATCTGCGTACAAGATATCACCTCGATTTTGATGGGACTTTTACCGTTAAGGTAAAGGAGGTTGTGGAGCAACGTACTTTCCAATTTTTTATGCTATAATTCCTACAGGGTCAGGATATATACAGAAAAAACTTTGTGACACACTGATTTCCGACGAAGCTGCAGGCATATACTATATTTGTCATAGAGAATATAATGCAATAATGCTTCTAATAACAATGATTTTATGAAATAGAAGATATTTGGATTTGGAGGTCAATTGGTACCTATAACAAAATTGTTTCATTAATTATTACATCACTTCAAAAGAAGTTTAAGTATTTCTAGAAAGTGCTTCGATTGAATCCAGAAATAGGATACACAAATACTACGGTGAAACGAAGCTTTAAATAAATCTAAAAGAAATTTAGGAAAGACTAAATCTCTTTAAAACAACGTCCAAGTAACGAGATGGCCGCAAAAAATAAGTGGAAACCTAAAACCGTTAAACTATTCATCGTCCGGTATCGATTCGTACCCTTCCGAAACCACTATGACTGTAATATATTTACCCGTTCTAAAACTGCTAACAGAATTTTAAGCGCACTCGTTACTTGATCCGGCAATTTTTTCGTTACATCCTAGCGAGATGAGAGCGCATTATTAATTAGCTGCTGCCCGACCGTTTAATATTTCAACTCGGTGAATCGTTCGCGACCGCCCAAGCCTTAATCTACCCCTTAATTACTCATATTTAGCATATAAGCAACCGCTTTTGAGAATTTTAAACCGAGGGCTCAACTATACGGACCTATTTATCATTAACGTTGAAAATGATTCGAGTAAAACTAGTGTTAGTAATTTTAACATTTGTATAATAATATAAATAAATATATGGGACACTTACAAATATGGTCGTCCGTCCCCAAAGTAAGTAACTTAATACTTGTGTTATGGGTGACAGACAACTGGTGAATAAATCATTATTTTTTTTTAAATACATTCTTAAATACATATATACCCAGGTTTGAGAACTAACAAATTTTTGTTAGAATATGTTGGCTCTTGGAGGGAATCGATCCCATGACCCGCGGAGCTGAAGGCAGGGTCACTACCAACTGCGCCAACGAGCCATTCAATAATATAATTATTTGGTATCTGGCTAAATAGAATAGTATCATCCTCATTTCTTACCGAGGTGTCGTGAAAGGCGACTAAGGTAAGTTGACCCACCGTGTAGTATACGGTTGAGTAAAATAGACCACACTCTTTCTTACCGAGGTGTCATAGGTGTCAAGCGGCCGGTCGTAAAATAGTAGCCAAAACATGTGACAACATGTTTGTAACATATTGTGCCAACCCCACTTAGAGTGGGGGTGGCAGGATTAATATAATAATTATTGTATTGAATTAAGTGTATTAAGCAGTTTAAATATTGATATAGGCATTGAAAGACTATTTCCTAATAAAAAAAGGAAAAAAAGTGTATTAAATGCAATGTATACAAAGATTTAAGCGCCTTTAATGTAAAAAATATCTGGGTGACCGAGCTTTGCTGGGTAATTTTTTACTAAAACAAAAGAAATAAACTTCAAAAAAAAAGAAAAAAAATAGGGTAAGTGGGGCTCGATCCTAGGTATTTTCATTTCTCGCGACCCGTTCCCCGAATAAGCTACGCTGACTTGACAGTTAATGGCAAAAATTCAATTCAATATTAATTTTAGTAATTTCTAAAGCCCAAAAACAGGGATAAAACGATTTATTTTTAAATAAAACCTAGCTAGATCGATTTTTCTCTCCCAAAACACCCTACATGATGAATTTTAGGAAAATCGTTGGAGCCGTTTCTAATATTCTGAATATATATATATATACATACAAGATTAACTCATTTAAATATTAAAAATATCTATCAGAAAATTTGTTTGAGAAAAAAACTGTAAATTGCATTCACGAGTTAGGTACTGCCTATTCTGTATAGTACGGGGCACCGCTTAGATCAATGTTTCGGTAAGTGCTGCATGCGAACTTTGCTCGCGTATTAAACTTTAATGGCCGGTCTGTCTAGCAGATTATAGCAGTGCACGAAACTGTGACTCTAAATGTCTCTATGTACTTAAAATTGTTGCTGTTACTTTTTAAAATAGAGTTACAATTCGAACCTGATGTATAAATGCATTAGCTTTCGCCCGTTGGTTCGAAATCCATACTTCTATGATATTATAAAACAAAGTCCACAAAAGTTGTTTGTATGTTATCGATTCTCAAACTCTACTGTACGACGACTAGGCATCTGCCAGAAGTCCCCTTTTACGACACTTCAGTAAGAAATGAGGGTGGTCTATTTTGCTCAGCCGGATAGCACACAGCGGTCCAACTTACCTTATTAGCCTTGAAATGAGGGTAACTTCTACTAAGCCGGATACCGCAGTTGAAAATTGTATAAATAAATAATTGTTAAACTACAGTTTTCAATTAGTATTTTTTTGCCGTAAATCATCTTCCTGCCCTTATCCCACTCTAAGTGGGGTCGGCAACATGTTATAAACATGTTGTCACATGATTTGGCTACGTATTTTACGACCGGCAGCCTGCCTGTCGTCAACTTACCTTAGTCGTATTTTACGACTCCTAGGTAAGAAAGAGGGTGGTCTATTCAACTTAACCGGATACCACACTGAGGGTCAACTTTCCTTAGTCGCTTTTACGACACCTCGGTAAGAAATGAGGGTGGTACTATTCTATTCCGCCGGATACCTAGTATCTTTCTGCCGTAAATATGATAAGATATTTCAGAAGATTTCATCTCAGTGACCTCTGTTCTGTGAGTTCTATTAAATTTTGTGGCTACTGATAAAAGAAAAGAATAGTATTCGTGGGAAAATATATTTCATGGAATTTTTATATTATCCTAGGTATGTTTCAGCGGAATATGTGTCAAATTTTTCGCAGATCTTATGATCGTGGCTCGTATTTCAAGTTTTAGTGTGAAAATTTTTGAGACGCAGTTTTAGTGTGTTTACATTATTATGTTTTCCGGTTTCCCTCCATTTTACTTTTATTTTTTGTACTTTACAATTACTTTAAATATATAGCGAAGTTGAGATCACTTATTTGTTATAAGTTTCAACTTAATATTATAGATAACACTTTGATCATCAAAATTATCTTCAATTCATTTGTCCTACAAAATAGCTTAATTAAACAAAAAAAAATCAACACAAATAAGCCCTGTTATATATTAATATGTTAAGCTTTTAAACCTCTTTTTTAACGAATTATAAAAACATAGTTCACGTTAATAGAGAAGTGCAGAAAAATAATATTTCCGTTCAATATCCTATCATACCTTAATATTATAAATTTGTGAGTAAGGCTGTATGTTTGTTACTATTTTACGGCGAATCCGCTGAACCAATGTCGATGAAATTTGGCATAATTATTCCTTATACAACGGATTAACAAATAGGCTATAGAAATGCTGTTGATTTTACAGGAATAGGATGACATTGAAAAGCGCCATCTATTATTAACCTATCACGCAACAATAATCCACGCTAACTATGTTGAATTATAAAAATTAAATAAAAAAATGTTTGTTTTTTTCAATCCCTGACGAAATTGTAATAGTTTAGTCACTTATTACTAGATATAATCTTCTAATACATCACACATAAAGAATGAATACCTTAACCCTTAAAACCTTACAATATTAAATAAAAAAAAAACAATTTGCATTTTGCTATGCATCCCCGAAACATGATTAAATACGCATAAAGCAAATGTTCTACACGTAGAATCGATCTAGCTGGAACGCTCTCGAATGCAATATCCGTTTTTAAACGAGTTTCGCTCCAAAAACTATTTCTCTACACTTTGAGTTATTTTTACATGCATGTTCATTCACATTTAAGATTTATAACAACATGCTTAAGCGAACATCCTACGACAACATCTATTTATTTAATAATCACGTTGTTTTTGCTTTTTTACGTTTTACCAACTTTACACGCGACTTTGTTGGGAATTGTTTAAAATTTTTTCGCGGTTATGTCCAACCTTATGATTTCTTTCTTTGATGAAATAGAATCTCTTTTATGTATTTCCGCATAATTCTGGCTGTAATATGTTTTCAATAACATCAGCACATAGTGCTTCTCAAGAGCATAAAACGACACAATGATAGCTAATTTAAGTTATAAAATAAATTAAAAATTAATAAATTATGTAAATAATAATAAATGATGAAATTATAAACTGTTTAAGTTTTAAAATCAATTATAAATTAATATATTATATACATAATAATAAATGAAAAAATTAAAAACAATTTACCTAAATTAATAAATATCTATAAAGTTTAACGCTTGGCGATTCCGACCTTAGCAATCCCTCTCATATTAACGTGTTATGTGTGATATAGCGTCAAAATTGCTAAACCAAGCTGTAATTATAGAGACATTCTAGTAAGTTTTTATACATTACATAAAACACTATATGGTGTGAATATAGTGTTTTGTGTTTTCTATATAAAGGACCCAATACATACATAATAATTCTATATATAGGACATACAGCCATACTTTAAAACCTACAGAACGATAATTTATAAATAATATTAATTCCGGTCAACATCCTCATTATCCTCTTGCTTTTATCCCATTCCACACAATATGTTATAAACATGTTGTCACATGATTTAACTACGTATTTTACGACCGGCCGCCTGCCTGACGTCCACTTACCTAAGTTGTGTTTTGACACCTCGGTAAGAATGAGGTTGGTCTATTCTACTCAACCGGATAACACACGGTGGGTCAACTGACCTTAGTCGCCTTTTACAATACCTTGGTAAGAAATGAGGGTGGTCTATTCTATTCAACCAGATACCACACGGCGGGTCAACTTATCTTAGTTGCCTTTTACAACGCCTCGGTAAGAAATGAGGGTGGTTTCTTCTACTCAGCTGGATACCACACGGCATAAAATTTATTCCGGTATGACCAATTACAAACCAATCTACAGTGTTGCACACTCAAAACCATATAGGTTGACGAATTACTTTTACAACATTTGGCAACTATTTCTTCAGCAAATAACCCTAAAATATTTACAACAAAGTTCACCTTGTGCAGAGCTACAGATTCTCTGTAAAAAGTATAACACATAAAAGGTTATTTCTTGTAACCTCGATCGAAGGAAGATAAAGTAACTTGCGGAAATCTAAAAGTCATCATCATCTTCCTGCCCTTATCCCATTCTAAGTGGGGTCGGCACAACATGTTATAAACATACTGTCACATGATTTGGCTGCGTTTTACGACCGGCCGCCTGCCTGACGTCAAGTTACCTCTGTCGTATTTTACGACACCTCGGAAAGAAAGAGGGTGGTCTATTCTACTAAACCGGATACCACACGGTGGGTCAACTTACCTTAGTCGCCTTTTACGACACCTCGGTAAGAAATGAGGGTGGTACTATTCTATTCAGCCGGATATCACACGGCGTGGTATCTAACTAAAATATACACCAATCTAAAAGTTAGTACTAGTACTAAATGCGTTTCTGTAATTGCATGAACTTGACAAGTTCTTGTACAATAACGATTTTGTTTATCACCTCATCGGTGTTTCCTTTGAAGCAACCTCGTTAACTTTATACACCACGATTGAATGCCAGCTTAAAGCAGGTTTTATGTTCCTACTTAGCTGATTCTAGTTTACAGCAACACTTCTGTTAATAATCAAATCAAAATAATCTTTATTCAAATAAGCTCTTTCAAGCACTTTTGAATCGTCAAGGATCAATATGATTAATGAAGCTACAACTGGTCTCTTATCGAAAAGAACCAGAAAGAAACTCGGCGCGCTATCTTTTAAACATTTTCAATTTAATTAATATATAATTATTAACGATAAGTTTAATTTTAAGAAAATGTCGTTTTATCCTTGATTTCAGGCTCTAAAATTTTGTTGAAATTTACGTTTAATACATCCACAATTTTTCGCTGTCAAACGTACAGTCATGGTAGTCCATTTGGAGAACGGGCGGTCTAGAGAAGTGAAAATACCTAGGATCGAGCCCCACCTGCCTTATTATTTTTCATTAAAAAAATAATAATAATTTTAATTTTTTTCACATCATTTTCAAAATTACCGAGCAAGGTTCGGTCTCCCGGGTACTTTAGATTCATAGAATATATTGGCAAATATTGTTAGTTTTAGTTTTAGTTTTAGTAGACCCATCATAAGTTCTCAGTAATGTGAAAAGAGAGGCAAATTTTAATATTCCTTTCTATATCTTCCGTATTATCAGATATTTTAAGATATATCAAAGGTTGATAAAATAAAAGATTCCACAGAGAATACGCAAATGAATATTGTCGGAATAAATTCAATTTGGTTCCAATAAAACTTTCGAATCAGTAGCTTAACAGAATAAACTTTTTAATATATTGCAGTACGCGTGCACGATCTGATCAAATAAATGTGTTACGGCAGGTTGCGAGGCGTCTTACAAGTTGAAATAAATTAAAAAGAAAAATACGGCATACAATGTAACGTGAGGTGGGAATTAGTGAATGCTAACTTGTATTACGTGGCTCTAGTGAAGTTTGTATCAACGAGTTTTTTATTGAAATTTACGTGGTGATAAATACAATTTTGTATTAATTTCAATTTATTCTAATTTCAAATTTGTAAAAGCACAGGACTCAACTCATATTATACTTAGAATTAGAATTATTACACTAAGAAAAAGGAAGCAAGCCTAAAATGTTCCCTGTTATAATAAAGAGAAAGAAAATGAGGGTAATCTATCTGTCTCTCTTCATTATGTGTGTTAGACAAAAATGAAGTATACGAGTTTAATATTCCTTCTCATTATTTATTGTATTACTGTCACTTACAGGCCTGCTTATGGGCTCCCAAAGAGTTTGAGATACTAAGAGTAGGGGTGCCATAGGCCATCTTCATATTGAGAGTGTCAAATTAAATATTGCACTACAAAACACCACTGCCACCACAATACACAAGCACTGCACTCATTCACAATCACAAACTCAACGATTGTTTCGCTCCATCATCAAGAGCTAGACTCTACGAAAAAATAGCAAACACAAAATTACCCTAAGCTTTTTACACGCTATAATTTTGAGATACAATTGACATTAAAGGTTGTGATAGCTTAGCAGTGAAAGCGTGCAACACTTTCAAGGGCATTACAGATTCAAAACCGGGCAGCCACCAATGAGATTTAAAAAAAAATTGACACAGTTTTGCCGAAGGAAAACATCGTGAGGATACCTGCATATTTCTAGAGTATTATGAAGGATGTGTGTAACCTACTCTAAGCATTATAATGCAATATAATAATGATACAATAAGCATTGGGGCAGCGTCTTAGCTAACAACTCTTCTCTCCAAAAAAATGGAGAGAGAAGGCCTATGCCTAGTAATGGAATAATAAGAGACCGTTTCTTTACCAATGCCCAGCAGTCGAATACAAACAGGCCGCTACTTAATTTTTTAATTAACATTATTCTTTTAGAAATACGTACTACATAAGAAATCTTTTCAAAAAGTCTCTCACAAGCGTTTCTCGGTGAACTCTATCAATAGCGGGCATGGCTTTTAGCGGAAAGACAAAATAGGGCCAAATCAGATATCACGTAGCCGGTTTATTGCACGTTCGTTTCGCTCTCCGTGAGCCGCTGTACAATATACGTGTTCGATTGACCGTGTAACTGTTGCCTACGACAGCCTTCCATATCAAAGTGTCACATTAAACGCAACGGCGCTCTTTTTTTCCTTAGAAAATTTTCATGTACAAAATAACAAAAAACATGGCACATACATAACGAAAATCTATATAATAAATTCAAATATAAAATATTTCTTACTCAAGTGAAGCTTTTAATAAGGGCTTTTTAACTATACTGCTTGTTCGGAAAGCTGTTTCTACCGAGAAGAACTAGGAAAAGAAGTCGGTGCATAAAACTATATTCTTAAAAATAGTTACATTTAGTCTTTACTTTTGTACAGGATCGAGTACAAGTCAAATCCTATTTGCCTTACATGTTTATATAATTATTTTCTGAAAATGGCCCAAATCAATAAAAAATGATATTTATTCAAATAAGCTCATTGATTCACTTTTAAATCTTTCTTACACTTAATTTAAACCTTTCTACGACCCAGTTTTATACAAATTATTATTCCATACTAATATTTTCCAGGTGTGTGGTATCCAACTAAGTAGAATAGACCACCCTCATTTCTTACCGAGGTGTCGTAATATACAACCAAGGCACGTTGACGTCAGGCAGGCGGCCGGTCATAAAATACGTAGCCATATCATGTAACAACATGTTTATAACAAGTTGTGCCGACTTCACTTAGAGTGGAATAAGGGCAAGAGAATAATGTCTAATATTTTCAAGGCTAATTTTGATAAAATTTTGTACGTTGGGATCTTACATACCGAGGTAGCATATATGATAAAGAAACTGCCCATAAAACACATAATTTTAAAATAAAGTTGTCGTGAATGAAGTCGCGGCTACATTTTAGAAGATATTACAGATTTAAAATGCAGGGTCATAGCGGTTTTGTTTTACTCTAAATTTAACGCGTGCGGGCCACGGACAGTAATGAATAAATCAAAACTACTGGATCGATTTAAATCAATTTTTTCACTAAGTGTTATAGGCTTTATATTTTAAACCCATGCGAAGCCGGAGCGGGCCACTAGTTGTTATATAAAAGAGTCGAAACATGGCAGTCGGTGACGCGAGAACAAATTAATTGGTACAGGTCCGGACGTAATTGCTCTGTTTTCATCTGAGACCATTGATCTGGTAAGTGATATTAATTGATTTGATGATGAACAATAATTTATTGATTACTTTTTTGATGAGTTACCTCTTGTAAGGCTGCGAGGTAATAGGTAGAAAAATATATAGAGGTCAGATAATGTTTATGGCTTTATCTTTTTCCTCTTCAAATGTAGATGTCTACTGAGGAGATATGAAAGGATTTCGTGGAATCCTTTCAAAGCATTTCTACTATACTTATTCTACTTTTAAAGAATTGTTAATCATAATCATTTCGTTAATTTATAATTCAATTGTACTACATGCGTTATAAAGAGAATGTTTGATTATCTTTAATATTTACATGAGTTAATTTTGTAAACGCCTCCAACGATTTTATGAAATTCAGCATCTAGCTAGGTTTTATTAAAAAAAAATACGTTTTATCCCTGTTTTCGGGCACTGACAAAATGCAAAATAAAATGCATATGATATTTTAGCTATCCTTTATAAAATTGCGATAGCTCAGTGGGTAACGGAGGGACTAAAGAAGTGAAAATAACTGGGATCAAGTCCCTGTTATTATCAACCTTTTTTTATTATTTTAGAATTTAAAATAAATTACCAAGCATGGCTCGGTCACCCAGGCACTCTTTATTTACATCATTTTTGTTTAAAATATAAATAAGACTGCGGATCAGTTCAAACAGTATTCTTAAGACGCTAATAGGTAAGATGGACTCGCCTATGCTGCATTACTTTACTAAGGTGCTTGTGAGGAAGTCCTAAGTCCATTCACCCATTTCTCTATATAATATTATTAATTCTATTTTTTAAATTTTATTTTTTCATTATATTTTTATTTTAAATTTAGAATTTTATCTTTTTCGTGTTAACTAGTTGGGCCATAGATGCTTTAAATAAATAATTTATTATCATTATTATTATTAAACGCACCCTCTATGTTAAAGAATTGATAAATGAAATATGACCGTTACCTTCAGAACATAAGTTCACTATAAAGTAGTTTCACCTACAAAACGACATCGAATAATAACTAAAACTAATTTAAGTATAAACAACCGGGTCACATCGCGATGATCACGTTACCTTTGTATAAGGTTCGACGTTTCGGCAGAGTTGCATCCACCGTGGTCACGAACTGACAGAGTCAGTCAGTTCGTGACCACGAATAACTAAAACTAATTTAAATATAAACAACCGGGTCACATCGCGATGATCACGTTACCTTTGTATAAGGTTCGACGTTTCGGCAGAGTTGCATCCACCGTGGTCACGAACTGACTGACTCTGTCAGTTCGTGACTGACTCTGTCAGTTCGTGACCACGGTGGATGCAACTCTGCCGAAACGTCGAACCTTATACAAAGGTAACGTGATCATCGCGATGTGACCCGGTTGTTTATATTTAAATTAGTATGAATCGCGAAAGTTTAAAATCAACTAAAACTAAGATTCGTAAGTACAGCTATGTATAGAATTGAATATTTGCCCACGCAAATCACTCGTTGAATATGCAACATCTAGTTTAGGGGCTCAGTAAGCATGTGCTTAGACTATTAATTACTTACATCATGGCTCTAAATAAATCCGCTTTATCCCTCACGATCACGGCCTTCATAATCCTGTAAGCTTACGTTATAGATACGTGAGTGTAAACTTTATGGGATACAGGACTGTCCTGTGTCAAACTAAATATTCTGGTGAAAGAAATCAGCTTACTTTCTACATTTAAACAGTTGAAAACGTCAGTGTCAATTACTCGGGTAACTTAAAAATCCCGCATTTGAGCACCGTAGTGATCCCTGGGTACAAATTGCTTTTACTTTTTTGTCATCATCATTTTCTTACCCTTACCCCACTCTAAGTGGGGCCGGCACAATATGTCTTTGTCTTCCATTCTCTATCATACGTCAACTTTTGTGTCTGGACTTTGGTCCTTTTATAATTATACTTCACACAATCTATCCATATTTTTTCGGCCTCCCTCTGTTATAAATCTATGAATGTGGATAGATTTAATATTATAAATTAATATTTAAAATATTACTTTTTAATATTAAATATATAAATAATACTATTAATAGATTTAATATTTAAAACTCTTTTGGTCACATGATTTTTATCTCTCCTCCTAACTTAATATAGCATTTCTATCATTTCTATAAAGTCCGCAACTTTCAGACTTCCCTTTATATACTCATTACATATTGTATCAAATTTCGTCACTAACTACATCCACCTTAACATTCTCATCTCATTTGCATGCACCTTTCTTTCATCCTTCTTTTTTATTAACTAACATTTTGATCCATTCCTTTACTTTTTTGTATTTAAACAAAATCATTGTTTAAGGCAAACCTTGGCTTATGATTTCGTTCAGGTGAGTTGCATACTCAATCAATTTTCATAACTGCAATTGCTTAATCAAAGAATTAACTCACTGTGAAAACAGCCCCGTGTTAATTGTCTCGGACATTGATTGCAATAGTGCTCCCGCTTTGAGAATTTAAATCGCTTAATCGAATTGTTTTACTGAAATGATAACGGAAATATTTCTGCCGATTTACCATTTCATGGCCTGTATAAGAAATTAAGTTGCAGAGAAACGATTTATTTCCCCGATTTTTGTTTTCATACCATACAATTATGAAGTTTCCGAGTAAACGGAGCCAACTCGAAGCAAACTAAAACTGTATTAAATATTAATTTTCTTAAATACATTCTCAAATTTAATTTCAAATTGCTTTTAGTTTAAAATTATTATCGGTTAATGTTCTATTCATTGTTTATGGGTTGTGGGTGACGATCGATACATAAATAGTTGAAAGCCGTTGTTTTCAGAATAAGATTTTCTAAGTTGGTTTTAATACAAATTATGTATTTCCATTTCTTTTTGATAAAATTAACTTTTTTATCCAAATAAAATGATTTCTTTTGCTTACTTAGAACTACTATTTAATACTTAGTTAATTTATTATCAATTATTTTTTTATTATTAATTATTACCTACCTACCTAATATTATATAATTCATAATATTAGGTCCTTAAACATGAAATTTTAGAATATTTTTTCTGACTAGTTTTAATATTTAATTAACATTGGGCCCTGATCAATATTTTGAAAATAAAAGAAAAATTATGAATTAAAACACGTTGTTGTAACATTACTAGTTGTTTTTTGTATGTGTTTCGTGTATATATGTAAATATCCTGCAACTTCAGTATATAACTCTACCAATATGTATGTAAAGTTGAGACCGTCTGAGTATGTAAATATAGTGCTTGTTTGTGGCTTGGGTTGAGTGGGATCCGGAATTATTCAGATTATCGAAGTATCCAACAATTCAATTTATAACCGCTCTACGTTAATCAACGAATTAAACCTACGGTAAACTACACTCTGTGTTAATTGTCTCGATTTGTTGGGATTGCGCTTCCGCTTTTATTTATTTTTATATTTTATTTTTGGGAAACAGACAATGGTTCTATTACTATATAAATATTTAAATGTAAATGTAGCTTACATCAATAAAGTTTAAAAGCTTACATAAAAAAGCTTTATAATATAGATATTTATGTGCTGAAAATTACAAAAATTCTCGATTTTATAAATTTAATATTTATGATTCAAAAACAATTTTTTTTTGCTATTATAAAGAACAACCAAAAGGAAGTACTTTATTGATGTTACGATCTAGCCAAGAGGCTAATAAGCAACTTAAAGATTACCTAAACTTATAAATTAACTTATATCTAAGAATAGGTCCAGTGACTTATCTTAGTCTTTCTTGGTATGTGAGACACTTTGTTCTTGTGTTCTTTCAAGTAGCACTAGCACTACACTACACTATCACTATATTAAACTAACTCAAAAGGTTTTGTCCTTTTAAGTCTTCTTACGAGTCCAGTGTTATCGAGAAGCTGGATGGCCTCGATGTTCACGTGATGATGAAGCCTTTGCTCGTGGGCTTCAGCGTACTTTTTTATTACTTTATTAACAAACTCAACCTGAAGATGTTGATGAATGTGTTCATTCTTTACATACCAGGGTGCGTTAACAATAGCCCTCAGTACTTTATTTTGGAATCTTTGTTTCAGTTGAATTTTATTCAGTTTTTAAATTGAATTACCTACTATCCCGCAGCTGGGTATATGCTTTTCTTTTCTAGAGCAAAGATCTCACGATAAATTGTAACTACTTACTTATTTACTTCTACTATTAAATGACTACAAAACTGTTTATAGAAATCCTATTAGTGTCTGTTTGAACGGTTCGGTAAAAATCATCACACACTTTCACCATTCGAATATCAAGGAAAAGGTTTGTATTATCCCATCCAACTAATATTATAAATGCGAAAGTTTGTGAGTATGGATGCATGTTTGGTACTCTTTTACAGAGATACGCTAACGTTTTAAAGAATTGTAGATCTTCCAAAATACAACAAAAAGTCCCGAATAGCATGTCTCTATCTCATATGGGTAACTTAACATAGCTACTTTTAAGGTCAAAATTTCAAACCGAAGCCGCCAGCAAAGCCCCTGGCACGTCTAGTATTTTTTTTATTGTTAATAAAAATTTACAAGTTTCAGCTTACACATAAAAATTTGGTACAAAATCTTTCCGAGTCAAAATCAAAATCTTTCTTTTAGTGACCGAGACCGAACTAGGCTTCCAGCTTTATCGGAAAAAGAATCTGGTTATTGGCTTCATGCTCTCCCTTATAAAAATCTTGGTACACTACTAGATAACGAAAGTTTTAGAGTAGCTTTAGGTTTCAGATTGGGAGCCACATTGTGCCTTAAGCACTGATGTCCATGTGGAAAAGAGGTAGACAGTTTTGGCATACATGGGCTTTCATATCGTAGGAGCTCTGTTAGGCTTTTCCGTCATGGTTATCTTAATGATACCATCAAAAGATCTCTTCCCACCATCGATATCATCGCAACATATCCCCGAAGGCTCGAGAAGAGCCTTGGCAAGAGACCAGACGGCTTGACGCTGGTTCATTGGGAACGGGGACGGGCCAGGTCTAGTATTATAACATTACAATGACTGTTTCGATTCCGGACACATCTAGTATTAATGTTCAATATCCCCTTCAGCGTGCGTAGTTCCTAAGGGATGCATTCCCCTGTATACCCAAGTCAAACACGCGTTAAAACTTCAAACACTTGCACCGGCTCGTGGCCACCCTCCGCCGTAAATTACGCAACTGGCCTCATTACCGCGTGCATCCGGCCGTGTATGATACAAGGTTGCCAACGGGTTAGCCCACTAAATGTCTGTATACACACATATTTTATCTCCTTATATATAAAAACTAGCTTTTACCCGCAACTTCGTTCGCGTGGATTGTTGTCGCGTGATAGCTTGATGTAGTGATAGTAGATGGCACTTATCAATGTCATCCCATTCCTGTAAAATTAACAGGATTTTGCATAGTCTATATGTTAACCCGGTATCTAAGGAAAAATTGTGCCAAATTTCATCGATATTAGTTCAGCGGATTCACCGTGAAAGAGTAAGAAACATACATCCATACTAACAAACTTTCGCTTTTATAATATTAGTAGGATAGGATAAGTGTTTGTCTATATGTCTTTTATACACTCTGAAATGGTTGGACCGATTTAAATGAGATTTTCAGACAATCTTTAGAATGACCCAGTGGATGATCATGAAAAGTTTGGTGACGATCGGAGCATTTTTTTAAACTAGCAGACTGAGACACAGCAACCCATGGCCGGACAACTAGTAATATGTAAAAATTGATTTTTATCTATCCTTCATAGACTTCGAAACGGTTGGATTTTAAAGAAATTCTTTGACAATCTTTAGAATTATCCGGTGAAAGATCTTGAAAAGTTTGGTGGCGATGGGAGCATTTTTTTTAACTGTTGAGTTCTCTTTTTAGAGGAATTTGAAACCAGAGTAAGCCACAGTCACGCGTGGCCGGATAGCGAGTAATATATAAAAAGTAATGTTTGTCTACATGTCCTTCACTATAATCTCCGATGGGGCTATAATAATTAATTGAAAATTAATATAAATTATTATAATTTTTTTTATTTATTTACATGAAAAATGTACAAGTTATATCTTTTTTAAATTACTAACACGCTAGGACTATACAAATCATGCCCACGTGGAATGGTCCCAAGAAAGCTGGCAGCGTTTCCGCGCTGAATCGCTAAGCTGATGCTGTGCGTAAAAGGAGCCAGCCCTCTTGTCATCTGAAGAAATAAAATATGAATATAAATATCAATATTAATTAATAAAAATTCTCTACATAAATTTGTTACTTAATATATTTTTATATTACTTAATAAATCTCGGTTATAATTATTACAGTATTATTTCCATTCGATGACCGATTAATCTTGCTTATTTCATGTTCCCGGTGTGTTGATTATATTAGAAATGGAATTATATCCGACAAGTAAATGTTAGTATCTCATGTCTGACATGGTTGAGTTTTATTTACACGGGACGTTAACGTTCGCCCGCGGCCCTTCCCTAATATGTTATTACGTGAAATTAACCGAACAAACCCCGACCTAACCGGCTCCTTATACACTTATCGCTCCAATTACCTTATCAGCGAGGCGTGGGTCGCCGAACTTAATTAATACATACGATTGGAATTTCAAATTTCTACTTGATTGAGGCTGGCTTGAATAAACATTTACATGCAAAGCTAAAAGTAGGGTCTGATATTACTTGAGAAAATGATGTGTCTGTTTGATTTATTTTTAAATAGTCAATCTATGTTTAAAACCCTTTTTTAACAATTTATAGATTTAAGCATTATTTTGCGGAGGTCCATAATACAAAAGTAATGAAAATATTATTTTACAATAATCTGCGATAAAAGAATATATGTAATGCTAAATGTAGAGTGTACTATCCGTTTTCTTACTTAATACATGCAGAATTTGTAAAAAAACTTATGCACTACTCGCCACCAATATACAAGCCAACCAGCCACCAATAACAATATACAAGCACGGCACACATTCACCACCACAATCTCAACAATATCATAGAATCAATCATACAATCAATCAATACAATCATTTAATCAATCTCAACATAGTTAACACTTCTGCATGATCACCGTTCATTTTCTTGTGTACTATTTATTGTTCCCAATAAACGTTTTATTATTATTAAAGAAGTGATATCAAATAAGACATAATTAATGTATAGAAACCGGCTATACTCACGTGTTATTTTATCGGATGAGCCCGACTAGTTACAAGCCCATACGGGGCTCTTATTCATGAGCTGAGCCCGCCGCGATAACGCCACTTGAAACTAGTCGGGCTCATCCGATAAAATAACACGTCAGTATAGCCGGTTTCTATACATTAATTATGAATTCCACTCACGATAGTTTAAATTCAAAAATAAGACATTTGTAAAGTTTGAAAATAACGTCACGATGTTGTAAACATATCATAAATAACAAATCTATGAAAAAAGCGATTGAGTTTCCCTGCTCGAGTTCCCGGCTATGCTCATCTACAATAAGCACTCACCATTCAATACACTTGCATTGTAGGCAGTTTCCCTCCTGCATAGTAATCATACCATTATTATTGCGCTCAGATTGTGACAAGACTTTAATACAGCTATTCTTACTAGTTTATTCTGTGTAAGGGGCAGTTGCTACTCTGTATGTAAATAATCTTTAATATTTTAATGAGTTAAATCTTGTATGAATAATAATAATAATAATCCTTTATTAGACACCTTAAATTTAACATCAATTTACAGATTTACACTACCCTCTGTACTAGGCAAACCCTGTATCACAGAAGGCAGTTCCTTCCATTATTACAAAAAATTTCGGATGTGTCTGTTTATATGCAAAAAGTGTGTATTGAGTGAGGTTGTGTGCGTGTGTGTGTGTGTGTGTGTGCGTGTGTGTTGTCTGTGTGTGCGCGCGTGCGAGTGCGTGTCCGTGCATGAAAATGTATGAGTAAGTTGTTTATTTGTCGTGTGTATGTTCATATTCGTATGTGTGGAAATATGTGTGCGAATGTATATATATTTTCGAAATCTCATAAACGGCTTCAACGATTTTCCTGAAATTCAGCATGCAAGAAATTATAGCGGAGAAAAAGCGATCTAGCTAGGTTTTATTTTTAAAAAATTCATTTCATCTCTGTTTTTGGGCATTACAAAAATACTAAAATTTACATTGAAAAGATCAAACACTTTTTTTGCCGTTAAATGTCAAGTCTGCGTAGCTTATTCGGGTAACGGGTGGTCGCGAGAAATGAAAATACAGATCGAGCCCTACCTACCCTATTATTTTTTTAAGTTCCTTTTTCTATTTTGCAAAAAATTACTGAGCATGGCGCGGTCAACTAGGTACTATATATTAATTGGGTAAAAACCTCTATTTATCAGAATGACTAAAAAAAAGCTCTTTTACTATCAAAGAGTCCATATGTCTTCAAGGATTTATTTTAAAAATCGTTACTGTGGAATTTTATAGCATAAGTAACGGCTTGTTATAATCCCACTGCTGGCTATAGGACCCCGCTCGCCGTTTATTTTGGAGAAAAAAGCGAATTAGTAAGTTACACACATCCCTAGTGTTCTAAAGGTATGCAGGTTTTCTAACAATATTTCGGTCACCGAAAATCATGTGATAAATTGCAATTATCAATAAGACACATGTTTCAACAGGAACCTAAGGAAAGTCCCAGGTTTGACCCCGTGATCACCTTAAAAGAGATACACGGTGTTAACGTTCAGATAACACAGCATTAATTTTGCATGTAAGTATGTAACGGTGCCGCGAGTTTGTATAGTATGTGAGGTGGGCGTAAAGGTTGAGAGCCGGTGGTCTAAACAAAATCATTTGATTCGCGCAACTGGGCCATACAACGCTTGACCTCGATTGTTGCCTTTATATTAAAAGTTATTTTAACGACTTTCTTGAATAAACATACGTTAAATATTTTTTTACTGCTGTTAATTTGGTTTTACTAACTCTTAAATATAGGTTGTGAGTCTATTACCGTCGAAAGAATTCAAAACGCAACGGAAACATGACGTAATATTTCCTATATTAACGTTGTGGCGAGTTTTTTTGAAATAATTGTTGAGTGAGTTATAGGTTCAAGAGTATAATTTAGATTCATAAAACTATTGTTAACAAGCAATCATTAAAAGTAACCGTTAAAACATGTTCTTTAATTGGATTCCGTCATTAAATGTTCATCATCATCCACCTGCCCTTTTCCAACTCTAAGTGGGGTATGCACAACATAAACATATTATCATATAATTTGGCTAGGTATTTAACGATCGGTTGCTGCCGCTGCCTGAAATCACTTGCCTGTCTTATTTTACGACACCTCGGTAAGAAAGAGGGTGGTCAATTCTACTCAACCGGATACCACACGGTGGATCCATTTACTTTAGTCGCCTTTTATGACACCTTGGTAATAAGTAAATGAAGGTGGTCTATTCTACTCAGCCGGATACCACATGGCTGATTGACTTACCTTAGTCGCCTTTTAGGACAGCCCGGAAAGCCCGGTGGTCTATTCAACTCAGCCGGATAACATACGGCATGGCATAGAAATGTTAATTCAGAAAAATAGAAATCATTTTTTCAATCAATCATCAGTTTTTTCCGAGTAGCCAACTTACCTGACTGTGATGACGGCCTGATAATCGATTAAAGACGAAATTACCATTCATAGTGTACTTAAAATATGAATACCATTAAAATATGTATTGCAACCAGTGTTTTCCAATTTTTTTTTGCGCCATGCCCTACTTTACCAACATGCCTTTCTAAAACAGGTGTAAGGAATTTTTTTTTCCTAACATTTGGTACCAAAATCTAGCATTGGATTTAAATGGCTCGGAGCGTAAGGGTTAAACTCGTGTTAAGTTCATTTTTAAATTGACCCCCCCACATTTAAATTGCCCCTCTGTGAAGCGTGGGCCCCACTTTGGGGAACACTGGTGTCATAAGGTTACTGGTGTTTATTAAACAGATTAATAACTTGGTATGGTGCACAAAAGGGCGTTAGTGGAAAGAACAATCTATTTCAACTATTAAGTTACTAACCTTATTTTACACTGTCATTCATGTACATCCTTAATCCTGATGCATATATGTATTTATGTATATGTATTTGATATATATTTTGTATTTATTATGGTATATGTGTAATGTTTTTATATATGAATATATATATAATTTTATATTTGTATATATTTATTTTAAATATGTAATATGTATTTGTATATATAGTTCCTGCACCACCCTACCTTCTTTCCTTGAGTTGTGAAGTTCTCTAGCCCAAAGGTTGCCTGGAAGAGATCGCTTGTTAGCGATAAGGCCGCCTCACTGTATCCCGCAGATTATATTGTGATTCTTTTACTTAATACTATTGTAAATGTTGTGGTGTACAATAAAGAGTATTCTATCTATCTATCTATCTACAATATTTTAAGTATCACATTGTATGCTAGACCAGTCTACAGAAACATTTAAATTAAGTGAAAGAGATATCCTTATACGTAAAGCATTATACAATTGGAGATTATTTGGATGATAAAAATGCCTGGATTTGAAAATCCTTTCAGCTTCACAGAAGACGGGTTTAATAATGTAAAATTGAAAGTGTTTAAAAGATTGACCGCCGAGTTTCTTGCTGGTTCTTCTCGGTAAGAGTAACTTTTCGAACCAATTGTAGCTTCATTAATCATATTGATCCTTGACGATTCAGAAGTGCTTGAAAGTGCTTATTTAAATAAAAATTATTTTGTGTGATTATGTGATTTGGGCCACTCTCAGATAATCTGTCAAGTACAAGACATTAAAGACTAAATGTTATATAAGAATATTAGTTTTTTGCACCGAGTTTCTGGTGGTTCTTCTGTGTAGAAACAGCTTTCCGAACCAGTAGTAGAGTTGAAAAGCCCATATTTAAAGCTTCACTTGAGTAAGAAATATGTTAAATTTGATTTTATGTTATGTTCGTTTATATGTATGTGCCATGTTTTTTGTAATTTTGTACATCAAAATAAGTTTTATTTTAGTTATATATAATAAGTTAAATTAAAGGAAAAAAAGAGCGCCGTTGCGTTTAATGTGACTCTTTGATATGGAATGCTGTCCTAGATTCAAAAGTGCTTGAAAGAGCTTAATTAAATATTTTTTATTTATTTGCTTTGATTTGATGTGCTTATATTACCCATGTATTGTGTGACAGCACATAAAAACGTATACCGAGACCATCATACAAGTCTTTTAGATTATCATTATTTCCAACTTTACTTAATACATCAAGTGCTGAGCGGCTCAGTTATCCTGCAGTGTTCCCACACAATGAGTCCCCTTTGAACACAAGTGCGTTTGGTTTGCACGCTCCTCTATGCTTTTTGTATTGTGATGCGTTCATCGTATTCCAGCTACGTGATATAATAAAACACACTTGTAGAAAGTATGCAATTACATTTAGTAGACTTATTTAATTGCATCTGTTTACTTTACTCATAATGTTTACATAAAACTTTTTAAAGCTAGATTATGGACATATAAATATTAAAATGGGATTTCAAAATATAAAATGGGTTTTAAAATGGTAAAATGGGTTTCTGTCGCGTCAATCTTGCAATCTGTTCTGTCAATCTGAATGATGTCCCTACATCATTCTCTTGCCCTTATCCCACTTTAAGTGGGGTTGGCACAACATGTTATAAACATGTGGTCACATTTTTACGTATTTTACTACACCACCTCTCTGACGTTAACTTACCTTAGTCAACTTACAAAGAAATGAGGGTGGTCTATTCTACTCCGCCGGATACCACACGGTGGTTACATAGCTATTTAGACGGACAAAGTATAAATCTATATCGACTTCTTCTTGAAATATTGGTTAGCTTTAATATACATGCCGTGTGGTATCTAGCTGAGTAGAATAGATCACCCTCATTTCTATCCAAAGTGTCTTAAAAGTCAGCTAAGGTAAGTTGACATCAGGCAGGCGGCCGGTCGTAAAATAACTAGCCAAAACATGTTACAACATGTTGTGCCGACATCACTTAGAGGGCGATAAGGACGGGAGGATAATGATGGTAAGCTTTAATAAAAGTTATTTCCGGCAACGCGAAGCAAAGTGAACTAAGACAAATGCCAAAACATCGTCAACACGACATAAAAACATAATATAATTTAATAATACGCCTAATGTCGCCCGAAGCCTTGCCGCGAATTCCGAGACCATAACAACGTTTTTTATAATCTGACGTACGAATGATTGCAGGCTTTTCACGTTCGTTTCGTATATCACTCTTATTAGATGGGAAGCATCTCTTTGACGTGTACTTTTTGCGTACGTAATATAATCGTAATCCTTGTTTGCTAGAATGTGACAAACAATAGAATATATTGCACGTAGATCCTGTATATTTATTTATTTATTTATTTATTTATTTATATACTTTATTGTAATTTTTGAATTTAAACTATCGTGAGTGGAATTCATGGCATGGCATGGCATTCGTGGCATCCGATAACGAAGACCAGAGCAGCGACGGGGAGTGCTCAGAAGACGCGCGACCAGCGCCGCTGCCGTCCCTCCCCCCGCTCCAACCACTCTCGAGTCGCGCCCTGCGAGCTGCTACACGCAGTTCCCGCCGCGATAACGCCGCGTAAAGAGCTCATGAATAAGAGCCCCGTATGGGCTTGAAACTAGTCGGGCTCATCCGATAAAATAACACGTGAGTATAGCCGGTTTCTATACATTAATTACTTTATTGTACACCACAAAGTTATAGTATACACAATACAATTACTTAAAGTAAATATTTTAAAGTACAATAGGCGGTCTTATCGCTACATAGCGATTTCTTCCAGACACCTAGGTGGTGTATTAAAACAAACATACATACAAATAAGTACACGCTAATACACAGACATATTACATAAACTATAATATTCAAAATACATAACGATTCTACACAGACTAATAAATATTATAATATATGTAAATATACTAATACAAATTAAAATAAACTAGTTAAAATTAGACGTCACAAATTAAGATAGTAAGCTTTGAGACGATAATATTTCATTAAATAAATAGAATAGAATTTTAGCCGTGTGGTATTCGGCTGATTAGAATAGACCAACCTCTTTTCTTACCGAGGTGTCGTAAAAGGCGACTAGGGTAAGTTGACCCACCGTGTGGTATCCGGTTTACGGTATCACGGCTCCAGCGATTTTCCTGAAATTCAGCATGTAGGGGTTTTGAGAGAGAAAAATCGATCTAGCTAGGTTTTATTTATAAAAAACGTTTTTTTATAAAAACCCTTTTTTTTGTAAAAAAGGGTTTTATTTATAAAAAAACTTAGGTTTTTATTTATAAAAACCCTTTTTTTGGGCATTGTAACAATGTAGAATTTAAAGCAAAGGATTTTTTTAGTTGTTAAACGTAATGTTGCAATAGCCGATGGGTAAGGGGTGGTTACCGAAAATGTTAAAATCCCACAGCCTCAGCCTTCATCAGCCTTTTTTCTTTTTTTTCCTTTAAAAAATTAACGAGCAAAGCTCGATCATCCAGGTACAATTTATTATTGGCAATCAGCAATTGTCGCTTTAAGGTAATATATGCCAAAGAAAACTCAGCCAGACATCCTATTAGCCCGTGCAAATATGTTTAAAAGATATTTACTAACCTCCGCGGTGGGTGTTTGAACTAAGTAGCAAATAACAACTCGAGGGATTACTTTTCCTACGAATGCGGGAAATAAATTGCGAATCCTGTGAAATAATGCCATGAGAAGCAATAAACCAGTAAGTTAGAGTATGCTCGGAGGTAATGGCGGTATACCAAAGTTTGAAGCCGATATCATAAAGTGGTAAGCGATCCCAAATATTTCAAACCTCTCCCGGAGATATGTTACTTTTCTTTAGCGATTTTATTTGGGTAATATTGTGTATTTACTATTATGAATTTTCAAGGTAACTGAAAATATACGAATAAACTTTTGCTAATATGTATGTTAAAATATCATCATCCTGCCCTAGTCCCACTCTAAGTGGGGTTGGCACATGTTATAAACATGGTGTCACATGATTTGGCTACGTATTTTATGATTGATGAAGAAATGAGGGTGGTCTATTCTACTTAGTTGGATACCACACACCTTGCTGCGTTTTTATGATCGGCCGCCTACCTGACGTCAACTTACCTTAGGCGTATTTTACGACACCTCGGTAAGAAAGAGGGTGGTCTATTCTACTAAACCGGATACCACAAGGTGGGTCAACTTATCTTAGTCGCCTTTTACGACACCTTTGTAAGCAATGAGGGTGGTCTATTCGACTCAACCGGATACCACATAGCGGGTCGACTTACCTTAGTCGCCTTTTACGGTAAAAAATTAGGGTGGTCTATTCTATTTAGCCAGATACCACACGGCTTTAAAATCATTGTCATATCGCTCATAGTGGCCCAACTCAAAAATCAGGTTTAAAGTTTTCATTTCTAAGGAAAATGCATAAAGAAATGATTAAGATTGCTTAAACGATCGGCCTAATATTGAATAATGAGTTCTGACGTTATTATTTTTGAAAAGAATGTGTAATTTTACATTTACTAGTACCTATTCCTAGTCGAAAACACGTTTTTTCAGTTGTACCGCTATTGCAGCCCATGAGGTATATATCAAAAAATGTACGTTCATATACTATCTATTACTTTTGATACTAAACACAGTTTAGGGATACTACTACTATCGTTCAAATACGACTAGGTATAGGCAAGTTTTATATAAGAAAGGCAAGTGTGTTGGAATCGTCAGTTTTCAGAATATGTTTTTTCAAAGGTTCAGTTAGTAAACGTAGTTTTCCTCACTTAATAAACTTGTGTGTGTAAATTATTTCTAAACTCAAGACCCGTTATAGCATTAGTTATAAGGATCGGATTGATTTAGCGAAAAGAATTCGCTTAAACCCGCAAAACTGATTTGATGCCGATTATTATAAATATTTCAGAAAATCTTTAGATATATGCAAGTTTCGTTACGATGTTTTCGTTCAAAACATAATATGATGACTTGTTGATGAGTTTCATAAGTCCTATATTCTGTTTGGATCCGTGAACTTTGCTTGGACTTTAATCGTGCAGGCATTAACTTGACATAATTATGTTTCGTGACCTACGTTGCAAATACTGCCTGTATTAGTTAATATTTTAATAATGTGTATTTTTCGTATTTAACACTAAAAAATAGTTAAATTGGGAATTGTAAAGGAGTTTAACGAATGTTGACAAAAATACTATGTCCGACGTCCAACGATGAGTCTACGAGATTAGTGATAAGCGACCAATTTAAGGAGTCGCCACGACAGGGTACGGAAGTCGTTATTACAGTAGGCGGCGCGACGAAGTAAATTGCATCCGAACACGCCATCTGAATGTGACAGCGCTGTCGAACATATTCCTTATTCAAAGTCTTAAGGTGGTTTTAAACCAAACGAACATCGACGAGCTATAACGAGAGCATTCTTTCTCGATCTTTTAGTCATCATCATCTTCCTGCCCTTATCCCACTCTAAGTGGGGTCAGCACAACATGTTACAAACATGTTGTCACATGATTTGGCTACGTATTTTATCGGCCGCCTGCCTGACATCAACTTACTTTAGTCGTATTTTACGACACCTCGGTAAGAAACGAGGATGGTCTATTCTACTCAGCTGGACATCACACGGCAGGTCGACTTACCTTAGTTGCCTTTTACGACATCTCGGTAAGAAATGAGGGTCGTACTATTCTATTCTTAGTGTTTACACCAAAATATGAGTAAGAATTAGAATCAAGAAGTAGAACTCTTCTATGAGATCAGCCGAACGAATGCTTTGCTGAGACCGCTACGAGAAACGAGCGCGTTCGAAGAGGCAAGTATGCTTCAATCAGCTATGTTCTTGCGAGGTTTTTTTAGCCTACTGGATCACGTTAGCGTAACGCCAATTTGTATGATTCTGGAACAGCGTTCACTAGAAGTCGCTGTTGTTACGTCATAGAAATTGGCGTTACGCTTGGTGTAAAAAAATCTAGTAAGTGTCAGTAAGCAAACTGGTATCGTTCACATCAAGCGAGCGAAGATCATAGAACTCTTAGATCATCATCTTCCTGTTCCTATCCCACTCTAAGTGCAGTCGGCACAACATGTTGTCATATGATTTGGCTATGTATTTTACGACCGGCCGCCTACCTGATATCCACTTACCTTAGTCGTATTTTACGACACCTCGGTAAGATTGAGGGCGGTCATTTAATTTTTCATAAAATCTTTGCGAACGCAAAAGAAAACCGAAACAATGTTTTATTTCTGTTTATTGTAACCGAATATTATAGAATGGACCAGAATGAGCATTCGCTCGTCTGATGTGAAACAGCCTTTAGTGTGACATTAAAAATCTTTACGTATTGTATGAATCATCATCTTCCTGCCCTTATCCCACTCTAAGTGGGGTCGGCACAACATGTTATAAACATGCTGTCACATAATTTGGCTGCGTTTTTACGACCGGCCGCCTGCCTGACGTCAACTTACCCTTGTCGTATTTTACGACACCTCGGTAAGAAAGAGGGTGGTCTATTCTACTAAACCGGATACCACACGGTGGGTCAACTTACCTTAGTCGACTTTTACGACACCTCGGTAAGAAATGAGGTTGGTCTATTCTACTCAGCCGAATACCACAGGGACACTATCACAAATAATAATAAATAAAAACTAAACTATAGACACAAATTTGTAAGATTGAGGGCGGTCATTTAATTTTTCATAAAATCTTTGCGAACGCAAAAGAAAACCGAAACAATGTTTTATTTCTGTTTATTGTAACCGAATATCATAGATTGGACTAGAATAAGCATTCGCTCGTCTGATGTGAAACAGCCTTTAGTGTGACATTAAAAATCTTTATATGAATATTGGGTTACAAAAAAGACGTTATTTTGACGAGTTTATTAAATAAGTAGGTTTCGCTTGTGACTAAGCTTATTTATTTTTATACCTCGTGTACGAACACAAACAAGGTTAAAGTAAAGCTCGAAATAAGAAAGGCATAATGTATATAAACGGTTAACGCCACATTCTGACTTATGATTTGTGTATTGTAATCTTACATTATTATACGTAAAAACACGCTCGTTACATGCCTGTGTAATATTGTTTTTGTTTTAAGTTTCTATTCTGTTATTTTTATTTTATTTTTTATTTATTGTTTTGGTATACCAACAAGACTTACATTATTAATACTATAAAATACTCTACAAACTGTTAACTTACATGTAATAATGATTATGTGTTACTACGGCATGCAATAGGGATGCTTACATAATTTAAATATATTACAAAATAAAAGACATGTTTATAATACGAAACTATAAAAATATTGTAAACTCAATTATTATCCATTTATATTTAGATTATTTATTATTGCTTTTAAATTTAATTGTATTTGCCTAAATATCTAATTATTTTAAGAAGTAATTGTAGGCGACGTTGTATTTAGCCGTGTGGTATCCGGCTAAGTAGAATAGACCACCGTCATTCATTTCTTGCTGAGGTGTCATAAAAGGAGATTAAGGTAATTCGACCCGCCGTGCGGTATCCGGCTGAGTAGAATAGACCACTCTTTTTCTTACCGAGATGTCGTAAAATAAGTAAGTTGACGTCAGGCAGGCGGCCGGCTGTAAAAACGCAGCTAAATAACATGACAGCATGTTTATAATATGTTGTGCCGTATTTTATAGTAGTTTTTTTAATTGACGAAACCTTTATTTGGCAGTTAACTTTCCAATATTACATGAATAATTTAAAACATGCTAAGGCGTATTTCAAACAATATACTTAAAATATTAAGTAAATATAATAAACGTAGCACTTATTAATCCTTTTTTTTACTACCCTTACAAAGCAAATATAGTTTTTTTACTCGACTACTAGGTTCTTTGTAATTTTATGCGTTTCAGATTCCATTTTAACGATGCAATCTTTGCAGCCTGTACTTACTAGCTAATAAATGTAATTTAGTAGCTACAGTTATAATAAATTACTCAATATTTGATGGCCTAGCGGTGCGACCGTGTGAATCTCTAGAGACGATCATGGTTTCAAACCCGGGCAGACACCAATGAGTTTTTCTATTAAAACTTATGTGTCTAATTGATAATTGCAATTTATCACACGCTTTTCGGTGAAGGAAAACGTTGTGAGGAAACCTGCATATCTTTAGAAAATTCTAGGGATATGTGTAACCTACCAATCCGCATTGGAGCAGCGTGGTAGGTTAGCTCCAACCCTTCTCTCCAAAAATGGAGAGAGGAGGCCTATGCCCAGCAGTGGGATAGTAACAGGCCGTTACTTACTTTTTTACGCAATATTTAACATTAAGAACTGTTAATACAATATGAGATGTAATAACCTAACCCATGATACTTTCATCATCCTCCTGCCCTTATCCCACTTTAAGTGGGGTCGGCACAACATGTCATAAAAAAACTGCCACATGATTTGGCTTCGTTTTTCTGACCGGCCGCCTGCCTAATGTCAACTTAACTTACGTAGTCTTATTTTACGACACCTCTGTAAGATATAAAGTCTATTCTACTCAGCCGGATACTACACGGCTTCACACTATCACAAATAATAATAAATAAAAAAAAAAACTATAGACACAAATTTATCCTTCACAAAACTCACTTCACTGCAAAAAAGTTTCACCAATTCAAATTCTGTTATCTCAGCTGTGTGGATAAAACGTTAACTTTCCCGAAAACAACATCGGAACAAGCCGATCTGCGGAATTCCGCGGCTCGTTTGTTTTTGTGAAAAGAAAACAAAGCAACATCAACGAAACATCCTAATTATGAGCTTTGTTTCTCTAGAGGTATGCCACGACTCAGTGATTTGAAACAATGATTCAAAAGTAACGTTAATATTATTTCGCTATATTCTGAAATTAGAGATAATCTGTGTAATGCTAACAGAAAAGTGGGTGTATCAGTTTTCATGCATTCATAAAATGCTTGGAATTATGAGGAAACGCACACCCACACACCCACACCACACACACCACACACACAACACAAATAAACACAAACACACGCACACACACACATACACACACATGGGAAGGTACTGACCAAGGTGTTGGAATGGCGACCCCGCACTGGAAAACGCATTGTCGGTAAACCCCCAAAGAGATGGACTGATTACTTCAAAAGGTCGTAGGGATGTATAGGGTAGGATGCATTCAAGCGTCACAATATTGTGTGGTGTGAAGATCCCACGAAGAGACCTATGCCCAGCAGTGGACTTCCAACGTGTTGGTTGACAAAGAAGAAGACGTAAAATAAATATCGTCAAAAATCGTCTTAAAAACTATTATTTATCATTATTATATTTGGTTAATATTAATTTGAGAAATTTATTATTAGAATGTATTAATTTCTATAAATAAATACTTGAGCTGTAATAGCCTAGCGGTAACACCTTGCGACTCTTTCGAGAAGGGCAACCAAACCCGGCCAGACATCAATGAGTTTTTCTGTTAAAACTTATGTGTCTAATTGATAATTGCAATTTATCACTCGCTTTTCGGTGAAGAAAAACATCGCAAAAACCTGCATATCTCTAGATAATTCTGGAGATATGTTAAACCTACCAATCCGCATTGGAGCAGCGTGGTAGGTCTTAGCTTCAATCCTTCTCTCCAAAAACGTAGAGAAGAGGCCTATTCCCAGCGGGAGAGTAATAGGCCGCTACTTACTTTTTTACTTACTAATAAATACTTTGTGCACCTTAATTAATATTTCCATTGTTTAGTTTAACTTTAGTTAGGTAGTCTGTAAGAGATTACTATTAGTGATAAGGTAGCCGTAGCACTTGTTTTTGTTTAATTTTAAGTTACATGTATCTATTTGTTTATGTGCAATATGGTATTTTATTATTACTAAATATTCGTTTTCGATCTCTTAAGTTGTAGATATAAAGATAGCCGAGGAGTTGATAATTCAAATCTTATCTTTACTCTATAAACGGCTCACCCTCCTCATTTGTCAAATCAACAGAAATATATGCGTGAGAACAGCCAGATTGACGGGTCGGCCTAGATTGAATTACTCTACCGTCTGACGAGGGTTTTACATTCGTATCATAGTGTGAATGAGTCTTACGATTTTCTCTACACTTTTTTCCATCAATATGTTTTTTGTAAATTGTTTCCGAGGTTCTCATAATAAATCAAATCATAATATATCACTATCGTCGAAAAGCCGTGTACTTTAAACGAACAGTTCCGAGTCTCCTGTTCTTATTTCACTCTTAAGTGG
Source organism: Morpho helenor (assembly GCA_029227775.1). Taxonomy (NCBI): domain Eukaryota; kingdom Metazoa; phylum Arthropoda; class Insecta; order Lepidoptera; family Nymphalidae; genus Morpho; species Morpho helenor. The sequence goes on along the minus strand of JARGCU010000016.1, from coordinate 13,365,504 downwards.
GGTCGGCATAACATGGTATAAACATGTTGTCATATGATTTGACTACGTATTTTACGACCGGTATATATTATATAGGTATATTTTAGTACCTGGGTGATCGAGCCATGCTTGGTATTTTTGTTTTAAATTTAAAAAATAAAAAAGCAAAAAAAGGTTGGTAATAACAGAGACTTGTTCCCAAGTATTTTCACTCCTTTAATTCTCCCCTTCCCCTCGGAGCTATCACAACTTTACAAATGACAGCTAAAATATCATTTACATTCTATTCAACATGTTAGCATTTTTTCAGCGTCTGGAAACAGGGATAAACAACATTTTTATTAATGAAACTTAGTCATTCATAATTATTCATAATTTAATTAAAATTTCGAATATAAAAGCATTTATTTAGTGAACCATAAGAGATGGAGACATGTTGTTGTGACCTTTTTGTAGTATTTTTGTAGTTCTACAATTATTTAGTACATTACTTTGTTGTATCTCTATTGGTTTACGCGGCGCACGTGACTAAAGCTCCCAGCAGGCGAGTTTTTATTACAACTCGTCCTCGTCAATACAATTTACATACATACATATAGACAGATTTTAGGAACTATGTTTTATAATAAGGAGTACCTGGTTGACCGAGTCTTCCTCGGTAATTTTTTACAAAATAAAAAAAGGGACAAAAAATAATTAGGTAGTTGAGGATCGATCCTAGGTATTTACATTTCTCGAGACTGCCCGTTCCCCGAATAAGCTACGTTAACTTGACAGTTTATGGCAATAGTGTTTTATATTCGATATAAATTTTAGTACTTTTTAATTTTTAATAAATTTTTAAAACAGGGATAAAACGAACTTTTTTACATAAAACCTAGTTAGATCGATTTTCATCACCCAAAACCCCCTACATGTTGAATTTCAGGAAAATCGTTGCATCTGTTTCCGAGATTCCAAAAATATATGTATATATACATAGAAGATTAGCTCATTTAAATATTAAAGAGTAGATGAGTTTTAATTGTACAAAATCGTTTTAATGGTGGATTAACAGTGAAATATAAACAGACAGACGTATTTTAGCACCAATATTGTTAGTGTGGTTTTAAACACAAAATTACTACGCAATTGAAATAAATTCCCTAGTCAATGACAGGGACGGCCCACCGCTAGGTTAATTCTTAGATTAACATACAGGGGTTACAAAGTGCGATGTTAAATGCGGCGATAATCTAGGTAATTCGATTCACTCAACTCGCCCCAAACCACAGACGGGCACCCTCTGAAACTACACTCAAACTGCATACTGTACCTCGAATAACACTGTTGAGATGAAGCCAAAGTTGGGTTGTAGTTAGCGTGATATTAATTTTGTTGAACGAAAACACTCATAAGCCTCCCGGGTTATCAAAGTTACTTCAATGTGGCTTATAGACATACCCAAACATATTAATGAATGAAACTTCAATAGCATAACTTTCGGAAGTTTTGCCCCAACTTGCCCGTGTACATCCCTTGTGTTCTATCATGATTTAGCTTTTATTTGAAGTTAAATATATAACTTATAAAAGGTAGACAGTTTTGGCATACACGGGCCATACCATAGGAGCTCTGGTAGGCTTTTCCGTCATGGTTCTTTTAATGATACCATCAAAAGAGCTCTTGCTATCGACATTCCTCTTCTCGAGCCTTCGGGGATATGTCAGGACGATGGCAAGAGACCAGACGGCTTGACGCTGGTTGCTTGGAAAAGGGGACAGGCTCTAATGTGGGACGCAACATGCGTTGATAGGTTAGCCTCGTCCCATATCAGGGAAACATCGTCATCGCCTGGAGCTGCGTCGGAAATGGCCGAATCCGGCAAACGGTGGAAGTATGCATCTCTCATCGAGAGTTATATATTTGTGTCGTTTGCAATTGAGATCGTAGGGTCATGGAGTCAAAGTGCAAAAAAAAAATCTGTTTTAATACCTCGGTTAATTGCCTCTTCAAAAACAATATTTAAAATTAACGTGTTTTTTTCTTACAAGCTATTATCTTCTAGGAGTAATTTCGTAGTGATGTATTAGAGAGGTCATCACGTGATATAAATCCTTTGTCCAAGCTAATTGATTGAACTTTCACGGCTCATTGGCAGACTGTAGATCCACATATTAGTTACACGTATTAGAGTAACGCACGTTCACTAATTAGATCATTTGAAACTGTCCGTACAATATCATTTAAGCTGCTATTATTGATGTTACTAATTAGATTACACAATAGCTATTAAATCTGTACTAATATATAAAGCTAAAGAGTTTGTTTGTTTTATTCTTTGAAGGCGCTAATCTCATTTACTACGGAACCGATTTGAAAAATTATTTCAATGTAAGATAGTCCATTTATTGAGAAAGACTATAGGCTATATAACATCACGCTAAGATGAATAGGATAGGAGCAGCAATAAAAAATAGTACGAAAACGGCAAAATATAAGGCTTTCCCTGCGTGAGCTGAGTAAACGGTAATAGTTATTCAAAAATTATATATAAAAAATTGTTCCCCTCTAAAAGTTCTAAATAAAAGTCCGCGACAGCATTTGTGTAACTTTTAAGATTAACCTAATTAAACCATTTTTGTGGTGATCAAAAGACTATATTACGATTTTAATCTTTCCACGCAGGCGAAGCCGCTAGGGATCGCTAATGTTATATATAAAATACTCGTCTTATATGTATAAAATTCTCGTGTCACAATGTTAATTATCATACACTACTGAAATGGCTTTATATTACTATGCCTGAAATGGCTTTATATTTATATTGCTATGCCAGCGAGTTTACCCGCGTAGCAATCAGCGTGTCACAAATTTTTTCCTGAATTGAAATTTTGAACATGAATGTAGTTATTGTGAGTTAAACCGGTGGCCGAAACCATGTCCAGACTTAAAGTAAGGCCAACTGAACCCGTCGTTTAGATTAGAGACTTCCACCCTTAACCTCCCCGGAGTCCCCGGCCCATCCAGATTGTCCTCTCCTAATAGGAAGGATTCTCTAGATTGGCCACCTCACAGTGGTGTGTTCACCAAGACTAAGGAATAAGAGAATTCCAAAGGCTTGCCCAGGGTGAGCCACGAGGAGGCCGACCACTTTGGCACCCCTTAAAATATATAATCCTGTTGCATCTACCAATTACTTTTTTTTATTCATGACCCATGATGGACAATATTTTATCATCGTCGATAGTAATCTAATGACAAAGTCCAAGTATGAATAGCTAAGTACGTACGTAGATTGAGTTATATATGGATATTAGCGATTGCTTACCGACGCAAATCACTCGTTGAATATGCAACATCTAGTTTAGGGGCTCAGTAAGCATGTGCTTAGACTATTAATTTCCTACATCACGGCTCTAAATAAATCCGCTTTATCCCTCGCGATCACGGCCGTCGTAATCCTGTAAGCTTACGTTATAGATACGTGAGTGTAAACTTTATGGGAAAAACGTTGTCGCGAGGTTTTGATCTACAATATTATTGGGTAACACTTTTACAAGATGGAACTTGAAAAAAAAGTAATAATTGAAGATTGTACGTTGAAGTGGGAGAACATTTGACTCCTAACTAAGATACTTGTGTGTTTGATCTTATATTTAAAATTCTCGTCTCCCAATATTAGTTACTACATTCCTCTGAAACAATTTACTGGCTCGTTGGCGCAGTGGGTAGTGATCCTGCCTTCAGCGCCGCGGGTCGCGGGTTCGATTCCCGCCGAGGGCCCACATTTTCTTCAAATGAATTCATTCAAATGAATTTGTTGGCCTTTGAGCCTGGGTGTATATTTGTATTTAAGAATGTATTTAAAAATTATATATGTATATATATATATATATATATATATATATATATACATATATAATTTCACCAGTTGTCTGTCTACCATAACACAAGTATTAAGTTATTTACTTTGGGGGCGGACGACCGTGTGTGTAAGTGTCCCATATATTTATTTATTTATTTAAATTTTATGAAATTTTATCATCATTCTCCTGCCCTTATCCCACTCTAAGTGGGGTCGGCACAACATGCTACAAACATATTGTCATATGATTTGGCTACGTATTTTACGACCGGCCCGGAGGGTGGTCTATTTTACTCAACCGGATACCACACGGTGGGTCAACTTACCTTAGTCGCCTTTTACGACACCTCGGTAAGAAATGAGGGTGGTCTATTCTACTCAGTCGAATACCACAAAGCTTAATAATTATGGGATTTTATTACAGAATCTTATATTTCATACTTTACTTTAAAAAAGGATATCAAAATATAGATCTGTCTTAATATCAAATAGCCATATCTGTAATGTTTTTTGACGACCTCATTAATTAACAACTTCCTAAAGTATTCAATATTTTTTACTTAGCGGAACAATTTTCCTTTGTCTTTTAATTACTTAGTTCAGAGTCGCTTAAATATTCTAGCGATTACGCTAAGATGGTTGAAAAGCTTTGTACAACAATAATAGTTATAGCAAAGAAGAGGATTTGTCTTAGCATTTCAAAGTATACTTTATAAATTGTGTGCTTAGTATATACAAATAAAAATATTCTTTATTTAAATAAGCTCTTACATTAAGTCAAGTATCAATATGAATAATGAAGCTACAACTATTTGGGAATGTTGCTCTTACCGAGAAGAACCAGCAAGAAACTTGGCGGTCAATCTTTGAAACATTTTCCATTTACATCATTAAACCACAGTCTTGTATGAAGCTTAAAGGATTTTCAAATCTGAACATTTTTATCATCCAAATAATCTTCAATTTTGTAATATGCCTTACATATAAGCAAATTTCTTACAGTTTCTTTTTTTACTTTCTTACCTTTCTGTAGACAGGTCTACAGCTTGATAAAATCATTTACAATTTGAAGCGTGTCAAAGTGAATGATTAAGCGTGCGATCGTGTAGAGGGCATACTCAGCTTTATCAATCATCATCTACGATCGTCTACGAACGTCTACGATCGCCTACAACTCGAGAATCGTCAGTTTTAGGACACGCGTTAAAGGCAATCGCTGGGTGCTATGAATGATCGCATATATCTTATGATAATACGAATGATTGTGTAGACATTTGCGCGATGATCGTGTCGATTATATATGATCACATGATCGACGATAATCGCCGATTGAGAAGTGCAGGTATAACTGGATTAATCAAATTTTATTCACCAGAAAAGAATTATGAAAAACATAACTTGATACTTATGTACACCACTTAATTTTATTAAAAATGTAAAAGTTATTTAAGATGTGGCATAAAATTTTATAATAAAACCATTTTCTACCAAATAAATCTTTCTTAATAGGGTGATATAATTTTTAACTGTAACGTTTTGTTATTATGGCGTGAATTTTAATTTAACCTTTTCACGATACGGTTCAAAGCTTACACATTTTAATTATAGTGATTTAAATGAAGGTATGTAATAAATTTACGATAAGAATTTACTGAGAAAGTTATGGTTAAATTTAAAAAAGCAGTTTTTAGGATCATCAAATATTTGTTACTTTTTATATAAAAAGCATATCTAATGTTTCACTGAATAAAAGAGAAGTCCTCCTCTCCTATTATTTCAGCATCAAAGCATTAAGCTGCTGCCACCCACCACGCTTCTCCAATGAAGATTGGTAACTTACACATGTGCCCAGAATTAGAGGTATGCAGGTTTACTCACGATGTTTTCCCTCGCCGAAAAACGTGTGATAAATTGCAAATATTAAAGAATTTTTTAATAAAAAGCTAATGAGCTTTTGATTAAAAAATTTCTTCCTTTCCTTCAAACCTACAAGGGGTTTGAGGTCGTGACCCCCTCAAAAGAATCGTATGGTCTCATCGCTGGACGCAGTGAGCACCTGTTCTATCTTACAGCAAAATTCTCATCAAAATCAATTCAAACATTCTGGAGAAATCCTATCTATCTTAAGATAAAATCTCTACAAAAATACGTTCTGTAAATTTAAGGAAAATCAATCACATACAGACAGACAACTTTTAGGACAGACAACTGTTGTCGCGTGACAGGTTGATAATAGATGACGCTTTTTAAATGTCATCCTATTCCTGTAAAACTAGCAGGATTTGTAAAGCCTATATGTTAATCCGGTATATAAGGAATAATTGTGCTAAATTTCATAGATATTGGTTCAGCGGATTTGCTGTGAAAGAGTTACAAACATACATCCATACTCACAAACTTTCGCATTGTAGGATGGGATATCTTTCTATGTCATATATGTATCTTTTGTTTGTAAGATATAGAAATTGAAACAAACGACCACTTTTACTAACTTATTTAATAATCATGACTCACGGTATATAGGTATTGCCAAAATTACTGCATGTCGCAAAGGCGTCGGGCGCAACAGTTACACGGTCAGTCGCATACGTATATTGAACACCGGGTCACGGATAACGGAACGAACGTGCAATAAACTGGCTACGTGACATCAGATTTAGTCCTATTTTGTCTTTCTGCGACAGGCATGTCCGTAATTGATAGAACTTGTACGGAAACATTCCTTAAATGTATTTAGAAGCACAAAAGTTATGATAGAATTATTTTGCTATAATCTAAGTTTGTTAAAAAAAGGTAACGAAAATATTATGCTATAAAAAGTAAAAGTAAGTAACGGCCTGTTACTATCCCACTGCTGGGAATAGGCCTCTTCTCTCCGTTTCTTTTTTTTTGGAGAGAAGGATTGGAGCTAAGACCTACCACGCTGCTCCAATGCGGGTTGGTAGGTTACACATATCCCCAGAATTCTCTAGATAAATGCAGGTTACCTCACGATGTTTTCCTTCACCGAAAAGCGTGTGATAAATTGCAATTATCAATTAGACACATAAGTTTTTTATACTAGAAAACTCATTGGTGCCTGCCCGGGGTTTGAACCCTAGACCTCCTTGAAAGAGGCGCACGGTGTTACCGCTGGACTACCACAGCTTTATTATGCTATAATCTGTGATAAAAGAAAATATATGTTATGTTTAATGTACTATTCCGATACTTGTAGAATTTTCACCAATAACTTAACAATACACAAGCACTGCACACATTCACTACCACTCAACATTTACTTTTGTATCATAAGATTTTTTCTTATTAAATCTTACTATTATTGTATATTTAATCTTATTATTTGTTATTAATTAATTAATTTATTATTAGGAAACATACAGCTCAAAATATTACATATTAACATATTTAAGTAAAAATCTAGTTTTGTTTAAGTGCCAACAAAGTTTCCACCATAAGCTAACAACAAAGGAAGTGAAACGTTATATTTTAATTTTAAATTATGAAGTTAACTTTTATAATTTAATTTAAAAAAAGTATCCAAAACAACAGTATTGTTAAAATATTTAGAAAAATCTAAAAGTTTGAAAAAAATTGAAGGTGAACCTTCAATTTTGTGCTGTGTTTATCTGAATTATGTATCTTTTCCTTATCATATTTAAATATATAAAGAAATATTTTAAAAACTAAAAGGGATATTTAAGAACACTGGTTCAATATATTTTTCTAGTTTATTTCATCTATGTTAAATTACAAGTTCAAATTTAAAGTTTTTCAACATTCAAGACGCAACTGAAGTCGCAGCTACAGCTTAAGTTGATATTTAAACGTGAGCTTTTCCGACACAAACAAAAAACTATTCTTTACGATTTCGTATAGTTATTATAGCCGTGAAAATAGACGATGAAACAAAGCACAGTTAAAGCGAATCATTTATAAAATGAACACGAATGGTGCCGTAAAGTGGATTCATGAAAGTTTATAACCTGCTTTAGCCTAGGGCGGGCTATTCGATCGTGGCGTAAAAAATTTACGAGCACGCGTCAAAGGAAACACCGATGAGGCAATAAACAAAACCGCCAATGTTCAAGTACTTGTTAAGTTCATTAGCAATCTGGATTCAGTGCCCACACCTATTGGTCGTAACAATTTTATGTATTTATACACTGTCCATTATATTAACCATCTTTTGACAGATTGACGATAGTGATGTCCTAAAGATTCTCGTATGCGATACCATTCCGATTATAGTACCTACTATCATTAATCGAATTACGTACCTAAGTAATTCGATTAATGATAACCTACGTAAACTAGATTACTACTTGAGAAAAGAAATTCCAACTTTGAGAAAACTTATTGTTTCTTTGAAAAGAAGTGGTCTATTTCATGGTGAAAAATCTTCTTTGGTCAAAGTTTTGAACACAATTGGCTTTTCATATAAAAAGTTAAATAAAAGAAAATTATTAATGGAACGCACAGATATAGCTATAGCACGTTGTGATTTTTTAAGAGAGGCAAAGAAAATACAAGATTGGGCAAATATTGTTTTCACGGATGAAACATGGCTCAACGCTAACCACACACTATCTCGTTTCTGGACTGATGATACTGCTGATTCCACTTCCTCAGTACCAATGGGAAAAGGTGAGCGCCTAATCATTTGCCATGCAGGTACAGCAAAAGGATTTGTACAAGACGCACTGTTGGCATTTAAATCGAAGAAATCAAATGACTACCACGAAGAGATGAATGCAAATGTGTATGAAGAGTGGTTCAAAAAAATGCTCATTTCATTGGAAGAACCATCAATAATTTTTATTGATAATGCGCCCTACCACTCCCGTCAAATTGACAAAATGCCAACACAGGCTAATAAAAAGCATGAAATAATTAATTGGCTTCGGGACAATGGAGAAAATGTGGACGACTCAATGTTAAAAGTTGAATTAATAAAAATATTAAAAACCAAAAAGAGAGCAAAACGCTATGTAATCAATGAAATGGCAGCAGAATATGGCCATACTGTTCTTCGGATTCCTCCATACCACTGCCAGTACAACGCAATAGAACTTATATGGGCACAAGTAAAAGGGCATGCTGCGAGATGCAATACAAGCCCCCCATTCACAGCGAATAAAATGTTGCAATTGCTAAAAAATGCTTGCACCCACGTAACGGCCGAGAACTGGGCAAGTGTGGTGGAAAGAACTAAAAGAGTAATATTCTCTGATTGGGAACGTGATATTGCGTTTGATAATATATTATCTACACAAGAGCTAATAATAACTGCTACTGAAGACTCCTCATCGGAGGAGTCTAGTGTTGATTATCATTCCGACGACTCGTGCTAATAAAATAAATTAAAATATCCTGATTGTTTTATTTGTATTCATGTATTAACTAAGAAGAAAGTAAAACTTTATATAATGTTATTAAATGTCTTTTAATACTCGTAACATCGATTTCTACCGATTATTTTTAATCTGTGGCATAATCGTAGTAACCCATTATGTGTGACATCACTAAGTGGGCGGTACCCATCCATAAAGTACAAATATTATTTGTATGATATTTGTACGTAAGCAATACAAAACTTAATGAGCGTGAGCTGTCAAAAGACTGATAATATGATGGACGCAGTATAGTATGTCTTGACAACTACGTGGGACTTATTTGAGAACAGTCACTGTCACTGCTATATTGTATATTGTATAACACTGATAGTAGTCTGATTTACTTTGTGTACTAAATTTTTATTTGATGCTAGCTTTTATCCGCGACTTCGTTCGCGTGGACTGCTGTCGTGAGATAGATCAATATATAATAGATAGCGCTTTTCTATAGCCTATATGTTAACTCGGTGTATAAGAAACAATTGTGACAAATTTCATCGATATTGGTTCAGAGGATTCGCCGTGATAGAGTACAAACATCCATACTCACAAACTTTCGCATTTATAATATTAAGTAGGATAGGATAGAATGTAACAATATAGCAGTGAATAGTAGTAATATGTACACTTAAATTAAAAAAATATATACTCTAGAGTCTCAAAAATAAAAAGTTATAAGTTGTGGATAGTTAAGGGCCTTAAGAAGGCGTCAAAATCGGCAAATATTTTTACTATATATTATTATGGTTACTAAATGGTTGCGCTATTTATTGAATAACCAACTGATTTTTTATTTGCAATCATGGCCCCGACATTATCTCACTTATATAAACTATATTATGGTAGATAAATAATAATTTCTTTATTGTACAAGAAAAAACATTTTTACATAAATATAAATAAACACAAAACAATATTATTTTTTAAAAATATTATAAAGATTAAAGTATTTTCAACTTAAACATAAAGCGACTGATTTATAAGGAGGAAGGTTTTTTAGATTTCAAAAAGTCTATATAAATATATGAGTATTTTTTTACAGATAAACTACACTAGGAAATCTGTATTTTTCGTAGATATGTCACATAAAATAAATTGACAATAAACGAATGAGTGACATTAAATAACTGAATGTAAGCTATCTACCTAACGTGTATTAAAAAAAAACCTATGCAATGTTGAGTGAAAGTATGTTTATTGTGTACTCAATTTTATTTGATATACCGAATGATTAGTATTAAAGTGACCTAATTAAAAATTGTATTGTGGGAAATTGCAATAAAGCATAGCGTAGCGCCTGCAAGATTAGTGAGTGCTAAAGATACCCATTACTTGAAGAACAAGAAAACACCAGTTTATTTAATAGTTCGTATCGTGGTATCATAGATGGTATTTAAAAAAGGATTACAATGTACTTTACTCATTGAAGCCTTATTTTGAATTTGGTCACTTTAATATTGAACGTACGATATATAAGCGTATAAGTTTCTTAAACTTACGTCACAAACACTATCTGATAACCATTTATAACAAATTTAATTTATATTTTTATATGTATGTGAAATGAGAATTTATAAAATTAGTCTGCGAGTCTCGTTAAAGTTAATTGATTAAATTTCTTCTTTTGCTGTTAGACATTTCCTCTGATACAATGACCTTGGCTTGATACAAAGTTACACTTTTACGAGTTGTAGAAATACATGTTCAGACTTTACAACCCTTACCGCGTGACTTAGAATTTTACGGCGTTTCCATTATCTTACACAGGAAATAATAATTTATTGAAAAAGTTTGCTATACGGTGCGATTTCTTCACTAAGTTTAAATGTTTATTTTTTTTTATGAAGTATCTTTAAATGTATTTTTTATTTTTAAGGTAGGTCGACACGCCGTGTGGTATCCGGCTGAGTAGAATGGACCACCCTCATTTCTTACCGAGATATCATAAAAGACGTCTAAGGTAAGTTGACTCACCGTGTGGTATCCGGTTGAGTAGAATAGACCACTCTTCATCTTACTGAGGTGTCGTAAAATACGACTAAGGTAAGGTGACGTGAGGCAGGCGAATGGTCGGCGATGCTCGGGGTACGAACTCTTGACTCTCTCGAACCCTTCTCAGTTTGAATGTTTGTAGTGTATTATATGTATATTGTGGATGCCTGTGGATGTGGGGAGTAATAATATTGTACAGATTGACAGGTATATGACTTGTATATATACATAAAATTAATATCTAATATATTTTTCAGATTAATAATTAAATAAAAATTTTCAGATTAAGTTAATTTTTATTCTTATAATAAGTTTTACGATTTTTTAGATATATTTACTTAGATTTAGTATTAGATTTATTGCTAAATCATATTTTAATATATTGGGACTTAGCAGGAATATGGTCTAGGAATCAAAATGAAAAATTATTTCATTCTTTGTTGTTCCGCAAAATAATTTCATTGTTATTGTAGCGGGAGAATAGACCACCCTCTTTTCTAATCGAGGTGTCGTAAAATACGGCTAAGATAAGTTGACGTCAGGCAGGCGGCCGGTCGTAAAATACATAGCCAAATCTGTTGTGCCGACCCCACTTAGAGTGGGATAAGGGCAGGAAGATGATGACGTAGCGGTTGATTGCAACTAATTTCAACTTGATTTGTATTGTAATGTCATTTGTACATATTTATACGTGTTAAGAAAATGAAGAATTTTATACACAATGAATAAATTGGTCAGCTAAAACATTTATTTTCCCACTAAAAGAAAAAGCCACAAAATTAATTATTTCAAACACTTGACGGTGGACGAAGTTTGTAAATAATATATTTAATTCTTGATAAAAGTTTTTTACGTCGCAATACGAACGACGAGGAGTTGAAAAATATAAGTTTCACGAACTACTAATAAATTTTTTCGCTCACTCTTCACGAAGTTTGGAAGTCTCATAAAATAAGAATCGAATAGATTTTTATTGTATATCATCGTTAAAAAGGTTTCCCAGTCATCCTAATTATATTATAAATGCGAAAGTTCGTGAGTATGGATGTATGTTTGTTACTCTTTCACGGAAAACCCGTTGAACCAATATTATTGGAATTTGGCACAATTATCCCTTATACACCGGGGTAACATATGGACTATAGAAATCCTAAATACAGGAAAAGGATGACATTGAAAAGATTCACAGAAAAAAGAAAAAAAAAACAGTCCACGCGAACGAAGTTGCGGGTAAAACTAGTGTACCATAAAATACTAGTAAGATAGTATTTTAAAAAATGTTCTCTAAATCAATGGCTAAAAATGACAATTGTGTTTTTAAAATGACGATGGTTTTTCTACCGAAGAATTTGCTCCGACATTGACACAATTTACTCGTATAAAAGCAATCGCTTATCGATTATTCCTAATGACAGAAGAAATTATCAATTCCCTTTGTTAAATATTTTGGCAGTAGGTAAACATTTGAGTTAAAACTTTAAAAAATACTTATATTTTATTTACGTTTGATTCAAAAAATATAAAATTTTTAAATTAATGTAGCTATTGTATTATTTACATTCCGCGGTGTGGTATCCGGCTGAGTAGAATAGACCAACCTCATTTCTTACCAAGGTGTCGTAAAAGGCGACTAAGCTAAGTTGATCCATCGTGTGGTATCCGGTTTAGTAGAATAGACCACCCTCTTTCTTACCGAGGTGTCGTTAAATACGGCAGAGGTAAGTTAACGTCAGGCAGGCGGCCGATCGTAAAAACGCAGCCAAATCATGTGACAACATGTTTATATCATGTTATGCCGACCCCACTTAGAGTGGGATAAGGGCAGGAAGATGATGATTGTATTATTTACATTAATCTTGTTTCAGAGAAAGGTACCGTAAAATATGTTTTTGTTTAATATACAGTTATTATTTTCTTATATCGGTTAAATTTTATTTAACATAGCTTGTAAAACTGATAAAATATTAAAGAAATGCAATTGTAATAGAATATACTTTACAATATTGTTTAGAATATATTTTGGTGAAGAAATTGGAATATCTCCGTAGAAATTTTAAGATATATGTAATCTACTCATCCGTTGTAGCAGCATGGTCTAATATCCAATGGTATTTATATGCAGAGATTGCCCAGCATTGGGATAGTAAAAATTTACTATACTTTAATTACAGAAAAAGTTGGCACACGGTTGAAACGAGAGGGCAAATATTAACATAGAATTCTGAAGCCTTAACAAATAAAATGACCCAATAAAAGTAAATAGGCTTATGAACTGGACGCTATAACGGCAAAGCTACCAAATCTACAGTTATTCACGTAAAATTGTAATGTACGCAGATCATTGTACCCATTTACGTGGACCAAGTCGTTTTTAGTGAGCTGTACAAAAAAAAAATGATTAGATATTGCGCTATTGCACGTAACATAATCATTAAATTTATTTTGTTTAACTTTATTCATTTTATATGATAACTAGTTAAAAAGTATATGACTTTTTTGAATTTAAACTATCGTGAGTGGAATTCATAATTAATGTATAGAAACCGGCTATACTCACGGCTAACGCCGCGTAAAGAGCTCATGAATAAGAGCCCCGTATGGGCTTGAAACTAGTCGGGCTCATCCGATAAAATAACACGTGAGTATAGCCGGTTTCTATACATTAATTAAGTATATGACTATTTAAAAAAAGAAAATGAACTACATAATTACTTCGCTTAAATTAACGTAAAAAAACTCGGGGTTTAACTCGGTACTATATAACTCTGCTTGCTTGGGTAATGCGATTCTGTTGTGGAATCTTATCTCCTGACGATGCTTCGGTTACGGGGCGAAACAATTGTTGAGATTGTGGTGGTGAATGTATGCAGTGCTTGTGTAGTGTGTTATCGGTGTTGGGTAGTGCATGAGTTTTATAAATTCTGCATGTATCAGTATGAAAACGAATAGTCAACTCTACATTTAGCATTACATATATTTTCTTTTATCGCGGATTATAGCAAAATAATATTCTCATTAGTTTTTCATTATGGACCTTCGCAAAGTAACGTCTAATTCTCTAACTTAAACCAATGTATGTTGCTCCTATGCGGTTTCCTCACTAAATTATAGATTAATTGAGTATTTATAGAAATATCATGGGTTTAAACCTAAACCTAAATAAATAAATATAAATTTGAAAAATAAAAATAAATTTTCGATTAAATAATCATTGTATGTGAATGTAAATAATAAAATATTCGGAATTTTCTATTAGCAATATTGTTTATTATCAAATATAAGTTTTTCCTGTTTCCCAGGTTAAAACGGGGTTTTTTTATGGAATAGGAGAGCGAACGAGCATGCGGTGCACTTCAAGCAATCACCGCCGCCCACGACCTCTCGCAGAGCGAGTGTGTTGCTGTCCTTTAAAAAGGTGGAAAATACGCTTTTTGAAGGTACTTATATCGTATCGATCCGGGAACACTTCCAAAGAGAGATCGTTCCATAAAATGGTGGTGCGCGGAATGAAATTATTTGAAAACCGCACTGTGGTGGATCGCCAGGCGTCGAGATGGTGGAATTCCACAACCGCACTGTACGTCTGAAGCCTTCTGAAGCCTCTGCCTTCTGAAGCCTTCTGAAGCCTTAACAAATAAAATGACCCAATAAAAGTAAATAGGCTTATGAACTGGACGCTATAACGGCAAAGCTACCAAATCTACAGTTATTCACGTAAAATTGTAATGTACGCAGATCATTGTACCCATTTACGTGGACCAAGTCGTTTTTAGTGAGCTGTACAAAAAAAAAATGATTAGATATTGCGCTATTGCACGTAACATAATCATTAAATTTATTTTGTTTAACTTTATTCATTTTATATGATAACTAGTTAAAAAGTATATGACTTTTTTGAATTTAAACACAAGTACAAGTACAGTGCGGTTGTGGAATTTAATAGCAGGAATCAGGTCATGTAGCTCAATGAAACACTCTCCGTGAAAGATGCGGTAGAAAACGCACAGTGATGACACGCATCGCTATTTTATATGAGAAGCCAAGTTTCAATTGAACCAAATTCCATCAACATAGCAGATTAGTTTATTGTAGATTTGCAATGACAGGGTAACATACAGAGATATAGTCGGACAGATTACCACAATACCAGAGGATTACCACAATGCTTAAAAGAAATTATATATCTTCATATTTCGATTTAAAAAATCAGTTTGAAGTAGTATAGTTAACGTAAAATTAAAAGAAAAATTATTCAAACTGTACAAAGTAAGTATTCACCTTAAAATACAAACGTACGAATGAAAAAAACAGGTCGTTCAACGTTAGTATGCTCCTTAAATTCAAGTAAATATCTCTAGTATTTCACGACAAATGTAAAGCTGGATAATTATAATACTCGTTTACGTGGGCCGTATCGTTTTTTGTTTAGCTAGTTAAATTCTTTCGTGTTCCGCTGCCAATAATGCTATTTCAAGAAATAATAAGCCGCTGTTACATTAGGGGACTCATTTGGACTTTCTCATTTCGCATAATATCAGGTTGACGAGGTATATTTGGTCACGCTACGTCGGATTTTCCACTTCACTGATTACTATCACAATGTTTGGTTATACATTTGATGTAAGTAGGTTTAATACGAAATGCGTTAATGATCATATGTAGGAAAGGATGTTATTCGAGACGGGCGTTAAAGTCGATTAAACCGTCATACAAAAGATCTATGACCAAAAGCTGTGATAGGTTAGCTTTGAGACTGTGCGACTTTGGTTATTTAAATGATAAAAATGGTTGGATCCTTTCATTTAAATACAAGATTGTGTATTCATAAAATAAGTACATTGAAAATGTTTAAATATTGACTGCCGAGTTTATTGCTGGTTCTTCTCGGTAAGAGCAATATTTCGGACCAGTTGTAGCTTCATTAAATCTTATTGGACGATACAGAAGTGCTTGCAAAGCTTATTTGAATAAATATTATTATAATTTGATTTGACTCTTACAAGGGGCTCACGTCAAACCCAATGAGGTTTTTGATTATAACCTATGTGTCTAATAGGTAAATGCAATTTATCACACGCTTTTCGCTAAAGCATCGTTAGGTAACCTGCATATCTCTGGAGAATTCTTGGAATTGGAACCTACGAACTCACGTTCGAGTAGCGTGTTGGGTCTAAACTCCAAACCTTCTTTTCAAATAGAAGAGAAGAGACTTTTCCCCAGCAGTGGGAAAGTAAAACTTATACATTTTAGAAAAAAATTATTAGTTTGATTTTCTGTAGTGTTATTGATGTATTGCCCAATTTATATTTTTATTTTGTATCACTTTAAATATTTGATATGTTACTTAATTATTTTATAAAAATAAAAAATAAAGAATTTTAAATGTAGATAAAAAGGAACTATCTCCACTCCATTCCACTTATAAATACAATTTTGAGGTTCGGTTAGAAAAAACAAGTTCGTAAAATTATAAATATCGAAATTTATGTGTATTTCATAAAGAATTCTGCAAAATGTAGTATGCACAACATTGTTATAAGGATATAAAACTTACTTAAGAAACCAGAAGCAGTGGAGAAATTAAGTAAATCTTTTGTCATTAAATCGTTTTTAAGCCATGTTTTTCTATTTAAAAATTGCAGCTAGCTTCGGATTCCTTTTTAATGAAGACTTCTTATAACGCTATATTTAGCACTTAATTAACAGCGCAGAGCCGCGTAGTTTTTCATGCTTAAAGAATTAAAATTCAAAGAGCAATTATTACGGCGTGTACTTAACGTTTAGGCATTTATAAAGACCAATAGCTAATAGTATAAGTAAACTCGACGATTAGAAAAAATATAATATGGATATATCGCTCGTGGACAGCAATAGTGGATAGCTCAAAAAATCATGTTTTGCGATAGACGTGCTTAAAGTTTCATTGCTAAGTAAAATACATAAAAATGCTTTACTTTGCTTAAACGAAAGACCTAATATATAATAATTTGATAGTTCTGCTGGTATTGCTGCTGAAAATAATGTGTATTTTATCATTTACATTTCTTCTTAGTTCAAAACACGTGTTTTTTGGTTAAGTTGTGCCACTATTGCAGCCCATGAGCGATATGGAAGGAGCTTTTTTAAATCAGGAAAATCCTGTTATGGGGCATCGCGGGGAAAAGTTGTAGGTTTGCCGGACACTTATTTATCATGCCCCCTTCTGATCATCCCCATCCCTGCCAACAGCGTCTCTGTACCCCGGAGAACACTTGGTCGGAGCCTCTCTTAACATATATCCTAGCCTAAGAAGTTTAGTAAGACTTCAATTTTCAGGATTTATTGTATAGAATAATTGAAACGACATACATACGGTCAGATGGGTTCCAAATAAATAGCTATAATAAGTACCTATCCATCAAGAACTTCGATACTCTTTTGAGGTTTATTGCCTCTTGTTCTCTTTTGATGTCAATTCTGCTTTTCATACATTCTTTTGATTAAAACGTTTTTTCTGCAGTTCTTTTTATTTCTCGGTTGGAGTTGATATGGTAATTTTTCTATATCTGTGTTGATTTCTAGAATATTCTTCTTTTTCAACTATAGATGTTCTCTGCTGTACAAAGGACTATTCAAGGAATTTTCCTTTTCACGCTACATAATTTTCTATTCTATTTATCTTTTCCCTCTTTCAGATCTTATGGTGCGGAGTCACTACTTCAAGAACACAACGTACAGCAGTTTTCCAAACTAATTTCTAGAATGACAATTAATTTTAGGGAAATTTCCTTGTTTATATTAAGAATAATGTTATTAATTCTCCAATGCGTATTAAAGTTAGGTATTCCTAGTAAACGTTTTAAATTCCGATCGTATGTACAAATTAAATTCAGCAACCCACGCGGCGCTGATAAGGTAATTGGAGCGATAAGTGTATAAGGAGCCGGTTTGGTTGGGGTTGGTTCGGTTTATTTCACGTAATAACATATTAGGGTAGGGCCGCGGGCGCGCGCTCGTTTGCCGCCCAAGTAAATAAAAAGCCATCGGATTATGTTTAATAATTAATATCTTTCTCCATAAGACATTAGGAAGCTAAAATATTTAATTACCTTAGTAGTAACGATAGCCGTACTTTTTTTATAACTTTTTATATAACTTTTTTTAAGGTTTTATTTAACTTGCAATGTATAGACCACCCTCATTTCTTACCGAGATGTCGTAAAAGGCAATTAAGTTAAGTCGACCCGCCATGTGGAATCCGTTTGATTAGAATAGACCACCCTCATTACTTACCGAGGTGTCGTAAAAGGCGATTAAGGTAAGTTGACCCACAGTGTGGTATCCGGCTGAGTAGAATAGACCACCCGCATTTCTTACAGAGGTGTCGTAAAATACGACTATGACAAGTTGACGTCTGGCAGACGGCCGGTCGTTAAATACGTAGCCAAATCATGTAACAACATGTTTATAACATGTTGTGCCTTAATGTAGGATAAGGGCAGGTAGATGATCATTTAACTTGCAATATACGTATGTGAAGGTGGAATCTTGCAATTTAAATTTGACCCACTTCCCGGGATCCCATTGAGCTAATATTTTTCATACTGCTCCAGTCCCGATAACAATGCATGTTTATGATAAACATGACCTGATGCTGCTGCCAGGATGGACTCCAGACGAGGGAAGTTCTCATCAGTTGACAGTAGGGACATGAAATTATGTTAAAAGCTTTTTTAAAAGCCTTTTTAACTTGATTTATTTCATAAATAGACTATGTCTCTGCTAGGAAGGGGCCCTGCTATATCGCAATTATATCGCAGCAGTGTTACTTCATAAAGACGCATATCTTTTACATCTCAGACTGCTACTCTTTCGCATTAGTGTTACCTCGCATACCTTGTACAGCTCAGAGACCTAAAAGTAGCGGCCTGTTATTATCCCACTGCTGGGAATAGGCCTCTTCTCTCCGTTATAAGAGAGAAGGATCGGAGCTAAGACCTACCACGCTGCTCCAATGCGGATTGGTAGGTTACACATATCTCCAGAATTCTCTAGAGATATGCAGGTTTCCTCACGATGTTTTCCTTCACTGAAAAGCGTGTGATAAATTGCAATTATCAATTAGACACATAAGTTTTTTTTAATAGAAAAACTCATTGGTGTCTGCCCGGGTTTGAACCCATGATCGTCTCTAGAGATTCACACGGTCGCACCGCTAGGCCATCACAGCTTGTTGCATCAGAGACCTAATCTTGTATATATTATATCTGAATTTCAAAAACGGTTCTAACGAGTTTCATGAAACTTAGTATACCTATAGGAAGTTTCGAGGGCCATAAATCGACCAAACTAGGTTTCATTTAAAAAAAATAGTTTGATCCTTGTTTTCAGGCACTGAAAAACTGCTACAATATTATCAGAATACAAAGGTTAATTACGCTGTTACTTGTTGTCACGGAAAGTCCGGGATCCAGTACAGATATCATCAGCTATTTTTTTTATTTTATTCATATTGCATCTTTTTTATATTTTCTGAAAAAATACCTATTAAATTTTGGTCACCCAAGTACTTAAAAAATAAAAAAGGAACCTATTTGTTTGAATCCATAGCAAAGTACAGTATATTTATACATATAAATATGTAATATATAAGTAAGTAAAAATAAATACAAAGCATATTAAAAGACAGACCAAAATTAGCACATTATGAAAAAAAATATGGATTCACAGCTTTAATTTGGGAGATTCTCAAAAAAGATTTTTTCTAAATTGTTAAAAAAAATATGGAACATAATTAAAAATTGTAAACAAAACATTATGCGCTCTAAAAGATTTTTAATTTAAACCTGTCCTAAAAGTTGAAACTATAATGACAATGTTATGAATGAAGAAGTGAGCTTAATTATGAATTTTAAATATCTAGTACTATTTTTTTGTTACGCAAGCCGATGTGCAGTTGAAAACTATTTCATCATGCGAAATCTTGGTTACAAAGATACAATATACATAAAACACTCGCATTTTTTTATACTAAAACACGCTGTTTGTCATCTAGTGACCTCTACATCTAGTGACATCTAGTGACCGCCTATAATAATTGTAACGTAATTATAATTATGTCGTAGTGCAAGGTTCAACGAATGCAGATAAAGATGTGTTTGGAATTCCCAACAGCATTGTTTTGTATTGTTTATTACCTTATCATGCACGATTTAATAAAGCTTATTTTCCTCTTAAAAGTGTTTGATTCTTTTATATCACAAAGCTCTTTTCAGTGAAAGAAACCTGCATAAATCTATAAAATAAATGTATATTTGTAAAATACCAAAAGACAGAAGGTAAAATTACACACATCCCCAGAATTCTCGAGACATATGCAAGGTTTAGTGTCTGCGTGGAGCTTGAACCCGCGATCCTATCGAGAGAGTTCCCATGGTCCCAACGCTGGGCTATCACAGCTTGTCATACCTGATTGAAGGTAAAACTTATTGACTGCCTTTTATTCGTACCAACTATTTGATAGTTAAAGTTCTTTGTGTTTAATAACGTGATAATATAGGTTATCTTAGTAGATAGTAAGGTTCAACTTAACGTCAATCACATTACTAGTCATCGGTTATTAAAACGTACTAGATGTTGCCGACACTTGTCGTTAATAATAAAAAAAAATTGAGTTAAAATAGTTCGTTATAATGAATTCTTTAACAGTATTTTTTCTTTTTGTTAGTGTTGTAGTATGCTGTGCTTTACCGACTCAAAATAGGTAAGGAAATCTAATTGAGTAAGCATCCTTTTTTAATTATTTGTTTGCTTTTACCCGCAACTTCGTTCGCGTGGACTGTTGTCGCGTAATAAGTTCATAATGATAATTGATGGCGCTTTTCAATGTCATCATATTCCTGTAGAATTAACAGGGTTTCTATAGTCTATATGTTACCCTGGTGTATAAGGAATAATTGTGAAAAATTTCATTGATATTGGTTCAGCCGATTCACCGTGAAGAATAACAAACGTACATCCATACTCACAAACTTTCGTATTTAAAATATTAGTGGGATTACCGGATAATGTATATGTATATATATTAGGTGTTACTTTGCGGATTTCCATAATACACAACAAATCAAATCATTTTTATTGTAAACTAGACCGCTCCGGCTTAGCAGGGGTATAAAATATATAGCCTATGTCACTCAGTGCAAAAAATTATTAAAATCTATCCAGTAGTTTTGTTTTATTCATTACTGCCCGTGGCCCACACGCGGTAAATTTGGAGTAAAATAATTCCCCTTTCTATACCATAAAGATTTAATGCTATCTTTGGAATATCTAAATTCATATTTACATTTTTACCTATTCACTTTTACATTTTTCCCTATTTTATTTTTTACAATTAATTACAGAATGTCTTTATACACGACATTTGCGTTTTGATATTCTATGTCATAGTCGTTTTTGTTTTACCACGTTTTAAAATGACTTGGCGGAAACGCAGTCGAACGAGATAAAAAGTATCCTATGTCCGTCTACTGGTTGTAAGCAACCTCTCCACCAATTTTCAGCCAAATTGGTTCATCCGTTTTTGAGTTATAAATAGTGTAACTAACACCACTATCTTTAATATATATAGATACAGTATTTCATTACACAATTATTCTCACAAGAATGATTATTAGTACAATGTATTCTACCATTATAATATGTACAATGGTGTCTAGTAATTATTATTCATCACCTTCCTGCCCATACCCCACTTTAAGTAGGGTATATAATGGCATAACATGTTATAAACATGTTATCACATGATTTGACTATGTATTTTACGACCGCCGCCTGCCTGACGTCAACTTACCTTAGTCGTATTTAACGACACATCGGTAAGAATGAGGGTGGTATTCTCAGCCGGATACCACACGGCGGTAAAATTGTTAAGTAACTATGATGAATGTAATGTATTTGTGTTTTATTATGTACAGGATAGAACCACTAGAGTGCTTGAGCTGTGAAGTGCAAATGACGATAATGCGTTTTCGGGATGAACTTGTAAGTTAACACTTTGTTTAACCCTTATTATTATATATTATTATATTAACGGATATACAACCAACCAAAGTATATGAAAATTTATTTACTAATACTAATTATCCAGTATCTAGATACTGGATAATTATAATTATTAGGATCTAGTATAATTATTAGTAAATATCTAGTAGTACATTAATTGAAATTATATCTATAAATTATTAATTGATTATATATATATATATATATATATATATATATATATATATATATATATATATATATATATATATATATCTATCTATATCTATATATATCTAGAGTATATTACGGTTGCGATCGCGCGGTTGTAAAATAATTGCGTGTTGGAAGCTTTACTAACGTGAGCCGAGTAACCCAGAAGACATGAACTGGAGTAATGTACGAGAGAATTGTAGATCTACAAAAATACAATAAAAAGTCCGGGATAGCGTGTCTCTATCTAAATTATCTTTATCGTAAACTGATAATAACAGATTTTATGCTGACGGACGGACGACTGTGTGTAATTGTTATATATATTTAAGCCATGTGGTATCCAGCTGAGTAGAATAGACCATCATATCTTACCGAGATGTCGTTAAAGGCGACTAAGGTAAGTTGAACCACCGTGTGGTATCCGGCTGAGTAGAATAGACCATCCTCTTTCTTACCGAGCTGTCGTAAAATAACTAAGGTAAGCTGATGTCAGGCAGGCAGTCGGTCGTAAAATAGCCAAATCCTGACAACATGTTTATTACATGTTGTGATGGCCCCCACTTAGTCTCAGATAAGAACAGGAAGATAATAGATTAAAAAATATATTTTTTTGTAATACTATTATTTTTAATATTTCCAGATGGACTACACCAGGCGAAAACGGGATACGTACGTGTACAATTATTCACACATTACTAAAGTGGTAAATTAATATCATTAATTTTGTTTAAATTTAAATGAGTTAACGAACGATTAAGTCCACGATTTTTTGGGGAAGTCGATCTAACTAGTTTTTATTTAAAAATCGTTTTATCCTTGTTTTTGGGCATTAAAAATACTTTAATTTACTTTTATTTTATTGAATATAAAACACTATTTTATCCGTTAAATATCATCAGGTACTTTTGTTTAAACTGCTGTGGAATCTTATGCCGCAAACAGAAAGTAAACCATTTTTGATGTTTAAATTAGTGATGACTGTTGAATATTATATAATTTTAATTAGCTATATATAACATCATAAAGTCCAACATGTGGTATCCGGCTGAGTAGAATAGACCACGGCCCGTATCTATAAATACTTGTATATTAAGGTACCACTGCAAATATTTTTTCTTAGACCTCAGCCAAACTTAGGAATGCAAATTTTAAATTACTATAAGCTCAATGAAGAGCTGTGATAGCCCAGCGGTGAGAACGTGCAACTCCTTCGAGAGGGTCACTAGTTCAAAGCCTGACTAGGCAGTAATGAGTTAAAAAAAATGATGTATCTAATTGATAATTGCAATTTATCACACGCTTTTAGGTGAAGGGAAACATCATGAGGAAACCTGCATATCTCTAGAGAATTCTGGGGATATGTGTAACCTACCAAACTGCATTGGAGCAGCGTGGTAGGTCTTTGCTTACCTTCTCTTCAGAAACGAAGAGAGGAGACCTATGCCCTGAAGTGGGATTGTAACCAACTTTACTTTTAAATTTACAATGAAAAGGCATTATAAAAACTCAATCACTATTTTTTGTTCCAGGAAGCTCAGATTTATCTTAACCTGCAATTAGTCCAAAATAATAACCAGTATGTCGTTATTATTGGCCCAGGACACCACAACACTAATAATGTCAAGATAGTTCAACATTAATATAAATTTTTAAAAGTTACTCGTAGCTTTGCCTATAGCTTCACCCGTTTTAAAATTAGTGACATTTTTCCTGCCTCGAGGATTTTTTTCCTACGTGTTACAAATCCTTCTCTATCTTCCAGTGAAAGTCCTATCAAAATTGTCTAAGCCGTTCCGGAGAATGTACTATTAACCTAAACCTTTCTCAAAAATAGTTGTTTCAGTAAAAACCCTACAAAAACTCATGTAAAAGATTATGAAAAAATCACTCACATATAAACAGACAGATTTTAGGGCATTGTTTTATAATATGTATAGAGATTTCTTAAGAGTGTTAAACAGTGATAAAATAATATCAGACTTTATACATTACTTTACACAAAACTTTTTTTATATATCCTATTTAGTATAAAATATATAGCCTATGTCACTCAGTGGAAAAAATGATTCAAATCTATCCAGTAGTTTTGTTTTATTCATTACTGCCCGTGGCCCGCACGCGTTACATTTGGAGTAAAACAATTCCCCTTTCCCTATGCCATGAAGATTCCCTGCTATCTTTGGAATATCTAAATTCATATTCTACATTTTTACTTATTTAGTTTTTACATTTTCCCTATGTATTTTATTTCTACAATTAATTACAGAATGTCTTTATATACAACATTTACAGTTTTCTTGTCATTACACAATACAAACATGTTTTCTTTAGAGGTTACTCTTGAAAGAGCGACATACAGTTGGTCATGTGAAAAACAAAGCCGTCCGACCGCAGCTAAATTCGAAGTGCTATAGGGCGAAGCGCGCAATCGCTATGCCCTGCATTTTAAATCTGTAATATCTTCGAAAGTGTTCATTTCAATTACATGCTGTACACGGCCATATTGATCTATATTAAGTGAACAATATATTTAAGGTACTTAATTAATTGGATAAGGATTAATGCTGTATTATTTAAAATTGCTTCGAAAATAAGGCAATATTTTTCGTAAAAAGAAAATGTCAAAAAAATGATATTGTGGGTTATCCATAAGAGATATACCATCGTGGAGTTTTCTGTAGACCTTTTCAAGGTGCACAAATACTTGGAACATTATATTGATAAATATCGTAGAGTTCAGCCTGCGTTTGCAATGTAAGCGGAAACTAATTGTAATTATTTACGATATTATATTAGAAATCTCAAAAATTACAGTATTTCTCTACTCCATATTGAATGTTATTATACATATAAACCTTACTCTTCAATCAAAAAAACCGCATCTGTTACGTAGTTTAAAAGATTAAAGCATACATAGGGATATAGGGACATAGGGACAGACAGAGAAAGCGACTTATTTTATACTGTGTAGTGAAGTTTAGCTATACTTTTGATAAATGTCAAATTTTTTACCATACTACGTATAGCTGTCATTTAAGTTTTGTCATTCCATGTCATAGTCGTTTTTGTTATACCACGTTTTATAGTGACTTGACGGGATAAAATAAATGCGGACAAACGGGATAAAAGTATCCTATGTCCGTCTCCTAGTTCTAAGCAACCTCTCCACCAATTTTCAGCCGAATTGGTTCATCCGTTCTTGAGTTATAAATAGTGTAACTAAGACCAACTTTCTTTTATATATATAGATTCCTATTCCTACTAATATTATAAATGCGAAAGTTTGTGAGTATGGATGTATGTTTGTAACTCTTTCACGGCGAATCCACTGAACCAATATCGATAAAATTTGGCACAATTATTCCCTATACACGGGAATTACATATAGACTACAGAAATCCTGCTTATTCTAAAGGAATAGGATGACATTGAAAAGTGCCATCTATTATCGACCTGTCACACGACAACGGTCCACGCGAACGAAGTCGCGAATTCTAGTAAATACATAAAATATTATTCATAAGCTGTGATAGCCCAGCGGCAAGACTGTGCGACTCTATAGAGACGATCATGAGTTAAAACCTCGGGTAGGGACCCATGAGTTTTCTATTAAAACTTATGTCTAATTCATATTTGCAATTTATCATATGGTTTTCGGTGAAGGTAAACATCGTGAGGAAACCTGCATATCTCTAGAGAATTCATCGGATATGTGCAACCTACCAATCCGCATTGGAGCAGCGTAGTAGGTCTTAGCTTCAACCCTTCTCTCCAAAAACGGAGAGAGGAAGGCCTATGCCCAGCAGTGGAATAGTAACAGGCCGTTACTTTAATTTACTTACTTATTATTAATAAATGTAAACTTAATTGAATAAATTTATGTATACATATTAAGAAATTTGGTTTTATTCTACAATATTTTGTCATTACAATATGTTGCATTAACTGTACCAGTAAATGTATGTAGCGGTTATATCTTTTTTTTCTATAAAAATACTCTAAATATTCTATAAATTAATTCGAGTATTCGAGCTAAGATATACCACGCTTGGTAAATTAAAGGTGGACTGTGTTCTAAAACTTTTTAATTATTACGATGGTAATAAGACATAAATAAATAAATAATACATAAATTTAATAAAGAGGAAGTTTCTATAACTTTCCTCGGTTCGACTACGCTAATATTAAAACGAATATAATTAGGAACTTCTGTCAAATGTCCATGCAGTATTGTCTTCAGTAAGTTGGATTTTAAAACAGTAATGATGATGTGTTATTATTGAAACAGATTTACACACACGATTGTTCGTTCCTAAAGTAAGTAACTTAATTCTTGTGTTATGGATGACAGTCATGTAAAGAGCTCATGAATAAGTGCCCTGGATGGGTACGAAACTAGTAGGGCTAACCCGATAGAATAAGACGTGAGTAATACATTAAAATTAATGAAGGAGATTCCCGAACTTCAGATGGAAGAGCATTCCATAGTCTTACTGCTTTAAGTGTATATGAGTCATGGTAGCAATTTGAGTTGCATTTAGGCATTCTCAACTTACTACCGTCTCGAGAGCGAAGGTGAAGATGAAAAGGTGTTGTTAGTAAGGAAGGAGAAGCGTTCTTTTAGGTAACGCGGTGAATACAAAAAAAATAGTGGTATATAGTAGGGAAAGCATCATCATCATCTTCCTGCCCTTATCTCACTATAAGTGGGGTCGGCACAACATGTCATAAACATGTTGTCACATGATTTGGCTACGCATTTTACGACCGGCCGCCTGCCTGACGTCAACTTATCTTAGTCGTATTTTACGACACCTCGATAAAAATTAAGGTGGTCTATTCTACTTAACCGGGTACCACACGGCGGATAGTTGGGAAAGCATGTGTAGCACAATTCGCTGCCGTTGAGTTAAGCGTGACATTGTGAAACATGTTCAAAATTCCGCAATCCAAATATAAATCGAAGGCACAGGTTTTGTAGGCGCTCCAGTTTGTTCAAAAGTTCCTGTCAAGTTGGAAAAACAGCTGCTGAGAAGACTATTTCTAACCATGATTTTAGTCTTTAAAGATTTGGTAGATTATTAAAAAAAGTATTAAGTGTACATATAAAAAACAACGCTAGCATGTAATAATAGCAATTAATTTTAAAGAATAAGGTTATTGTTTACATTGACCTGTCAATAAAATTTGCACATTATGATTATAAAATTTTCTGATAATAGTTAAATATAAATCGTCACTGATTGTATTTTAATGTGAGTCTTCGTTCTGAGGCGAAAGTATTTAGTACATGTAATTGTATCATTTAAAGTCAGCGGAATCTGCTACTATTTTCGTATTACTTAGTTAGCAGAAAAATATTTGACACTGAAGTATCACAGGTAAGTTAATGATTAAGTAAATGGTTCACGGAGACTTGCTCGATAACTTTTTTGCGAAATAAAAAAAAGAAAAAATAATTAGAAAGTTGGGATCGATCCTAGGTATTTACATTTCTCGATACTGTCCGTTCCCCGGATAAGCTACTATGACTTGACATTTTACGGCAAAAATAGTGTTTTATTCATTCAATGTAAATTTAAGTATTTTTTTAATGCTCAAAAACAGGGATAAAAAGAATATTTTAACATAAAACCTAGCTACCTAGCTAGAGCTAGGTAACCTAGCTAGATCGATTTTTCTCCCCCAAAACCTACTATGCTGAATTTCAGGAAAATCGTTGGGGTCGTTTCCGAGATTCCGAAAAAATGTACATATATATACATACATAAGATTAACTCATTTAAATACATAAAATAATATTAAAGAAAAGATATTATGAAATATACAGAATATATACTGTTCCTTGATTTGAAAATAAAAATCATTTATTTTCAACATCTTTACGTAAATTTTATATTTATTTCTATTTTTTCTAAGCAAAATAAGTGTTATTTAATTATATTTTAGTCCAAAATAAGTTGCTGCTAGAAGATGGTTAAGTTACTTACATTATGTGTAGCTTTCACTGCGATCTCCGTTGTAGCATCAAAATATATTAGGTGAGTGAAAGTTTTTTTCACAAATTTACAAGTTTACTTTTTAATAATTTACTACGCTGTGTGGTATCCGGCTGAATAAAATAGTACCATCCTCATTTCTTACCGAAGTGTCGTAAAAGTCGACTAAGGTAAGTCGACCCGCCGTGTGGTATCCGGATAAATAGAATAGTACCACCCTCATTTCTTACCAAGGTGTCGTAAAAGTCGACTAAGGTAAGTCGACCCGCCGTGTGGTATTCGGATAAATAGAATAGTACCACCCTCATTTCTTACCAAGGTGTCGTAAAAGTCGACTAAGGTAAGTCGACCCGCAGTGTGGTATCCGGCTGAATAGTATAGTACCACCCTCATTTCTTACCGAGGTGTCGTAAAATACGACTGTGGTAAGTTGACGTCAGGCTGGCGGCCGGTCGTAAAAACGCGCCCAAATCATGTGACAGCATGTTTATAACATGTTGTGCCGACTCGACTTAAGAGTGGGATAAATGTAGGAAGATGATGACTTTTTAATAATTTACTATTATGTTGTATTTACTAAAAATATATCATTTACTATTATTTTTGATAATTTACTATATCAAAATCGTTTCTTTTCGATTGAAGGTGGAAACTTTGTCAGAAGTGGTACAGTAATAAACGGGTACTTTTTTATTATTTACTTTTATATCTTCACATTGTTTTGTTCTTTTTACAGTCGAACAGAAGAGCCGTGCTACGATTGTACTGAAGAGGTATTATTTTACTTATTGCTTTGTTTTTAAATTTGTCTCTAGTCATCATCATCATCATCTTCCTGTCCTTATCCCACTCTAAGTGGGCTCGGCACGACATGTTACAAACATGCTGTCACATGTTTTGGCTGCGTTTTTACGACCGGCCGCCTGCCTGACGTCAACTTACCTCTGTCGTATTATACGACACCTAGATAAGAAAGAGGGTGGCCTATTCTACTAAACCGGATACCACACGGTTTTTTTTTAAATTTTTTTTTATGTCAGGAAAACCCATTATGGGTCATCACCGCCCGACGGGGACGAGCGGCGGGTATGTCGGACTCGCACCGACTAAAAACCTGACAGTGCTCCACCACGCTGCTGGTGGCGGGGACAGGGTACCTATGTAAACATTGCCCCCCATCCCCGGCAGCAGCAACTCTAAACCCCAGAGCGCGCCTCCTCTGGGTCGGGGCCTCTCTAATAGTGGCCCCTCCCTCCGCTAATCGATGCATCGGGAGCACCAGATGCATCGACCGCCTCGGGGACCTAACTCCAGCGAGCGTCCGATAAAATCCCGTTCGGATCGCTCGGAGGTCCCCGTTAGGGCAGCATGCGACGGACTTCGGCGAGTCGCCTGCGCCCCACTCGCCTGCGGCGGATTGGATTCAAGGACTCGACTTCCCGGATCCGTCCCACCGCCTCCTTCCGCGAGATAACGTCCTCGCAGAAGGAGGCCATCGCTGCCCGAACCATGGCGCGAACCACAGTGGGCAGGGAGAGATCGTGCCCCACCTGTGCCACGAGTTCCGCCCGCTGAACCGCCCAAGCTCAAGGACAGTCCGCGAGCATGTGCAGCGCCGTGTCGAATTCGGCGCCGCACTCGTGGCACTCACCGGTTGGTTCGCACCGGGCCACCCGCCACAGACACCTCCCGAAGCAACCATGTCCGGAAAGCACCTGTGTCAAGCGGAAGGTGAGGACCCCATGTCTCCTGGCGACCCAGCCCTGGAGAATGGGCTGGATAGCTGAAATCGTCCAGAATCCAACACTGGGCGATTCCAGCCGCCGCCCCCACTGGCGGAGGAGCTCCTGCTGAGCTTCACGCCGCCAATCCACTACAACCGCCGCAGAGTTTTCCCCCGATGAACGGGCTTCAACTTTGCGGCGGTAAGCCTGAGCAAGCACCTTGGCCTCTAAATCCCATGGAGGGGACCCGGCCAAGGCGCAGGCCGCCTCGCCAGAGATAGTCCGGTAGCCCCGCACAAGTCTGACTGCCAAAATCTTCTGCGCCCCGCGCAAGAGGGGCAGGGATTTGGCAGTCAGCCGCTCCGCCCATACGGGAGCGCCGTACAAGGCCATTGACCGGACCACTCCAGCGTAAAGGCGCCGGCAGCCTGCATTCGGCCCCCCCACATTCGGGAGGAGCCTGCTCATGGCTCCGGCGGTCGCCTTATCTTCTATATACTTTTCTAGCTCGAAAGGCTAGGCTTTCAGGCTCAAAGACCAACAAATTCATTTGTAGAATACGTTGGCCCTCGGCGGGAATCGAACCCGCGACTAGCAGAGCTGAAGGCAGGGTCACTAACCTCTGCGCCAACGGGCCAGTCAGTTTCTCGGAGTATAGAGAGAATGCTGAAAATGTCAGTAGCAGCCGATTGTCACGATTCGTTTCTTTTACTCTTCAGCCAATAGAAGTCCTTATCACGTATCGCTGAAATCAATAAAATTTTTGAGGTTGTGTGTTACCCACCTTATAAGCCTAATTGTATCGGTTCTTTGAAATTTTTAACACACGTAAAAATTACAGATTATCAATACCTTTTTAATGTTAATACTTTGTTACAGACATATCAACGTAGAAAAAGAGATATACCCGCTATACTTAATTCAATTTCTGGACTTATCAATAGTGCTTTAGTGAGTAAATTTGGATTTTCATTTTATACGTATATAAAACCAAACCAGATACGATTTCTGGAATAAAACAAGCAAATTGCGGGGAGGCACTGACGACTTTTTCTATTAAAACTTGTGTGTATTATTGTATAACATCATGAGGAAACCTGCATATCTCTAAAAAAAATCTAGCGATAAGATTAAGCTACCAATCCGCATTGTAGCAGTGTGGTGAGTCTCCAATCTTTCTCTAGAGTGAAGAGACCCAGCTGTGGGACATGTTAAGTTTTTCAAAGAAGTTTTAGGTATATTTTTTACTAGCAATCCGCCTGCGTGAAAAGATTAAAATCGTAATATAGTTTTGATAACCATAAAAGTTGGTGAACCTTAAAAGCTAGATATATACTATTACAGACTTTTATTTAGAACTTTTAGAGAAGAACAATTTTGTAATACATGATTTTTTAATAACTATTACCGTTTACTCAGCGCACGCAAGGAAAGCTTTAAATTTTGCCGTTTTCGTACTATTTTTCATTGCTTCTCCTCTCCTATTCATCTTGCGTGATGTTATACAGACTAAAGCCTTTCTTGATAAATAGACTATCTTACACTAAAGGAATTTTTCAAATCGGTCCTGAGATTAGCGCGTTCAAACAAACAATCAATCAATCAAACAAACAAACAAACTCTTCAGCTTTATATATTAGTATAGATTATTTTTCATTCATAACATCTGTGCATTACAACCATTTATAGTTATATATGGGATTTATAACTATAAATGGTTGCAAGAGATATATATAATACTAATATTCATAATTTTCTTCATTTTTTAAATTACAGGAAATAAAAGGGAGGTACATAGCACAGCTGCACGCCCAGTATCTTGCAGCTCAAAGAAGTCATATTATCATAGGTTCGGGACACCATAATAACAACTATGTCATTATAAATCGCGGTGGATGGTAATTTCAATAACATAACATTAATATAAAAGAAAACAAGAAAAGACAAGATAAAGCAAGACAATACAAAACAAAATACAATAAAAATAATTATTTTTATTATTCACCATAACCCAAGAATTCATAGTAAAATTTTAAAAGATTTTAAAGCTAAGAATATAATGACTGTAGTAGTTTTGAAATGTAAATATAGGCTATTTTTTACGCCTTAAAGATATCGCCTTATCCGAAGAATAAAGTTACATCTGCCGTGTGTATAGGAAATGTGACTTTATTCATCGGATAGGGCGGATCTTAGAAATGTTTCAAAATAAGATTTATTGCTAATTTTTTAAAATTAATTTTACGAAATATAATTGGCTTGGATCTTTTTATTTTGCGGCGGCTTCTGCTGCCCCACTACCAACTAATATACCAATAAGGAATAAGGGAATCTTTTTTATACTGATAAGAAATTATGAATAAGATAAAATTAAGATTTTTAACTGAGTAGGCCTTTTTTATTAAGAAACCGCTTATGGACTCCGAGCGCCTGATATATCGGATCTGAACCGACTAATATGACTAAACCGACTAAAACAACCTCCACTACGCTGCTGGTAGAGATATTGGACCGTTGAACATATTGCCCCCATCCCCGTCGGGAGCAACTCTGAACGAGTGCGCCAACTTCTGGTGGAGGCTTCGTTAAAATTGACCCCTCCCTCCGCTAATCAATGCATCAGAAGCACCAGATGTATCAACCGCTTCGAAGACCTCCGAAAGAGGGCGTCCGAAAAACCTCGTTCGAAATGTCCAGACGTCCACGTTAGGGTGGCATACGTTGGGCTTCGGAGTGGTCTGCCGATCAACTCCGGTCTATCGGGTCCACTCAACTCCCCCTACCCGCTCCACCGCCTAATTCCGCGTGATAACATCCTCGCAGAAAGAGGCTATCGCAGTCCGCCGTCTGCGTAGGTCTTTGTTAATTTACTTTACTTAATAGTGTCACTCGCACGTTCAATAATATGAAAATCAAATATTATTGACCTGTATACGATAAAGTGGGTAAAACAAAAAAATCGATAAAGATAATTTATACTGTGTTTGACCATATTTCTTACTTGTTTTGCATCATTATTCATTATCAATTGAAGGTAGCAGGTCATCGTTCTGTGATAGCCTATCTAGCACATTGCATACGTAAGTAACATTTTAAAAGTTTTATTATTTATGACGTTGCTTGTTACCAATTATAATATGAAAATAAATTTAGTGTTGTAAGAAAAAACATACAACGGATTATAAAAAGCCGATACAGCTTTAGTCAAGGGTGTCCGCGTGACCAAACTAGAAATGAAGTCTAAAAGAAGCAAAGCGGTGGTATCCGTAATATAACCCAACGTTTTTTGCGAAGTAACATATAGTTTTAATAACTGCTTGGGGTTACAAGGTGAGTGATGACTTTGTACCACAAAGCGCAGTGTTGGTAGGCTTTCGAGTAGATGACCAGATAGAAAATAATTCTTGGGGATTCACAGAATCCGGTTATGATCGTAAAGATAGGTATTTACAATGATATATAAGTTTTAAAATTTTAACTTATATGAATAAATAAAATATGTATTCCGTATAATAAGTAATAATAGAACATTAATCATCAATAGGAAATGGATTTAACAGACTGTTTATAAACAGTAGTAAATTAGGATCTAAGGAAAAAAATAATATAATAATAATAAAATAAATTAAGAATATTTTTATTCATTATACAGTTATTACAGATAGAGTATGTGTGTCCAAGAACTAATAAAAGAGGGGAGACCAAAGACTCATACTTATCCTTGTCTATTGCATATGCGCAGATAAATATTCATGGCGCGTTATTAATTTAAATACTTTGAATATTTTTTAGCACATCTTCAAAATGTTTATGCGGTTTTTCAGCGTAAAAGGTAAATAATTTTGATATTTGCTAATATCCAATTAGGACCAACTAACTAAATCTAATCTTTAGATAATGTGTAAATAAAGAGAAATAGACAAAAAACCCTTAATTTTTTTAGGTGGACATAATTTAGGCTGGCTTCCCTATTCTAGTAAAATAACGGAATGTTATTCATTCCTCATTTGAACTAAGAACATAAGCTTCGTTATTTTTTAGCTTGAAGTCAAGATGTTCAAAATGAATGCGCTCATCTTCACGATGCTTTTTTTAAGATGGGTCTTCATATCATCGAAACCAACGGGGTAATAACGAATTTTGACTGATATTAGCTTTAAAAACACTTAAATACTATCCATTGCTCAAATTAAATATGCTAGTAATAATATAATGCATCCATTAATTCTGAAAATATTTTAAGAATAAATTTCATTAAAATATAAACGAATTATCTGACATGATATTTATAACTAAGATATATTTTTTTAAATTTTGTTTTGAATTTTTTTTCTCCTTTCTATTTTTTTAAGGTACCTATAATAAAACATCTATTTAAGTAATTTTTATATTTTGACACAAATAAAATTAAACCTAACAACTGCGTTTCAGTTTTGCGTTCTGCCCGTATTTCGACTGTGAGATTAGAAAGGTATTGGTATATTTTTATAATAAGTTCTCTTACTTTTGTTTCGACATAATTTTTTTATTTTTAATAATTTATTTATATTTATTCCAGAGATCCGAACATATCCTTGATGAAGCGATAGAAGTAGGAAAAGATATAATTGTAAGAATATATATTTTATATAACACGGCATTATCATTTTTCTGTCTTTAAGTATAGCAGTTATCTTATTAGAGTAAGAGAGCCCGTCTAAAATGTGTACATAAAAAAAGAGAAATAAAAAGGCTCACTTTTTAAAATTAAACAATATCTTTGTTTAATTTTAAAAAGTGAGCCTTACTCACTTATTATTATTGTTTGAACATTCGCACTCTATCTCGATATTGGTTCTCCTACACTTTGTAATATAATGTATAATAATAGATATGATGAATAATGTATAATAATGTATGAATAATAGATTTGGACTGTCTTATATTCAAATTCAAATTCAAAATATTCTTTATTCAAATAAACTTGTAAACAAGTGCTTTTGAATCGTTAACCCTACTGCTGGTTCGGAAAGCTGTTCCTACCGAGACGAGTCAGCAAGAAACTCGGCGGTTGCTCTTTTAAAAATATAATTCTTAATACTATTTACATTAAGTCGTTACTGCTTGTACAGGTTCAAAGAGAGCTATATCCACACATTATTATCTTCTAAATAATCTTCAAGAGTATAGTAGGCTTTCTGTATCAGCCTCTATTTAACAGTGTTTTTAAATTGCTGTAATGGCAAAGCTGAAATTGATTGTGGAATTTTATTATAGAATCTTATACCAAAACCCACAAACGACTTTCGTACTTTTAATATAGGGACTTCTTCGTATTTTATATAGGGACTTCTTTGCCATACGTTGATACTTCGGTCTAAATTTGTTTAAAATTGTTTATAATCACAACGCAATATAGCTTTACATTTTATGTGATTTGTTCTATTAACATTAAAATAACTCACGCAAAAATAATCTTTATATTTGTATTATTTTTATATTTATTTAAATATTAATTGATTTAAAATTTTTAAATTTAAAGTTTATGTTTATTAAGTTTTTTGAAGATAGGTTTGGTTATGTGTATAAAAAGTTTTATCTAATAGATTTGACGGTTTCAATATTTTTGTATTTTTTTCAGACAAATTGGCAACGTTACAAGGGTATTCAGCAGCTTGAGGGTACAGGATCTGTCGTAAAATCTTTTCCATTGACTGGATTCTTCTAGTTCTGGTCACCTTTGTACAAGAAGTCTAGTACAAGGATTTACATTCTTTTTATATTCAACGCATTATTAAAATCATGTTTATTCACCGTTTGTGTAATTAAAATTAGTTTTTTATTCAATTCCAATTAATTAAATTCACACATTCCAATCGTTTATCCATTAAATTTTTTGGTGTCTATAAATTATAAATGCAAAAAATTA
The DNA here is from genome assembly GCA_029227775.1 of Morpho helenor. Taxonomy (NCBI): domain Eukaryota; kingdom Metazoa; phylum Arthropoda; class Insecta; order Lepidoptera; family Nymphalidae; genus Morpho; species Morpho helenor. The sequence goes on along the minus strand of JARGCU010000016.1, from coordinate 13,329,421 downwards.
ACATATTTATTTATCCTTTTTTCATGACTGAATATGTAAGTTATTTTTAATATAAGGTCTGCTTAACTGCAGATTATTAAATTGCAACTAAAGTTTATGCAGGCGAAGTCACCGGCAATATCAAGTACTAAGCAAACAAGAGTTAAAATTAAATCCTTTAACTTGTCATATACTCAAAAAAATTACTACAAAACAAAAATAAACATGTTTTATCAAATAATTCATTTCTTATAAAATTATTATCTTCAGTCATTAACAAAATGTAATCAGAGTTTAACAAAGTTCAGTTTTAAGCATAATTTCAACGAAACCCAAAATATTTTGATTGCATAAGTTTAATAAGATAAGTGCTGTAGGAACTTACGACTGACAATCTATACTAATAATATAAGCCCGAAAGTCCGTCTATATGTCTGCTGAATTCGCGAACTTTGCTTGACTTGAAAGATTAAAAAACAAGCAGGAATTTTCTCAAAGATCAAGGTTTCTTCTCGATGTTTCCCTTTATCGTTCAGTAAGCACAAAGGTGTTTTTAAATTATGAAATTAAATATCAACCCTTGTTCACTGGACTTAATTCGGGATGCTCACAAATGTTAACAAGCTCAAAGCGACTTTTTATTATCTCAAGGAGCAATTCAATTACTTGGGATCTTATTATTCAAGACGCATACGCTCTTATGAAATGTTTTAACTCGAAAATATATTACAACAATATTTATTTTAACTAATGCTCCACAGTTCACGCCATCACAACTTTGAAATCTGCCAATGTTTTTAAAAAACATGAATATAAACACTGCTTTTCTTGATTTGATAATAGTATCAAACCTTCATAGGAAGGTAACTTTTTTATATTTGCTGTCAAATTAGTAAGAAGATAATATGTTTTGTATATATCATTTACTAATAATACCTATATACTGTGTGTATTTTTGTCTTTGGTATGCTCATACTCATTGGTTTTAGCAAGTTGGTGGGCAGGTTGTTAAAAATGTAGCGCTGAGATCGCCAGATATAGAATAGATAGAATAATTATTATTGTATATATTTAAGTGGTATATAATTAATTTACAATTATTCATTCATTCATTGTATCATTCATCATGAATAACGCCTTTGGCTTTAGGATAAGGGTATTTACAAGTTATATATCGCACGCTAGTATTAACGTGACTTATATATTAAAAGATTAACTCTTTTGTTTTCGGTAATATTATACAGTGCAGTCCTTAAACGGTGTCAAAACAAACCTCTATCTGGAATCACAGTTTGTTGAAATGCCGGAAGATGCGGTAGATGAATTGATCGCCTCCAACAAGATTGAGTGGAAGAAATTAATACTCTAGAGACCTATTAACAAGCTTCGGGAAATTCGCGGCCAATTTTATTCACTACATTTTCTCATTGGTTTTACGCCGCGTTTGTTGTGACTCGGAAAAATAAATATACTGTCGATTAGCCGTTACAAAACTAATGAGAATATTATTTTGCTATAATCCGCGATAAATTATTTATTATTCAAAATATAAGCTGTGATAGCCCAGCGGTGACACCGTGCGATTCTTTCGAGGAAATCACGGTTTCAAACCCGGGCAGACACCAATGAGTTTTACTGTTAAAACTTATGTGTCTAATTCATAATTGCAATTCATCACACGCTTTTCGGTAAAGGGAAACATCGTGAGGAAACCTGCATATCTCTAGAGAATTCTGGAGATATGTGTAACCTACCAATCCGCTTTGGAGCAGCGTGGTAGGTCTTAGCTCCAATCCTTCTCGCCAAAAACGGAACGGCCTATTCTCAGCAGTGGGACAGTAACAGGCCGCTACTTACTTTTTATTCAAAATATTATAGCAAAATAATATTCTCATTAGTTTCGTATTATGGACCTCCGCAAAGTAACGCCTAAATCTATAAATTGATTAGCTGTTACTTGAAGGAAGCCCACTGCTGGAATTATGTGATCCCGAACGAATAGAATAGAAATATACTTTATTGTACACCATAATACTAATACACAATGAAATAAGAGTTTGAACATAAAACATTTGTATAGGATATGTGCGTAGATAGAAATATCAACAATTTGAAGGATTTAATTATCCTTCTTTAATTCAACCTCATCATCCTCGTTATCCCACTCTAAGTGGGGTCGGCACAACATATAAACATGTTTTCAAATAATTTGGCTACGTATTTTATGATTGGTCGCCTGACTGACGTAAAGTTACCTTAGTCGAATTTTACGACATCTCGGTAAGAAAGAGGGCGGTCTATACTACTCATACTGTTACCACGCCGTGGGTCAACTTACCTTAGTCGCCTTTGACTACACCTCGGTAAGAAATGAAGGTAACTATTATATTCAGCCGGATACCACACGGCGTTATAGAATTCCGCAAAATAACGCCTACTTCTATAAATTATTATAGACTCCATAATGCAAGTTTCAACAGTATGCAAACTGAAAGTGGATTATAAATCTGCCGCATGTGTATTATACAGCGATGCCCCTCGAGTACGGTGTCTTTGTTTCAGTAATAATTAACCTTTATATGACTGTTTTATAGTAAATTCCGCAGTGACAACACTATTGCAAATTCAAAACGATTTTTTTATTTCACAAACAAAACGATTATTATTTAAAATTTCATACAAAACTGTCAACTACTAGTACATTGTCAATTAAAAGTGCCCTTACCTTAGATATTACTTAACTACTTAACGAACGTCGATGCGAGTTGTGGTAACTACTATTTCGTTCGCGTCAACTTAAGCGTTTAACTACCCTCAATTATGTATCTGTTCTGTGTCCTGTTCCTTCGAGTTCTTTATCCATATAAAAATCCAGTGTATAAGCTTCAATTGTGTCAATTTTCATATATATCGGTTCAACTCACTTTAAATTTCGCTACTCTATAAGTATTTTACAATCAGGTAACAACTAGATACAATCGGAAATAACAATTTTTAAACTTTCTGTTCGTAGTCATTAAAAGAGTGCAATGTAAAGTGGAAAAGATTTAATTAACACACGAAGAGAGCATGTTTGTTATGGTCAGTTTGTGGCTAACGTGATTTTAATGTGGGAAGTGGAACGGTGAATCCACGTCGCTTATCAATATCTAGGTGGGAATGAATCATGCGATATCGCAAGGGTGAATGCTGACTTTGCTTTCTAACTAAGTTCCACATCCACACTCGGCTGATCTGAATTTTTGTCTAATTTATAATCTGAGTTTGCCATGCACTTAGTTTAAAAGGGCATTAGCAACGTGTTATTATACCATTGTATAAGATATCGTTGCAAAGGATTGAGATTAGAACAACTATAAAACTCTAATCCTTTTTTGTTTTTTGAACTGACCATATGCTGCTAGCCTTAACGGCTTTTGAGACAAAAGTAGTTTTTATTTACAACAAATATGTACAAGTTATATCTATCTTAAATTACTTACACGATAGGACTATACAAATCATGCCCACGTGGAATGGTCCTAAGAATCCTGACAGCGTTTCTGCACTGAATCGCTAAGCTAATTCTTTATGCGAAAAAGGAGCCAGCCCTCTTGTCACCTGAAGAGGCATTAACCGTGTTAAAACGGATATTTTTTTTTTGCACTTTGACTCCATGGCCCTAGGGTCTCATCTGCAAACGCCACAAATAATCTCTCTCTATTTTGCTTTAATCCGCGATAAAGTAAATCCGTTTTCCGTACCTAATACATGCAGGTTTCGTAAAACACAACATACTTGCTATAGGTCGCGCTCACTCATCTAGTCTTCGCATTCATCATCGCATTCCTACTGTATGCTAAGTGAAAGTTTATTAACCTACTCGTTCACATTAGCGTAACACCAATTTGTATAACGCTGCAACAGCGACATCTAGTGACCACTGTCACAGCGCCATATAATTTTTGGTTACGCTACCGCGATTGAGTATGTTAAAAACTCGCACTAAACACGCAGCTTTGGCGATTTGTAAACGTAATATTCACTACTATCTTTAATATAAAAATGAGTTAATCTTGTATGTATATATATTTTCGGAATCTCGGAAACGGCTCCAACGATTTTCCTGAAATTCAGCATGCAGTAGGTTTGGGAGATCGATCTTACTAGGTTTTATTAAAAAAAAAATCGTTTTATCCCTGTTTTTGGGCATTGAAAAATACTAAAATTTATATTGAATTGAATTTTTGCCATAAACTGTCAAGTCAGTCTAGCTTATTCGGGGAACGGATGGTCGCAAAAAATGAAAATACCTATCTTATGTCGAGCCCCACCTACCCTATTATTTATTTTGTTTTTTGAAGTTTCTTTTTTTATTTTATAAAAAAATTACCGACCCAGATATTTTCAATAAAGACGTGACAGATAAACAAACTACTGGATCTTACAATATACTTACAATGAATTATATAATAGCTTTTGTTGAGTTTATACTGAACGAAACCCTCATCCTATTTGTTTATATAAAACAATGTTTTACAAAGTCGAACCATAATTTTTTATTAAAATATGTTTCCATAATATTTGATAACTTGCATGTTATTGCATTGACATGGAAACAACATGAATATACCAAATTTCGGCTTAACGAGTCTGTTACGAAAATGGGTCGGAATTTTAAATGGGAAATATGCACAAACGTATCAAGTTAAATAAAATCGTATGGTATAAATGAACCCTTGCTAATTTAAATCTAGTTAAAAGTAGTACTTTAAAGCGCAGTAGTTCCAACTCCAGTTTAAATCTATTTAAATACCACTAATTCGGACAAACATTATAAATACTAGCTTTTACCCGCAACTTCGTATAGACTATTATCGAGTGTCAGGTTGATATTGGATAGTACTTTTCAATGTCATCCTATTCCTGTAGAATTAACGGGATTTTTATAGCCTATATGTTATCCCGCTGTATAAGGAATAATTGTACCAAATTTCATCGATTGTGACAAGAAAAAACCGAAGGTCACATGTTGTATAGTTTTAAATAACTTGTACGTAAGCTATGGATTAATTAAAATCATCATATTCTTGCCCTTATCCCACTCTAAGTGGGGTCGGCACAACTTGTTATAAACATGCTGTCACATGATTTGGCTACGTTTTTACGACCGGCCGCCTGTCTGACGTCAACTTACCTCAGTCGTATTTTACGACACCTCGGTAAGAAAGAGGGTGGTCTATTCTACAAAACCGGATACCACACGGTGGGTCAACTTACCTTAGTCGCCTTTTACGACACCTCGGTAAGAAATGAGGGTGGTACTATTCTATTCAGCCGGATACCACACGGCGTCGATGGAATAATTAAATTAAATTAATAATTAGGCATATAGGAAATATAACGTACGTGATAATATAGTTCCTGTATTTCGCGCCCCCCGTAGAAACCTGTATATAAGCTAAGGTATTTTTCATTGTTATTACCTCTTTACTTTTTTACTTAGACTCTCACTTAGTCTAACCTATTACTAGTATGTAATCAATTAAATATATATTTGTTATTCATCACGTCATATCATTGATCACATTCGCTTCCATAGCGTACCGTACACCCATAAACGCAATCGGTTCACCGGATTCGCCGTGAAAGAGTAACAAATATTCACAAACTTTCGCATTTATAATATTAGTAGGATTCGTGCTTAAATTAAGAGCATCTTGTTATGTACGATAAAACTTGCTACATAGGTTGTATAAGACAAACAATATTGCGGTAACAAGACTGGGATGTTTCTCCAGGGGCCATATTCGCCGCCATTGTCTCGCTCGGTGTACTGCAAGGGCTCTAGCTCTGGATCTGCTCTCACAGACCATTGTTTAGATTACTGCACCTGCCAAGACGGATTCATACAAAGCCGTCGCTCGTTCCGACACTTGTTTATTTTTTGTTTCATGCAATTGTATGTTTCGAGTGAGCCGTGTGAAGATGAACGCAACCCCGCTCGTTTGTGAACTGAAGTGTGCAGTTTTCTATTTATATCTGTGTCTCTTTGTGTTAGACACTACTGTGTGGATAAGTTATCTTACAGCGTCGCGTGTGAATAACCGGTGTAAATATACAGTCATCATTTATAGTTTAAAGTGCAAATTTTTTTTATCCGTTTTTACACCTCGGTTAATTGCCTCTTCAGGTGACAAGAGGGCTGGCTCCTTTTTCGCACAAAGAATCAGCTTAGCGATTCAGCGCGGAAATGCTGCCAGCATTCTTGGTACCATTTCACGTAGGCATCATTTGTATAGTCATAGCGTGTAAGTAGTTTAAGATAGATATAACTTGTACATTTTTGCTATAAAAAGTTAATGTATAGAAACCGGCTTTAATCACGTCTTATTAATTATCTTATATTTTATCGAAAGAGCCTAGTTTCATTCGAAACCCTTATTCATGCACAAATTCACTACCACAATATCAACAATCGTGTACGATTGAACACACTTCACAGTGTGTGGAGTAAATGTGTGCAATGCTTGTGTATAGTTTTGGTAATGGGTAGTGCATGAGTTTTTACGAATTCTGCATGTATGAAAACGGATAATACACTCCACATTTAGCATTACATATATTTACTCTTATCCCGCCGTGTGGTATCCGGCTAAGTAGAATAGACCATTAGAATAGACTCATTTGTTACTGAGGTGTTGTAAAAGGTGGCTAAGGTATGTTGACCCGCTGCGTGTTATCCGGCTAAGGGGAATAGACCAACCTAATTTCGTAAAATGCGGCGAAGGTAAGTTAACCCGCCGCATGGTAGTTTGAGTAGAATAGACTACCCTCTTTCTTACCGAGGTGTCGTAAAATACTACTAAGGTAAGTTGTTATCAGGCAGGCAGCTGGTTGTAAAATACGTAGCCAAATCATGTGACATGTTTATAACATGTTGTGCCGACTCTACTTAGATTAAGGGGAGGAGTATGATAATTTTTTTAAATCGCGGATTAAAGCAAAATAATATTTTCATTACTTTTGTATTTTGGACAGCAAAACGGCTAATTCTATTTTTACTCAAGTTTGATAACTTTGACAAAAAGTAAAATAGCAGGTAGCTCTTCGTTTCACTTAAACAAAAATAAATAATAAAAGACGACAAAACATTTTGTATTCAAACAGCAAAGAATAATGAGACATTTCAGACGTCAAATGTTAATAGCAAGATAAGTGCGCCTTAATAAAATTTTCCACGTTGTTTTCATTTGAACCTGTCCCTCAAATCTTTTACTTTTGTTCCGAGATCTGCCCCTTTTCAACTTAAGCAAATTTACCTTTAAGGGAGTTTACCGCGGCTCGGGCACCGGGATTTACGGCGATCTACGAGCTTTTGGTTTTACCGGTTTTATTTTGTTCGGTTATAAATAACAGGTACCTGCAACTTGACGTCAACTTAAGGTATTTTAAGTCTTAATTATGTAATGTTAATTAAATCCGGTTCTTGAAGAATATAGAATAGAATACTCTTTATTGTACATCACAGAATTTACAATAGTACTAAATAACAAAATCACAATATAAACTGCGGGATACAGTGATGCGGCCTTATCGCTAACAAGCGATCTCTTCCAGGCAACCTTTGGGCTAAAGAACTTCACAACTATATAGGATTTTATTATTCTACTAATAATAACCCGCAGTTTCACTCGCGTAATTTTTATTTTTTACACCTTATTACATTTTTACAAAAGATCCCCATTTTTTTTTTGAAAAATGTAATATAATATAGCCTATGTTGCTTAGTAAAGATGCAACTTTCGGTAAAGTAGTTTTTGTGTAAAAACATTACAAACATACATACAAATTTTTCCTCTTTATAATATTAGTATAGATGTGTTATTCCGTTATATATCATTTTAGCTAATTCATTACTATTGGTCTGGCAGTTTTGTCATGAGAGCTTAACAGACAGAGACCCATTCGACTTTAATGTTAAAATACCCTCCCATAATTTTTTTTATATATACTAGACTAATATATAAGCTACAATTTTATTATTTCGGACAGACAGAAAAACAGACAGACTGCATTTATAATATGTGGATGTAATTCTATTATTATTTTTTGCTTATTAATAATATTTATTTTGTGCTTTACGGAACTCCATGTGTCTAGGATATGTCCGTCCCTGGCGTGACTATGTTGATAAATCGGTCGGATAAATCGGACAGACAATTGGTGAATCTATACATATATAATTTTTAAGTACATACTTAAATACAAATATACACCCAGGTTCGAAAACAAATAAATCCTTTTTTATTTAAAGAAAATGTTGGCCCTTGGCGGGAATCAAACCCGTGACCCGCGGAGCCGAAGGCAGGATAACTACCCACTGCGCCAACGGGCCAGTCTAACTAAGGTTTAAGGTAACTAATAGCCTATTTGTTAATAAAGAATGTGTGTGTCACAAAAAGAACGGAATAGAAACAAGTTTTTTGCTTAAGACAAAATATCGAAAAGTAATATCGCATATTGATCATTTTACTGCGTATAAATAATGTAAAAGTGAGGTTTTATAGCGCGATAGGAATTTGTTACGGCCATTTCTTATTTCTATCGAACTTTTCATATTTAGGATGAATTATATTTAGAAAGGCGTTATTTTCTTAACAACGATGCCTTTTCTGTAAACTTAAACTGATAATCGGTGTTGGTTTTTTAATATTAGAGTTGAGAGTCGAGTCTTTAGATATATATGGACATTAAAATTAATTTCACTTACAAATATAGCGACTGTGTGATCTTATTTTGAAACATACATAATACCATCCATTTTGAAGACCATATCCCTGGGTCAAAAAGAAAACCTTATGATTTTTAAAAGCTTTTATTATTTTGCCTTGTATGTATGTGAAGGTGGAATATTGCAAGTTAAATTTGACTCACTTTCCGTTGTCCGATTGAGTTGAAATTTTACATACTGGTCCAGTCCGGATGACAATGCATGTTCATGATAAGCATGACTTAATGTTGCTGCTAGACTCCAGGTAACGGAATTCCTCAATGGTTAACAGTAGGTTCGTTAAAAGCTTTTTTAACTTGAGTGTTACTCAGTCAGAAACTTATATAAATCACTCTTTTGGGTTTTATTTTGTGACTTATTTCATGGGATTTCTATGAACATGTGATAAATAAGGCAGTATATAATGTATTTGATGTGAAATAATCGCTATAAGGAGCGCGATAAGGAGCGTTAAGATAAGCTAGCAATAAGGTAGCTGCAGACAAATTATTTTCCTTGAAAGTCATTCAACCGAGTTTTAGAAAAAAGAATTCGCCGAAACTTTCTCTTAACTGATAAGAAAGAATAAAAGAAAAACTTATTTTATAAATCACCATTTTTAAAATAAGCAGGATAGAGTTGTACAAATCACAGGATAGAACGAATTCATGCCAGTTGATCCCTTTTTTTTCAGGGCTTATATTACAAGAACCGTAAAATATTTCAAGAGAGTTCCATTTTTACACGCATCTAAACTTAACTAGAAGAGGTAAGATTTATTTCCAATGAAAATGAAATCAAAGTAAGAATAGTAAATGATCTCGGTATTTTCTTCTACAATAAAATGCCGCGATCCAAACTAAACCAGTCTACAAAAAGGTTTAAATTACAAAATTGAAGATCATTTGGAGGATAAAAATCCTTTTACCTTCATACAAGACTGCGGATTAATAATGTACAATTGAAATTGTTTAAAAGACTGACCGCCGAGTTTCTTTCTGGTTCTTTTCGGTAAGAGCAACATTCCAAACCTTGTTGTAGCTTTATTAATCATATTGATACAAAAATGCTTGAAAGAGCTTATTTGAATAAAGATTATTTTTAGATTTAATCTAATTGGGCTGCGGCCTCGTAGCCGTTTTCCATCCACCTTACCGGTGACCAAGAGTTGTTCTAGATTATGTCCATCTTCATAGACACTAGCTTAATTAGTATTAATCGTAGACATAAACAAAGTACGTGGATAGATGACGGTGAAAGAAATCCTTAATACAAATGTTATTTAAATGTCTGAAAAAGGCATAGATTTGTTAAAGGTAGAATTGCCGTTTGTTGTAAGTGGTACATAATAAAATAAATCTAGACCTTTCTAGTAGAAGTATATAGCTTCAAATCCCGGAGAATCCGACCGAACTCCTTGAAAATAGGCGAAGCAGCCAATCCAGGCCGTTACTGCATGAAAGTTGCCATATTCCAGGAACAAGAGGAGATTGGGCCGTGAATCGCTCCCTCGTAAAACCTTCTTGTTACATTTCATAGAGAATAAACAAAATTTATGATATAACACTCTAGTGCGTAATTTACCCACGCAAATTTTTCCAACGAAATGTACATGCTTTTGATTTTACGTACCATAACCTACGATTTTCCGGCATTTAACTGTGACCGTTATATGATTTCAGCCAATATTTTTTAAAGCTACAATTTTTGTAACGGTTATTGACCTGCATAAAATAATAAGGCGTTTACAGTGGGGGAATCCCCGATCGAAGTTTTCTTCGATTTTTACTTTACTTTTAAAACATACATATATGGAGATTTAAGTTTTAATATTTGTGTTTTCTTCGTTACCTAAGCGAATAGCGAATGCTACTTTCTTACTCTTTTTTGATAATGTCCTTTAGGTATATATTTTATATGCTACAATTTTTGTCCAATGTAAATAATATTAATTACCTAAGTCATCAAATCAACAGTTTCACTTTATATTACATGAAAAATATATATTTCATGAAAACTGTAAATAAAATTAATAAATCAATAATAAAATAAAAGCATGACGCCAAATGTATCAGGCTGAGTAGAATACACCACCCTCATTTATTGCCGAAGTGTCGTAAAAGACGACTAAGGTAAGTGGACCCACCGTGTGGTATCCGGTTGAGTAGAATAGACCACCCTCTTTTTTACCGGGGTGTCGTAAAATACGACTGAGGTTAGTTGGCGTCATGCAGGCGGCCTGTCGCAAAAAAACATAGCCAAAACATGTGACAGCATGTTTGAAACATGTTTTTCCAACCCCCCTTAGAGTGGGATAAGGACAGGATCAATACACATCCATATCAATACATTCCCATATCAAGGTGCTCTTAAGTTTCATGTTAGACAGTTGGATATTGTTTTATTAATTTACTTGTAAAATAAATAAAAATTTATACGCAGCAAAAACTTTAATACCAAGAACATTCTGTTTCTCATCTAGCTCGCTAAGTAGACTATACTGTGTTTCGTTTTTTGCTAGTCAAACTTCTATACTAAGTTGACATAACAACTATGTAAGTGCTCACAAAATATATACGAATTGTGGACTTGAATAACAATGTAAGCGGTGTAGTAACACGTTTTTAATTAATTTGTTTATTTATAGACCACCAACAAAATACACACTTGACATTAAAATTATACATTGAACAACTTAAAAGTTTTTAATTATAGGTAACAGCTTTCAAATTAAATTGCGACAACTGAGAGATACAACTAATTTTATGTTATCGTTAATTAAAACAAAAAACTGAATACACAGAGAAGAAAGAGTTGATCACCCTTCTGCCCTTATCCCACTCTAAGTGGGGTCGGCACAACATGTTACAAACGGGTTGTCACATGATTTGGTTACGTATTTTACATAATTTATAGAATTAGGCGTTACTTTGCGGAGATCCATAATACAAAAGTAATAATAAAATTATTTTGCTATAATCCGCAAAGAATTCTTTCTTCGCGTATTTTACGATAGACCGCCTGCCTGAGTTCAACTTACCTTAGTCGTATTTTACAACACCTCGGTAAGAAATGAGGTTTAATTTACTTTATTTATCAACTCAAAAAATACGTGTTTTAGACTAAAAATATTTTTATAGCTTAAAATACTCATTCTCTTCAGCAGCAATTCGAGCAGAACTCATAATTCAATATTAGGCCGTTTGTTTTAGCAAATTAAGGCATTTTTTACATGCATTTTGCTAAACAGTGAAAACTTTAATCCAATTATCTAAAAATATGATTTTTTGAGTTGGGCCACTATTGCAACACATGATCGATATAGTGTCAAATTTATAGCTGCGGTGGTATTAATATATAAAGTTTTTTTTGCAATTACATATAATATAGCGATGACCCTATTATGGTGACGACTTATGAATTTACTATAAACCATTTAAATGATACTTCCTATTTATCATTAGAAAAGAGTTACTTTGAAGGAAAACACAGTGAGGAAATCTGTATAATGTAATGACCTACTTCAAATAACAAGGTTTCCGCTTCCAGAACTTGTTTATTATATACAAGTTACGTACGACTTTACTTAAATCTTAAAGTATCCTCAATTATGTATTTTATGTTTTTATATAAGTCTCAATTGAACTAAATTTCAGCAAAAGTGCTTCAGCGGATAAACTGTAAAAGCGTAGCAGACAGACAGACAGACTTTTGCATGGATGGTATGGATGTAGTTACTTAGTAGTGAGTAAAACATATATATATATATATATATATATATATATATATATATATATATATATATATATATATATGTTTACACCAATTTACGTAACTGTAATATTGTAATATTGTGTATGAACAAAATAAATAAATAAAATAATAAAATGTATTTTACTAAATGTAGGCTACGCGTTAGTAATAATGATCGAGAGCTTATGTTGTGCTTTATGAGGATAAAAAAATAACAAATGATTATAAATAAACATTTAAAAATTTATTCACTCCGATTATGTTTTGGTCATGAATTGAATTTGATTCATCGTAAATAATATATTACAATATGACTCTAACAAATTCCAGCCCAGTTGCAACTACAGACCTATTAATAAATAAAAATAAACTGCCTAAATCGTACGACAGATGTGCAAGCTGACGTAACATAGCGTGAAGCGTAGCGTAAGTCACGAGTCAGGGCGTGTTCATATGAATTTATTAAAATCTCGACGACCATTTTTAAAAGCTATGTTAATAATATGTCTGTCTGTATATCTAATAAGTTCTTATTACTATAAGAAATAAAAATGTTAATAATTTATCAGTGAATAATTATGATACATGCACGATTTTGGTTATATGGCGTCAAATAATTTTATTAGGTTTTACTTTCGGTAAAATTGGATTAAAATGAATTATGTTGATAATTTGCCATTGGTCACTTCACTTTTAAGAATATTAATATATACAGTAACACTATTGTTTATAAGATTAAGTTAAAAAACCATACGAGGGATTAGATTTACCAGAAATAATTAATAAGTCCTAAGAAATATATCCTGAGGAAACCAGCATGTTTGTGGAGAAGTCGAGTGATATGTGTACACTGCAAAACCATATTAAAACGGCGTGGTGGGCCTAGGGGAAAATATGAGGCCTTTGTCTGTAAGTAATAGGCCGCTATATCTTTACTATTTAAATGAGTTAATCTTCTATGTATATATGTTTTCGGAATCTGGGAAACGGCTCCAACAATTTTCCTGATATTCAGCATGCAGGAGGTTTTGGGGGAGAAAAATTGATCTAGCTAGGTTATTATATAAAAAAATCGTTTTAGGCATTAAAAAAAAACTAAAATTTATTTTTAATTTATTGAATATATAAAACACTTTTTTGCCGTTAAATGTCAAGTCAGCGTAGCTTTTTCGGGGAATGGGTGATCGCGAGAAATGGAAATACCTAGGAGCGAGCCCCTATTTTTTTTCAAGTTTCTTTATTTATTTTGTAAAAAATAACTGAGCTTGGTCAACCAGGAACTTAAATAAAAAAAAGTTAAGCACATGGACATAGGCCCTTAGATGTAATAATTATGTCACGGTACAGAGTAGGTAAATGTCAGAGCTAGAGAAACGTTGGCACAGATGTCTGACGTGTTACCCGAATACTGCACCGCTTTCAAATCCGTCAGCCATTATTAAACTGTCCAATTAGTGATATATGCATGTTTCAGACTATTTTCAGGGTGGATGTTTTCGAATCTCTGTAGTTTAAATCGGTACTGATATTTTGAGCCTAGTTTTTAATCAATTTTATAATCATTTTTTTATTAGAGAACATAGATGGTCATAGGTGTTTAATTACAAGGTCTTGACAACAGCTTCAAAATTTGGTACGTAGACTGGTGTTTCAATATCGATCCTCATCATCACTCTCCTACCCTTATCCCACTCTAAGTGGGGTCGGCAAAACATGTTGTAACATGATTTGGCTGCATATTTTACGACCGGCCGCCCATCTGACGTCAACCTTAGTCGCCTTCTGCGACATCTCGGTAAGAAATATGGGTGGTGTATTCTACTCAGCCGTATACCACAGGGGGGCTCAACTTACCTTAATCGTCTTTTACGACACCTCGGTAAGAAATATGGATGGTCTATTCTGTCTTAGGGTTAGGGTCGAAGCAAAATGGGTCAGCTGTCGTTTCACACAAAAGTTACATTGCATAAAACTCACTTAAGACGTTTTATGTCCTAGCATCGTGGAGACCAGTTTTGGTAGGTATTTTTTTTAAAGAGATCCGAGTATTCTAAATTCGAGACCGAACTGAGCTACTATGACTTTGGAAATGATAGCGTAATTAACCTTTGTTTTCTAAAAATATTCAATAATATAATTGTCGCACTTACGTTAGCTGGCAGAGATCATAGGGACAAGTTGACCTTTGTAAACTTTTTTTTTTATTAATAATGGTTTTTAACGTTTTTGTGGTACATAAATAAATAGTTAAATTAAATTAAATAAATAAATATTGTAGCATTTTTCAGTGCCTATAAACAGGGATAAAACAATATTTTTTTTAATCAAACCTAGCTAAATTGATTTGTCTCCCCAAACTCCTATTTAAAGATGAAAGTTACAATACAATTCATTATTTGTGTTTCATTATACATATATGACTTTATGACCAGTAATCTATTCTAAAATATCTTATTTACTTCTTCAAACCATATTAAAAAGGTATTTTTTGCAATTTAAAAGATATAAAATAGATTTGTTATTGAATATGGAGCTACGAGGTGTGTTCAAAAAGTATCGCGAATTTTGAATTTTCTCGGGTTACGTATATTCGAATTTTGTTTTTTTTGTGGCGTTATGTTGGTACATTTGTCCCTCACTTATGCTGATAAGTTTGGCCATTTTAAATTTTCAGTTAATTGTAGATTGGAAAAAACGTTGGCACAAGTGTATAATATCCCAGGGGGATTACTTTGAAGGGGACAAAATAAATATTCACGAATAAATAAATAGTTTTTGAAAATACACAAAATTCGCGATACTTTTTGAACACACCTCGTATATCTTTAGGTTAACTTAATAACTTCAGAATGGGTATTATTAGAAGTACTAACTCTTAATACAGTCGCTTTAAGTATATTTGAATTAATCCCAATAGGGATAACTGTACTGGAAGCCGTAAAAGGCATACTGGCTATTAAAGTAATTGGTTCGAAAGGACACGAGAAAAGTTTCTGTTTGACAAGGGACCAGTGTATGAGTAACGTGGAATCTAGGGAAATGAAAAAAAGGGGAAATGGATTTACTCGGGATTCATTTGAAAATAATAGACATATGGGCTGTTTCTTGTCTTGGGACGGGTAAAAGGAAACTGTTTGAAAGGACTTATTATTGGCGAACGTTGATACAATTAGGTACCTTTTGTATAAGATTGTTTGAAGTATGTTTTAGTAAGATCAATACTGTTTTTATTTCAGAATAAGGTTATATGACGGTTCACTACTTGTGTTATCTTTTACGAAGGTTTATATTGTTAAAGTTGAATGTTGAAACAACGAATTTGGCTTTAAATAGTAGAACAGTAAATGGTCATATATTGGTGAAATCGTGTGACCCTTACAAATAGTTTCCGGATTCAAATTCTTTTTTTTTTCGAAATTTGTTTTTATTAGATTTCGAAATTAAATTTAAACGTATATTTGACTAGATTTGCCAGGGGTTTCGCCCACGTGAATATCGGAGTATCGTAGAATTTTTGTCACAAAAGTATCACAAAAAAAGCAGGCGAGTTTTTTTGTAAACACGCGACCTCTTAACCACAATTTAAAAAAATCGGTAATGTTCTATTAAGCTAAACTTTCCGGAAGAATTACACAATTTTTTTAGTAAAAACCGTACATAAATCTGTACAGCAAATTTTTATACATTGCTTCATCCTTTTTGTTGTTTTTGTCATATAAGTTATAAATGAAGTTAGGTTTTTTTATCACATTTCTTTTAATTTACTACAATAATCTCATATTTATCATAATTTTAAGCAGTAATGGAAAAATGAGAAATATATTTCTGAGACTTAAAATAATTATATCGCCAAATATCAACGATTTGTTAAATTATTCAACTTTAATTTTTAATCTCTGATTAATGTAATGCAACGTAAAGCCACCATTTCATGAGAATTGTAATTTTATTGAAAATGGAAAACTCTTAAATTTTTCGATTCTACTAAACATTATTTACAAACTTATTTAACACACAAAAGATAACACGAGTACACATATTTACATATTTATCATTATATTATGGAACGTATTTCAAATAACAAAAAAATAAAAAATAAATATAAGTGAAGAATTACTTCGCGGAATCGATACTACTAAAGTAATAATAAAATTTTGCTTTGATAGAAAAATAACTTTATTACACTTAAGGGAGTTTATTAAAAGTATTGCTTTGACTTCAACTCGGCGAGTACATAAAGGAATCACAAAATCAGTAACATTTTACCCAACACCGCGTTTAATACGATAAGAGGGTAATTTCCACTGATATTTCGGACCCTCACCATATAATTCCGTGTATATCATCCTTAAACGGTTACGGCTAACCGAAATGGTTGTTTTTATAAATATCGAAGCAATTCGCAGGTTTCCTTTCGTAGTGGCATTTTGTTTTATGCGACTGCTCGTTACGGACGCCGGCGGTCCGTGAAGTTACTGCCGCGGTGGGACCTATACACCGCTCATACCTTTTATCGTTCGGAGATGCCAAAAACGCATAATCGCTTTTCACCTTGAAAACATTTATGTCTATAAAAATATCCATACTTTCATCTAATACGGGGTTTTGAGGGTTAAATTGGTCTAGCTAGGTTTCAATTTTAGAAAACGTTGTTTTGAGTGAATTCATCTTTAATATTTAATTGAGTTAATCTTGTATGCTATTTACATATATATTTTCGGAATCACGGAAATGGCTCCAAAGATTTTCCTGAAATTCAGCATTTAAGGGGTTTTGGGGGAGAAAAATCAATCTAGCTAGGTTTTTTTTAGTAGGCATTATTATTGAGTATTTGAAATTATATGTATGCCCTTGATTAACATATAGGTCACTTTTTATTCGGACAACGAAGTCCGCGAAAACAAAATCTTAGGCAGACGTCAGTGTACACATCTTTAAACAAACTTAATCTTTATTCCCGTTATTGTTAGGTATTGATATAGCCTTATTATTACGTTTGAGAAAATATGGGTCAATACGTATTTCTTATAATAAGTGTACTTTGCAATATTAAAAATTTCCGTTCATAGATATTGATGCTTTGTTATTTGTTTAGTTTTCTGTGTGTATAGGTATTTCTTTTACAATACGACTAAAGGGAAATAATCTCACTAACTTCGTTAACGTACAAGTAGGAAGCCATTGTAATGTCATAAGTCATAACTAAAGATTTCTCGTAATGTAATTCATTCATATAACCTTCGAGGTGTTTATATTTTGTTTATCATTTAAAAAGTAAGTACCCGGGTGACCGACTCTTGCTCGGTAATTTATACAAAATAAAAAAGATGCTTTAAAAAATAATTAGGTAGGTGGGGATCGATCCATGGTATTTTCATTTCTCGAGACCGCCCGTTCCCCGAATAAGCTAAGCAGACTAGACAATTTACGGTGTTTTAGATTGAATTTAAATATTAGTATTGTTTTTAATTCCCAAAAACAGGGATAAAACTATTTTCAAAATAAAACATAGCTAGATCGTTTTTTCTACCCCAAAACCCCCTTAATGAATGACATGCTGAATTTCAGGAAAATAGTTTGGAGCTGTTTCCCATTTATAGAAAAATATATATCAAGATTAACTAATTTAAATATTAAAGATAATATAAACAAAACAAAAGACTCTTTCCTCTTAAAATAGGGTCAAAACTTACATCCAGGACGTTCCGTTTGGGATTGGCATGTTACACATATGTTTGGCAGGACGCCTTTGCCCAGCAATGGGTTACAGCCGTAATAGTGCTATTATTTACTCATATAACGTAATAGCACTAAAACTGTTTGAAACTTCACGATAAAAACCGGCAGAGTCTTAAAATTAATGGCCCGTGCTAAATTTGTTTGGCGAACTTTAAACAGATCCCATGATAACAGCAGAAGTTTAGCAGAGAAAATAAAGTCCCCCTTTGGAGCGTACCGGCGCAATAATTACACCCCAAACGGCTTGTGATTATTTTGATGGAGTTTTTTCAGCACATGCCAAAGCAAAGGCGTTAAAACAGACGTTAACGGTTGTTGAACCCGTTTCAATTTGCCTTGTTTACGAAATTATAAAGCTTGGATGGCCGGAACAATGCGAACGCTTATTATAATATTTACAAGTAAAACTTTTTAATTCTTTTTATTATACAATTAGTATATATTATAATTTATTTTTTTACTTAACTAGAGTAATTTATAATAATTAGTAATAAGAGATTTTTGAATAACTTTCACCCTTCAATTAGCACACGCAAGGGAAATGTTAAATTTTGCCGTTTTGCTATATTTGTTATTGCTGGTCTGCTGTTCCTCTCCTATTCATTTTCGCGTAATGTTATACAGTTTTTCAGCCTTTCTCAATAAAAGGGCTATCTTACTTAGAGGACTTTTCAAATCGGTCCAGTAGTTCCTGAGATTAGCGCATTCAAACATATAAACTCTTCAGCTTTATATATTAGTATAGATGAAAAAATACAAGCTATTATTTATAATGAAAATATATATACAGGAAAATAACATTTAGTCATTATTTTCAGCAATGGAAAATATTAATGTCATAAAATAAATAAAATTTACCTCATACTTCATATCATAAGCTGCATATCATATGATAAGCTGTGATACGGTGTGAACGGTAATACTGTGCGACTCTTTCAAGGAGGTCACGGGTTCGAACCCGAACAGACACCAATGAGTTTTACTGTTAAAAGTTATGTGTCTAATTTATAATTGCAATTTATCACACGCTTTTCGGTAAAGTAAAAACATCTTGAGGAAACCTGCATACCTCTAGGGATTTCTGGAGATATGTGTAACCTACCAATCCGCATGGGAGTAACGTGGTAAGTCTTAGCTCCATCTCGTCAAAAACGTAGAGAAAATGCCTATTACCAGCAGTGGGAGAGTAATTGGCCGATACTTTACTTTTTTTTTACTTCATATCATAGAACTCAATCATCATCAACACATAGAACTATGAGACAATATTTTATTTATTCGATATATTATTACATGAACTATGTAATACATATTTAATTATACATATCAAATATGTGACTATACCACAGCTGGGAATAGGCCACCTCTATAAGTTTTTTGGTCTCTTTAAGTTGAGTTGTAAGTGAGAAGCATATGAGCTAAGAACACACTGCTCGAACGCGGATTGGTAGGTTACACATATCCCATGAATTCTCCAGAGATATGCAGGTTTCCATCACCAAGAAGCGTGTGATAAATTGCAATCATCAATTATACACATGTTTTAACAGAAAATTCATTAGAACCTGCCTGGAGTTGAACCCGTGACTCCTCGAAAAAGCTGCACGGTCTCACCGCTGCGTTATCACAGCTTATGTATTACTAAAAGTATATTTATAAAAAGGATAATTACATACCCATTTTAACGTAACACAGAAATGTTCTAGAGTGTTCGAATAAAGAGTGCTTAAATTGGAAATTAGCGCTAATTTCTATTAGCATTGTTCCAGCCAATGTAATTTTAGTGCAAGATTAACTTTTGCAGTGCATCAGGAGTAAATTAGAGAAAGAATTAGAAATATTCTACTCTAGGAAATTATAATTAAGAAATTATGTTAACTATTGTTCCACCCGGTGGTTAAAAAAATCTTTTTACCATTTACAGGTTAATAGTCAATTAGCATACAGATAACCAAAAATTCCATATTAACACAGATAATTTAAAAATAACATGAAATAAATCTGGGAATGCCTTGTGGTATCCCGCTGAGTAGAATAGACCACACTCATTTCTTGACGAGGTGTTATAAAAGGCGACAAAGGTAAGTTGACCCACCGTGTGGTATCCGTTTGAGTAGAATAGACCGCACTCTATCTTACCGAGGTGTCGAAAAATACGACTAAGGTAAGTTGATGTCAGACAAGCGGCCGATCGTAAAAACGCAGCCAAATCATGTGACAACTTTTAGTATAATAAATAATAATTAAGAAATTATTGTCAATGTTAGTTCTCCAGTGGCTTAAAACCATATATAACATGTTATCATATAAAGTTTTTAACTCATTCAGCCCACAGATAACCTAAAAATTCCATAAGTGGACTACTATAATAACACAGATAATTTAAACGTCAGATGAAATATGTAACCAGGGACATTAGTGACAAAATATTCTTTACTTATATAAATAAATAATTAATGTATAGGTATTTAAAATTAAAAATGGAATGTAATTTTTAATGATTAAAACTTTCCTAGGAATTCATAATATGTTTCAGTTTATTGGTGTTTTAATAGTAAATTCTAAGGTCGCTTGTGGTATAGACAGGGAATTGAGTTCGAAGAATTCAATTCACGACATTGGAAACTCGGCTAGTGCTTTCTAGGAACAGAATCAATACTGACATTTTTAAAACGTTCGTTCGACTTTCAAATATAAGGAAGCATTGTTTTAATATTTCTAAATTCTTTTTTAATTATTTTGCTATTGAGTATATCAATTTTCGCACACACTGCCACTGTCTCGAACTGCTAGATAAAAAGCGAGGCAGAGGTCACCCGCTTGCCACGTGGTGGTCTATATTATTAAAGGACTTGAAGCAAGACAAGTTGAATGAGGAGACAACCCAGGATCGATGGACCTGACGCATGAAAACGAAGAGGGCTGACCCCAAGTAATCAAAACAGGCACTGAAAGAAGAAGGAAAGTTCATTAATTTTAAAAGAAGTCGTTATAAGTAAGTAGCGGCCTGTTTCTATCCCACTGCTGAGAATAGGCCTCTTCTCTCCGTCTTTTTTTTGGAGAGAAGGTTTGGAGCTATGACCTACCACGCTGCTCCAATGCGTATTGGTAGGTTACACATATCTCCAGAATTCTCTTGAGATATGCAGGTTTCCTCACGATGTTTTCCTTCACCGAAAAGCGTGTGATAAATTGCAATTATCAATTAGACACATAAATTTTAACAGAAAAACTCATTGGTTTGGGTTTGAACCCGTGACCTCTTGGAAATAATCGCACGATGCTACCGCTGGGCTACCACAGCTTAGAAGCTAGAGAAGTTGTTTTAAATTTAATTAATTAACCAAATCATCAAAAGATTTCTCAATTATTTTGGACCTATAATATAATACCTAAGCCAAAATTAAAATAACATAATTAATAAAAAGTAACTGGGTGACCGATCCTTGCTCCGTAATTTTTAGAAGATATAAACTAATGCAATAAAAAAAGAAAAAAAAGCCAGGTTATATGAGGGAATTGATCCCAGGTTTTGAACTTTATTAGTTCGAGCGTAACCATTAGGCTGTCACAACTTAGCATTTGACAGTTCAAATATCTATTTTTTTCTGTTCATATATTGGTAGTTTTTTTTGCGCCCAAAAAAAAGGGTAAAACGAGTTTTTTTTATATAAAACCTAGCTATATCGAATCTCTCTCAAAACCCGTGAATGCTGAATTTCACGAAATCGTTGGAGCCGTTTCCGAGATTCTGAAAATATATTTATATACATACATATAAGATTAACTCATATAAAGATTAAATTTAATATTCATTTTATAAATTAAAATATAATGTTCGAATTATAAACTTAATAAACGGTTCAGAAGACAATAAAATGATACTGTATATTGAAGACGATAAAATTTTCCTTTACCGTAGTTTTGAATATCACATTGAATAGATTTTGTACGGGAAGGGATCTTAAAAGGTTTCCCGTAACGTCGTTTCAAGCGTCACCGCGTCGGTATTTTGTATCGTGGAAGTATTGTATCGTTTACAACCGCAACTTCGTTCTGTCAGCTACCTATTTCTAGCTTCTATTGAATACTGCGGAAAAATAACTGGGGTGGGAACGTATTAATTTATTTTTAAACATGTCTTACAAAAGTTATGATAGAATTATTTTGCTATAATCCGCGTTTGTTATGAAAGTTAGTAAGTAAGTAGGCCTGTTAATATCCCACTGCTGGGCATAGGCTTGCTCTCTCCATTTTTTGGAGAGAAGGATTGGAGCTAAGACCTACCACGCTACTCCAATGCGGATTGGTAGGTTTCATATATAACTAGGATTCTCTAGAGATATGTAGGTTTCCTTCACCGAAAAGCTTGTGATAAATTGCAATTATCAATTAGACACATAAATTTTTAATAGAAAAACTCATTGGTGTCTGCCCGGGTTCGAACCCGTGATCGATTCTAGAGATTCACACGGTTGCACCGCTGGGCTATCACAACTTACGCTATGTTGAATACAGCTTGTTATGAAAATCTATGTAAATAAATAAATAAATATATGGGACACTTACACACACGGTCGTCCGTCCCCAAAGTAAGTAACTTAATACTTGTGTTATGGGTGACAGAAAACTGTGTAATATATACTTATATATTTTTATATACATACTTAAATACAAATATACACCAACAAATTCATTTATAGAATATGTTGGCCCTCGGTGGGAATCGAACCCGCGACCCGCGGAGCTGAAGCTGCACCAACGGGCCAGTTATGTAATGCTAAGCGTAGGAAACAAAACTGTTCTCATACCTTATACATGCAAGATTAGTTACCACACGTATCACAAGACACCACCACCTATAGCACATTACTAAAGTACTACACACATTCACTACGACAATATCAACGGTCGTTACGCCACGAAACCGAAGCATCGTCTGGAGATAGACTCGACGACTAAATCGCATGTTTACGATTGTTGTTTGATTGCAACTAACTTTGTACTATGGAATTACGCAAAGTAAAGCCTACTTCTATAAATTAAAAGTGTCTTACTTAATACTTGGTACTTCTTTGGACTTGGTATATGATTCTGTTAATTTCATTTTGATCATTCGAATAAGTTCAAAGACCAATCTCTATAGAGCTATGCTGCCATGTATAGGGGCAATTATCTACTGTAAATAATAATTAGGGAGGCTTTGGTAGTAGTGCATATAGTTATTATACCAGAGTAGGAGAGCCATGGGCAGGCCTGTAAGTGAGAGTGTCACAACAAAAAATATGAGAGTGAGCATGGAACTTATATACTTATTATTGTTTAAAAACAACAAAATACAGATAATAAGTCTCTTTTGTTTGTTTGTTTTATCTTGATTGTCGATAGACACATTTTATGCTAGTTCCCCTACTCTACTATAACAATTTCTGTGGGGGTAATCAAGATTTTCAACGTACGTAATATGAAACAATTATTTAGAGAATAATTATTATATATTTGCTCTGCAAGATAACGCCTATTCTCATAAAAAAACAAAAAAGAGCATATTACATTTTTTAAGCTCTCTATTTTATATGCTTTTAGTTTAAATGTATTAAATGTTTAAATCTTAAAATGTATTGTTTAATTTTAAGACTGGCAATATTCTGAAAACTTGGGAGTAAATCAACATTAAATAAAGCCATACTTCTACAACACAACTGAGGTCGATTTGGATCGATCCTTAGTTTTATAATCAAAATGTGTTTATAAAAGTATCTCATTCCGGGAAATAATAGGAATATGTACTTGGACTTTGTAATTATTTTAAGTATGCTAGAAGGTAAATGGATTTGTCAAGCCCTATAGCCTCCAAAAAGTGTCTATGTAAATTTTGCAACTAACTAAAGTTGAATTACATATATGAAAACATAAAAATATTGAATAGTATTTCAGTATTGCATTAAATGCTCCAATTCTGTAATCAAAGAAACCAAGGTTAAACAAAATTGCCTTCAATAAATAGATAAGGACCATTTCCTTTAAAGAATGGCGTTACATAATCGACGTTTCTAGGACTCTAAAGAAAATGATTAGACTATTAAGGTTATATTGAGTTCTACGTATTCCGTGCCTTATAAAAGAAAAGGCCTAGCGAAAGGGGAGGCGCTACTTCGAGCTGTTGCAACCCCTTGCACCATTCTGAACTCAGTCGCTCGGTAGACATCACGCGGCGTGGTCGTGTGTCGCTTGCAGCTGAACGGAATAAAACTTTTCACGGCACTTCGTAGAAGAATATTGAAAGTTTACCGCCCTCTTAATCACTGCTTTGCGTGTGTTGAACGCTATCCGATGATGGTTAACGATGTGTTTCGTTCCTTAAAATGTTTTTATCGAAGTGTATTTTTTTGTTTTCACGTAGGATGAACTTGTTATTATTTTAATGACGAGTTTCAAATTAACTGTTCGCCTTGATTTTAGTATTTTTGGCGTCTATAAATGTGTAGTATCAGTGAACTAAAGTAATATCTAATGAGTTTGTTTAAAGAAAGTGACTTATCGTTTGTTGAACGCGTCTTCTTGGCGCCCAGAGTGGGACTATATTTTTTTTAATTTCTTGTTATTTTAGATAAGATTACCATATAAACTTTTAGTTTAAGTTGTATTACAATGTATTATGAAAAGATAAGTTTTATTAAAATTACCAATATGTTATTGGTTTTCGTTATTTTGGATTGGCTGCTAGCACGGAGTATAAATGCTACTATTCGTAAGTATTTATAAATTTATTCTTATATTCTTATAAATAAATTATATCAGTATTATTATAAAGCTTGTATTGAAGCAGTTCAAAATTGAATATGTATAAAGCTTTGCGTATAATGGTGGAGGATCTCGCATGTATCCTTTGGTCAATTTTATATACATTAGCCACTAGGGATGAAAATATTACAATGGCTATAAGGTTTTAGACATTAAATTAATATTACGATTAGTTTATGGGAAAGTATTGGAGTAGCTACGTCACAGATTTTAAGATATTTTGAGGGCTTTCGAATAAAGGACCGAGCTTCCAAATTTGACCTACCGATATAGAATTATAAGGACATAATGTTTGCTATGTTATGGTCATTTGTTCATTATTGTTAAGTTCTTACCATTTTAATTAGTAAACATATCAGAATTTATTGATCATTGTTAAAGACGACTGTTTAGTAGAGTTCTAAATGACTATTTATAGCTAGGATGATATTTCCCCTCATGGTGAATAATAATGCAATTTAGATAAATGTGAAATTCCTAAGACTGTTGAATAGCAACACACGTCACATACTTATCCTCCTGCGCTTATGCCACTCTAAGTGGGGTCGGCACAACATGTTATAAACTCCTTGTCACATGATTTGGCTTACGACCGGCCGCCATCCTGATGTCAACTTATTATTAGTTGTATTTTAGTACACCTCGATAAGAAAAAGAGTGGTCTATTCTATTCAGCCGGATACTACACGGCAGAGTATTATAGTAGTAATAAATAAGTAATAAACGTTATGTAAAATGCTTTCGTGATACCGTAGCGTTTGTGAAAACCGACAATATTTTTAGTATCAACTCTGTGGTGAAAGTTCAATGTCAGAACTAATAGAAGCAATATTGGTTTTATACTTCCTTGAACTGGCTTGGCTTTATTTATTCTTTCATTATTTGTAACAACATATTTTAATATAGTAGCAGAGTGTTATTATTCGTCTGCTATGCGTTTCGTGTTTCTTTTGGGGAAAAATACAGAATTTGACACCTAAATCTCCCCTAAATGGGGTCTAGACAACAACTTTTCACTTCCTTTTATCTCTGATCATTTGTAAACTCTGGTGCTACTTTTTTATATGCATTTATACGTCACACAATCCAAACCGTCTCTTTATATATCGCAAAAATATATATTATTGTTTTCCGTCACCAAAAAGCTTATAATGAATATTGTAGTGCATTGGGCATGTTTTCTGAAGTTAGAATTGCAGAGTTATATGCGATTATACAATCTCAAGCTGAGTCTTTTTGTTTCCGTATCCTATAGTCGGAAAACGAAGTCCTTAGAGTACTCTCGTAGCATCAAGAAAATTACATTCTGAAATATTGGGTTACGTTGCATCGCGACAAAAACTGTTAATAGTTTTATCTCAGTGGTATGCTAGCAGACGTAAGCGTAGAGATAGTGTTTCGTTTTGTTTTAATTTATGTTGTTGTATTTATATTATTTTCGTAGTTTCCTACAGAAAGTTTTAAATTAAATATAAGAGATATGCTTATACGTAAAGCATATTACAAAATTGAAGATTATTTGGATGATAAAAATGCCTGGATTTGAAAATCCTTTCAGCTACATACAAGACTGCGGTTCAATAAAGTAAAATTGAAAATGTTTAAATAATTGACCGCCGAGTTTCTTTCTGGTTCTTCTCGGTAAGAGCAACACTCTGAACCAGTTGTAGTTTCATTAATCATATTGATCCATGACGATTGAAAAGTACTTAAAAGAGCTTATGTCAATAAAGATTATTTTGATTTGATTTGCCGTGTTGTATCGGGCTGAGTAGAGTGGACCTCTCTCATTTGTTACCGATGTGTCGTAAAAGGGGACTAAGGTAAGTTGACTCACTCTGTAGTATCCGGCTAGGTAGAATAACCCTTTTTCCTTCCGAGCTGTCGTAAAATACGACTAAGGTTGGTTCACGCCAGCCAGGCGGCCGGTCTTAAAATACGTAGCCAAATCATGTGACACCATTTTTATAACATGTGCCGACCCCACTTAGAGTGGGATAAGGGCAGGAGGAGGATGAAGAATTTTCTATATAGTATGTATGTTATAGTTTTCTTTCTGCTGCACTCAAAGAATTTGCTTAAGCTTTGGGTACAAAGTAATTAATTATTCTATTCAATATAATTGTTGCATGTAATTGTCCCATGTATTTTTTATTGTTTACTGCCAATTTTGGTCCTTATCTAAGCTTTTGAGATATAAGTTAAACTTTTCTTATGTAAGCGAAATAAATACAGGCACAATTGTAATTAATATCTTTCATGGGCCTTGCGGTCTTGAACTCCTAATTTTGTGCAAAGGGAAATGCCACGTGCCACTGGATCCAATCTGCTGCTGGTGAGTCCAGGTGTTAGCGACTTAAACAAGCCCATCGCCTGCCGCCCTAACTGGGGACCTTCGGTTGTTCCGAACCGGGTATATCTGACGCCTAGCTTACAGTTCCCCGAGGCGGTCGGTGCATCTAGTGCTCCCGATGCATCGGTTAGCGGAGTGGGACTTCTCTTTTGAGAAGTACCTACCTGGAGGTGGAGTCTCTGGGAACAGAGTGGCTGTCGGCGGGGATAGGGGCAATGTGTACAACGATACCCTGTCCTTGCCATCAGCAGCGTGGCGGAGCACACAGGTCGTTTTAGTCGGTGCGAGTCCGACATCACCACCGCCTGTCCCCGTCGGGCGGTGGTACCCAGAAGGGGTTTTTTCTTGTATACATAAAAGCATACTGATAAAGTTTTGGACGAAAGCAAACGCTTCTAAGCCGTTTTTATATTTGTTAAAGAGAAATTATTCTCGATGTTATGGATGTAATTAGATTTTTTATACTATACCTCGTGATATATTAGAATCACGTAATTATATTCCAATGAAACGTAATTTCGATTCGTTGAATTTCTAATTTATAAAATGATTCGTGTAAAATTAAGCAAAAATTCTTGGAAAAACTCATTAAGAGCGTTTAAATGACTTTTGATGTCCGCGATTAGGGTGAACTTTGTTTGAAGGAATGTTGTTTCCTAAAGGGATCAAATCTGAAGTGTTGATTTAACTTGTTTTTCGAGTTTTAACGAGTAAATTGTGTATCTACGAACTAAAAAGATTTTGGCGACCGAGTTCAACTATATTGCAAATGTTGGTCATCATCCTGCCCTTATCCCACTTTAGTGGGGACGGCACGACATGTTCTTAACATGTCGTCACATGATTTGGCTACGTATTTTACGATCAGCCACCCCACCGTGGCCCACGTGACCATATTGAGTAGAATATACCACTCTCTTTCTTATGCGAGGTTTCGTAAAAGGCGACTAAGTTAAGTTGACGTCAGATTTAGGCAAACAACAGAATAGTACCACCCTCATTTCTTACTGAGGTTTCATAAAAGGTGACTAAGGTAAGTCAAACCGCCGTGTGGTATCCGGCTGAGTAGAATAGACTCTTTTGTTACCGAGGTGTCGTAAAAGGCAACTAAGGTAAGTTGACCCACCGCGTGGTATTCGGTTTAGTAGAATAGACCACCCTCTTTCTTACCGACGTGTCGTAAAATACGACTAAGGTAAGTTAACGTCGGGCAGGCGGCCGGTCGTAAAAACGCAGCCAAATCATGTGACAAAATGTTTATAACATGTTGTGCCGACCCTACTTAGAGTGGGATAAGGGCAGAAGAATGATGTTTCTGAAACAATGTTAAAATTTACGTTTTAAATTTCCAACGTACACATTATTTCTAACTTGCGCGGCTAAATAAACAAATACCTTCACAAATAATAATAATAAATTGACTGAGTCGTCAGTCAGCGGATTTATGTTTATTATGGCGAAGACGTCGACTAATAAGACATCTATAAGACAAAAAGGTCAAAGTTTCTGTAACAATAAGGAACTTCATTTTTTAATAATGAACTTCCGTAGTACTTTATATCTTTTGTAAAGCACTCTCAGCGTAATTGGCATCAAAATTCTTAAAGCAAGCAGTACTTAGGAAAATAATATGTTTGATATTTTAATGAGACAAAAATATACTGGGGCCTTTTCCAGTTGACAGCACGTCATACCGTCCAAATATAACTTTTCTAAGGAGTGATTTATAGAAGCAGGCGTTACTTTGCGGATATCCATAGTACATAAGTTACAATAACATTATTTTGCTGTAATCCGCGGTTGTTAAAAGAATATATGTAATAAATAGTGTATGAAGCAGGCAAAAATCACATACCACATACATGCAGGAGAAGTCACCACACGTATTACAAAACGTCACCAACACCAACACTCTATACAAGCACTACACACACTCACTACTACACACACGTATGCACGATGATGCTTCGGTTTCGGGGCGAAACGATTGTAGAGGTTGTGGTAGTGAGGGTGTGTAGTGCTTATGTGGAGTGTTGATGTTACATGTATAAGGTATGTGGATGTTGCCTGCTTCATACATTTAGCATTACATAGATTTTCTCAATAAACGATGATTACAGAAAAATAATAAAAAAATAGTAATAATAATAAATACATGGGACACTTACACAATGTCGTCCGTCGCCAAAGTAAGTAACTTAATACTTGTGTTATGGTAGACAGACAACTGGTGAATATGTACTTATATATTTTTTTAATACATACTATATACATATATAATACAAATATACACCCAGACTCGAAGACTAACAAATTGATTTATAGAAAACGTTAGCCCTCAGCGGGAATCGCACCCGCGACCCGCGGGAGCTGAAGGCAGGGCCCACTGCGCCAACGGGCCAGTTAATTGTAACTCTGTGTTTTGTATTTCTATTGTAAGTTCTGTGTTTTTAACTTATTTGTTTGCGCTAGCTCGCAAAACGAAATGAAAAAGAAAAATGAAACATAGAGCGCTAAAATCATTTATGAGATGCTCTAAGATTTGCTAGTACTGTTGGATGCTTTGCGTCTTAAAGCAAATCCTTCCGAGAATTCTGAATATTTCAAGGCGATCTCCTTGGTATAGTGGTTAGACATATTCTCAGTTAAAATATGTTAAGAAAATTGAAGAATATGAAGTATTTTGAATTTAAATTTGTTTTTATTTGGCAGCAAAAATGCCGTACTCCACTGTATTGAATAAAGTTACTCTAAGAAAAAATATAATTTTAAGTTCATTAAAATTTCCAATTGTTACGATTCCACTCCACTTTCTTTTTTCTTTCTTACTTTCTTCTTTCCACTCAAATGCTTTCCAATCTTTTTTATCATACTTTGCGCTGAAGATTCTTGAGGATATCGTATAAACATAGTTTATCGATCAATTCTCAGCAAGTGTTGAATATATTTACCGTATAAACAGAAAACACAAATAATACCGTTTATAATATCTTTTTAGCCGTGTGGTATTCGGCTGAATAGAATAGTATCACCCTCATTTCTTACCGAGGTGTCGTAAAAGGCGACTAAGGTAAGTTGACCCACAGTGTGGTATCCGTCTGAGTAGAATAGACCACCCTCTTTCTTACCGAGGTGTCGTAAAATACGACTAAGGTAAGTTGACGTCAGGCAGGCGGCCAGTCGTTAAAACGCAGCCAAATCGTGTGACAGCATGTTTATAACATGTCGTGCCGACCCCACTTAGAGTGGGATAAGGGTAGGAAGATAATAAATAAATAAAGGCGTTTATAATATCTTTTAGATATCTTCTGTATCTGGACTATTAGTCCCTATGTGTAATTGACAAGTCAATCTTCCAAAGAAGACAAAGACAATCTTCCCTGGCTGTAGTTCTGAGGCAATCGTTATTTACATATCTTTTTATAAAAGATCATCCTATAACTCTAATTTCAGGTTACTTCAAATAACGACCTTTTTTTTACAAGTTATTAAATCATCTGCGCCACAGGATCCCAAAAAATATAGTCAATTTATTTTATTCAAAGTTAATAGAAGTGAATTTTAAATGAACTTACCAAGTAAGCTTTTTAAATAATAATTATTAACATTTTTAGCGGAACTGGAATAGGGAAGAGTAACATGCCTGGCTAATAATGACTTTCGAGTTTCTCCAAGCGCTACTTGGCTCACAAAAAATGAAATGCAGACCAGTTTATTTCAAATTAAATAATAAAAATATTCTGTTCTGCATTGAAAAAAATTGAGATGAAGAAAAAGATCCGACTTTAAAAGACATAGGATTTTAAAAGAATAAATATTTAGTTTACCCATAATTCCTGCCCTTATCCCACTCTAAGTGGGGTCGGCACAACATGTTATAAACATGTTCTCACATGATTTGGCTATGTATTTTACGGCCGGCCGCCTGCCTGACATCAACTTACCATAGTCGTATTTTACGACACCTCGGTAAGAAAGAGGGTGGTCTATTCTACTGAACCGGATACCACACGGTGGGTCAACTTACCTTAGTCGCCTTTTACGACACCTCGGTAAGAAATGAGGGTGGTCTATTCTACTCAGCCGGACACCACGCGGTGGGTCAACTTACCTTAGTCGCCTTTAACGACACCTCGGTAAGAAATAAGGGTGGCACTATTCTATTCCGCTGAATACCACACGGCGTAAATATTTAGTTTACCCAATGACTAAAATAAAAGATTCAGATTTGTTTATGGTTCGAAAATTTCGGTAGAGTCACATTTCACAGGGAGGGGATGTTTTGCGGTGCGCGCGGTTTACTAATCCTGCAGGAATGTTATAAAACATACCAAATAAATAAAACAAATATTGCTCTTCATATTCAGCAACACCTATTTTCACCTCGGTTTGTAGCAAAATAATTTCTGGCATGAAAAGCCATAAAATCTTAAACGCTTTCTTCTATAAATTGTTAAAGTTTAAATTAATTTGCTGGTTTAACGATGGATCTCGAGAAATATTAAAACCTTGTTCAAAACCAGAATCGTGCGGTGAACCAGAATAAGTACAGATAAAAATTTATTAGTTGAAACATAATTTTTTTGTGAAAACTTTTATGTGCTACATACAATTTTTCACGGCAAATTCCTCTTACTTCCTATTTATTTTATTGGACTATCGATGTTTATTTTTAAAAGACCATTATCAGAGGTTTCTGTGTGTGTGAGGTTTTGTAAAAACGACTAAGATAAGTTGACGTCAGGCAGGCGGCCGGTCGTAAAATACCTAGCTAAATCATGTGACAACATGTTTATAACATATCGTGCCGACTCCACTTATAGTGGATAAGGGTAGAAGGATGCACATCATCATCCTTCTTTTTGCAAGTTATTTAAATTAAACTGAATCTATATTCTGCCATAGCTAATGTATCATATTAAAATAAAGAGAAAACAGATAAAGGTGATCTATCTTTCTCTTTCTGATCAGGCAACTGAACTATATGATTTTCGTCTTACCTTTCACTATTTATCGTGTCACTTACCTGCCTATCGTCCCTCACTCTAGTATTAATAATTCTATGACTAATCAAGTCCTGGCTACATTGACAACAACGTTGAAAAACGTATCAAAATCACTATGTTTTGGTTATAGCAACATGTTTTGACGAACAGTCAATTAGTGAACTACGACGGCTGAGCGTTTGCAATTAGTCAGTGACAATGCCGGAAATTCAAAGTGCTTGCTTTGCAATATGAACCGTGAAATTTCCTAACGGTAACTGATGCACAGGAGATAATGTTCTTTCTGATTTATATATAAGACTAGCAATGCAACGTGTTATAAACATGTTGTCACATGATTTGGCTAAGTAATTTACGACCGGCAACCTGACGTCAACGCCTGACATCAACTTACCATAGTCGTATTTTACGAAACCTCTGTAAGAAACGAGGGTAGTCTATTCTTCCCAACCGGATACCACACGGTGGGTCACCTTAGTCGCCTTTTAAGAAAGTTCGGTGAGAAGCGAGGGTGGTCCATTCTACTCAGTCGGATACCACACGGCGGGTCGACTTATCTAAGACGCCTTATACGACACCTTGGTAAGAATGAGGGTGGTCGATTCTATTCAGCTGGATACCACACGGCAGAAAAATGCAAGTTAAATAACTTGCAAAACACATTCGTCGATACGGTCCTTTAATATTCAGATGTACAGCAAAAAACCATTATCTCTCTTAAGATACTCGTAGCATAGTTGTCGTAGCAGCGCGTAGCACAGTATTTGTGGCAGCGCGTAGCACAGTATTTGTAGCAGCGTTTTGCTAGTATTTGTAGTAAGTAGCATTTTGCTTCCTTTCTCCCTTTATCAAATACTAGTGTTACAACATGATATTAATACAACCTTCTTCATAGAGTTGGTCATTAATATGAAAAAGTATTGTGGCTGTCATTATGTGTCATTGAGGTGTTGGGAAAGAGTAAATGGGTAATGACTCTGGGAAAACTGTTTTTTATTTATTGAATAAGAATAAAGGAGAAATATCGTCGTTTGTTTTATTCAGAAGGGGATGTAACCTAAACTAACAAATAGAGTGGACAAAAGGAATGTCTGGAAATTTTAAGAGTTCAAAGAAAAGACAAATGACGATCAATATCTTGAGCCAAAAAGCAGAGTGCGAATTTCGTCCAATTTCAGAGATGGTTGAGATATGCGATAACTATGGGAAAAATTAAGAGCGTTATTGGAGAGATTAATGACGATAATTAATGAGATTCGGTTTATTAACGTAATGTTTACTGCATGACAATAACATTATATAATAAGCTCTCTGAAGATTTAAAGAAACTGCCTTTTACCCAATTTAAAATTAAATTGTTTAATTTCCTCTTGGAACAGTGTTATTACGATATCAATGAATTACTATTTTACTTAATTGTAGTATATAATGATTTTCTTTTTGACATTTTTTATTTTAATTTACATAATTTTATAATTTAATATTTGGACTGAACTATTTATATTTTATTATATTTTGACTGATTTTTTAATTTATGTAACTTATAAATTTATTTATTTTGACATTTGCACGCCACTTACAGGAGAACACAACATGCTTAATAATAATTATTGTAACAATAGTGCTATAAAAAACATACAAACTTACATTATCTTTTTATATAACGCTATCTTTTTTTAATATTTAAGACGTGTGTAAAGGTGTGTTCATAAACTTAGCGCTTATGAAACTTCCGCGGCTGTCACTGACAAATTGCAAACGCCCAACCTTACTAACTCAGGCCCCGCTAATTGACTGCGCGTCAAATTTAGCCGCGATAATCCAAATAGAGGGGAGTGATTTTAATACATGTCTAATAGTTGCTGTCAGTATGGCTATTAGTAGCTAATGCGGGTTGCTATTTTAAGTATTTTTTGAAGATAATACTTCTGTGCTTGTTGAACTAAATTTATTTTAGAGGACGAAACAAAGTAACCACAGCGTGTGTGAATAGCGTAATTCTTATTCAAACTCAAATTCAAAATATTCTTTATTCAAATAAACTTGTGAACAAGTGCTTTTGAATCGTCAACTCTACTGCTGGTTCGGAAAGCCGTTTCTACCGAGAAAAGCCAGCAAGAAACTCGGCGGTTGCTCTTTTAAAAATATAATTCTTATGACTAGTTACATTTAGTCATTACTGTCTTGTTCAGGGTCTAAGCGTACTATATCTACACATTCTTATCTTCCAAGTAATCTTCAACATTATAGTAGGCTTTCTGTATCAGCCTCTTTTTAACAGTGTTTTTAAACTGATGTAATGGCAAAGCTAAAATTGATTGTGGAATTTTATTATAGAATCTTATACCCAGACCCATAAACGATTTACGTACTTTTGCAAGGCGCAAAGCAGGAGCCGCAAGCTTATGTCGTTTCCTACTTTGCCTCTTATACACATCACCTATAGTTTTATAATTCTTTATATTTTTATGTACGAAAACTAAATTGCTTAAAATATACTGTGAAGCAAATGTAAGAATACCTATTTCCTTAAACTTCTCTCGCAGGGAATCTTATATTGGTTATCTCTGGGAGCATAGATTTTACTGGAAGGTTTATTTCTGCGCATAACTACGTGTACTAATCCGGCAGCGAGAATTCTATTCATTCATTCATTAGCGTATTGAACAATGATTTTGAGTGACCCCTTGATCTTGCCTTCAGCTCCACGGGTCTCGGGTTCGATTCTCGCCGAAGACCTTTCTTAAAGACAATTTGTTGATTTTTAAAGTTTCGGTCTATTTATGTATTTTAATTATATATGTATGTATTCATCCGGTTGAGTAGAATAGACCACCCTCATTCCTTACCGGGGTGTCGTAACAGGCGACTAAAGTAAGTTCACCCTCCGTGTGGTATCCGGCTGAGAAGAATAAATCACTCTCATTTCTTACCGATGTGTCGTAAACGGCGAAGATATGTTAACGTCAGCAGGCGGGTGATCGTAAACTACCTAGCCAAAAAAAGGAACAACATGTTTATAACATGTGACGTCACCATTTAGAGTGGGATAAGAGCAGGAGAATGATGATGTATTTAGCAGTTGTCTGTCACCCATAAATATTAAATTACTTTATGGACGGACCGTGTGTGTAATTGTCCTATATATTTATTTATTTTTACTTTAACCGTGTGGTATCCGGCTTAGTAGAATAGTACCACCGTCATTTCTTACCGAGGTGTCGTAAAAGGCGACTAAGGTAAGTCGACCCGCTGTGTGGTATCCGACTGAGTAGAATAGACCACCTGCATTTCTTACCGAGGTGTCGTAAAATACGACTAAAGTAAGTTGACGTCAGGCAGGCGGCCGGTCGTAAAAACGTAGCCAAATCATGTTACAGCATGTTGTTGCGACCCCATTTACAGTGGGATATGGGCAGGATGATGACAATTCACCAGCCACAAGACCACAAATCTATAAACAATTTGGCAATCCACTCTCAGATCTCTTCTGAAGACAGAAGCATAGCCTTTCGACTAAGCCGTTGCCGTATTTACATAGCCCTAAGCAATAATGGCTTAGGCCTATGTAAATAAGGTCGATCGGTCGGTATCGAAGCTTGAAAGAATACGCCTCAGTAAGGAGGTTCGTATAAAAATCCATATCCACCTAACCCTCTGGCCAATTATGTTTACCTACTAGTTTAAATCCAGTCCTATAACTCCTTAACAATCTTGTTTGTAATTTATAGAATTAGGCGTTACTTTGCGGAGGTCCATAATACAAAACGATTCAGAATATTATTTTGCTATTTTTTAACGCAGATTATAGGAAAATAATATTCTCATTAGTTTTGTTATCTAGTAAGTGTTTAATGAAAATAACGAGCTTCAATATAATAAGTAAAACATATTAAAAGTTTTTAACAAAATTTAATGTCACTAATGTTAACCGTTGAAGAGTTCCCTCGTCTGGAGCTAATCCTGGCAGTAGCTTCAGAATATGCTTAAACATGCTTTATCATCGCGACTGGACCAGTATGAAAAATAACAGCTCAATCGGACACTGGGAAGTGGGTTAAATTTAACTTTGAAGATTCCACGTTCACATACATACACTTAGAGTTAAATAAAAGCTTTTAAAAACTATACAACTTGAACAAAGTAGAAACAAGAATTCACGTAATAGAATACATGTTATTCTAAATTTCATGAATAGTAGAAAATGATATTATTTTTAGGAACCAATTTTACGACATTCCTACCACGCTGCTCTAATGCAGATTTTTAGGATTTCCTCACGCTGTTTTTCTTCACCGAAAAGCGTGTGATAAATTACAATTATCAATTAGACACATAAGTTTTAATAGAAAAACTCATTGGTGTCTGCCCGGGTTTGAACCCGTGATCTCTCGAAAGAGTGGCACTGTTTCACCGCTGGGCTGCTATAGCTCATTTATTTTTTGAAAATTGACAAAATATTCTTAGCTCGAATGGCTTTTACACCGTCATCGAGATATTTAAAGAGTTCCGAAGCATCGTTAGGGGGAAAAGACGATGGCAGCGAGTCTCGACAAAGACTCGCAGGATCTTGGGGTGACGTCACGTTGTTTTAAACAAATATATGCCTGCCCTAGCGCTTAAAAGCTTCTATTTAAAAGCACGCATCAAGACTTCAATAGCCTTTTAACTAGTAATACTATAGGTATAATTATAAAAGTAGGCATCGATAAAAATGCGTTAAACCGTAACAATTTATACAGAATTGTTTTATGAAACGGTCGAAAATTTATTATTTAATAGCCCCATAAAAAGTTCTTATTGATATGGTATTAGAGGTGATTATCTAGAGGTCAACTTATATTGGATTTGACCTGAATTTGTTTCTAGTTTCGTGTGTCGCGTGCCAGTCGACTAATTTAATCAAAACATGGTTTATTAATCCGTATTTGGCAATCGAACGCCCGAAACGCTCCAACTTTACTTTCTGGCTCAGTCTTAAGCGAATAGTAAGTAATACTACCTACGAAGCTTAATAATTAAAAAGCTCGTTTCTTTGCTACAGAACAATATATAAATATGAGTTACAATTAATTTTTAAATTTTAAATACGTTATCATCATTCTCCTGCCCTTCCCTAACCTTATAACATTTTGTCACATGATTTGACTAGTTATTATACGACCGGCCGCTTGCCTGACATCAACGTATCTTAGTCACCTTTTACGACCTCAGTAAGATACAGGGGTTGGTCTATTCTACTCAGTCGGATATCACATTGAAGGTCGACTTACCTTAGTTACCTTTTACGATACCTCGGTAAGAAATTATGGTGGTCTATTACTCAGCCGGATACCGCACGTCTACTTTTAATAACTTTAAATACGTTATATACACAGAATTAAGGGTCCGAAATAGTAGTAGTAACAAGCAGAACGAAGATTGAAAAGTGCTTGTAAGGTCTATTTGAAAGTCACGTTTAAAATCCTTACTAAGTGGAAAGGACGTTTTAAATAGAAACAGAGACACGAATTATTCAAAACTAGTAATCACCAGCGGCTCCGCCCGCGTGTAAAAATTAATAGTGGAAAGATAATATAGTATTTTGATAACAATAAAAATGGTTAAAGTAGATTACATAGCTAGACATATGCTGTCGCGGACTTTTATTTAGACCTTTTAAAGGCGAACAATTTTGTTATACATGATCTTTTAATAACTTTTACCGTTTACTTAGAGCACGCAATGAAAGCTTTAAATTTTGCCGTTTCGTGATATTTTTAATTGCTACTCCTCTTCTATTCATCTTAGCGTGATGCTATATATGCCTTTCTGGATAAATGGACTATCTTATACTGAAATAATTTTTCAAATGGTCCAGTAGTTCCTGAGATTAGCGCGTTCAAACAATCAAACAAATAAACAAACTCTTCAGCTTATATATTAGTATAGATAAAGACCATACGGTCTGGAAAAACCTTGAAGAGATTTATATCTCATAATGTATCTCATAGACATCAATCAGAAGTGAAAAAGAAAGAAGAATCCGAACGAAGTCATGGAATATTCATTATGGCTACGCTTCGCTTTCTTTTCAACCAGAATAACTCATAGCTGTAATTATCGACTAATAAAGTATCATGCTTTTGACGTGCAACATAGGAATTATATTAATTTAATATTATCAACGTCAACGAAACGTGGTACCTTGTGAAAGAAATGTCAACTTTATTTAGTTTGATTGTCACCTTTGACGCGGCAAGGTAAGGCGAAGTATTTTATTGGAAGCCGTTAAACAAGTATAAAAAAGATTGTTATTGATAAGTTAAATGGTTTTGACATTGCTCTCGGGTATCGAATAACTATAAAAATGAACTCGATGGCCTCTTTCTATTCCAAAAAAGTCTTACTTCATCCTCCTACCCTTATCCAAATGGTATTGGCACAACATGTTTTAAACATGTTTTACTGTTTTGGCTAGTTATTTTACGACCGGCCGATTGACTAAAATCAACTTGCCTTAGTCGCCTTTCACGACACCTCTGTATTTTTTTTTTCGAATTGACTATATGCTGTTAGCTCTAACGGCTTTTACAGCGTCACCGGGCGGGACGGGCGAGCGCAGAAGCATCGTCAAAGTTGCGAAATGCGGATAGTAGAGCGCAGAAGCTCTACTAGCGTCGGGGAACGTCGTCCTAAGGGTGCCTCCTGTGAGGCCGGACCACGGCTTAGGGCGATGTGTAGTGGAGACACCTCGGTAAGAAATGAGGAAAGTCTATTCCACTCATCCGGATATCACACGACACGTGACGTATAGCGTTCCAATTTTCCATTATATTATACATAGCACTTATATTGTATTTATAAAATGATAGAGTGCATTAGAGTGTCCGATCTGGTAACTTCAGCTTGATATATCGAAAAGAGGGTAAAGCGACGTGTTTATCACATATGCCGTCACGATAGGGTTGTCATTGTTATAGCTGCTATCTACAGTCTAAATTTTTGCGCCTAATATTTAGCTCCTTTGGGCGAATATTGTATTATTAACACTTTTAAGCCGTGTATTTGACTGTGTAGAATAGACCACCTTTTTCTTACCGAGGTGTCGTAAAATACGACTAAGCTAAGTTGACGTCAGGCAGGCAGCCGGTAAAATACGTAGCCGAATCATGTAACAACATGTATATACCATGTGCCGACCCAACTTATCATTATAATTATAAATCATTATTATTTTTATAATGGCTTTAAATATTTAGTTCTTAATATTTGATCATATTCCTTAGTATATTGTATAGGGTCCAATCCCCTGGGAGACGGAAGCTTACGTATTTCCAACGAATACCAGCTCAGGAAGTTGAGGTGTAGAGAAAATTGTGGCAATTTGACCGTACGTGAGGTAATAATAAAAGCCAACACTATTTCATCGATATAAACTTGAATGTGCTACCAAAATAATTTTCTATCACACTTCTAAAATTTCGATGTTGTTTCAAATTAAAATTAATCAATAAAAAGATTGTTAGTTTCACCGCACACTAACAAGTAATAGGGATTCGGCAATTCGGATGTCACTTTACTCTATCACATCTTTATTGTTACACTAGCCATTATCTTTTAATTTACCTTTGACATTGCATATATCTTTAATGATTAAAAGATATTGTGCGAAATTATAATCAACAGAGGGAGTTTATTCTTTATTTAGTTTTCTCACAACCACACTTTTTACTTCTTTAATGTTGTTGACTAAACTATAAGTCGTTTCTGTTAGACTATAACATTGGCAAATTTTACATGAAAGGATTTAAATTATTTTCGTAAAATTATTGGTTCATCGCAAAATTATATATGACGCTATGGCTGCGAGATATTAATATAATATAAACATACAATTTGTGTGTGTTTTATTTAAAACAACTCATTTATGTCTTCATTAAATTATTCCATTTTTTAAATTACGACCCAAAGTTTTATGTCAGATAGAATTTTGTCCATTAACCTCAACGTTGAGGAGTTTCCTTAACACAGTTAATATAAATATTCCAACCATTTCAACGGCCATTTTGTACAAAGCCAAACTCTCGTGGGACGAAAGGCGGCAAATACTATGAATTTACTGGTACGTATTGTTTACAAAGTTAAGGATAATAAACAATGAAGTAAAAACAAATCAATGTTAACGTTACAGGGGTAATACAAACTAAGAGTTGATGTACGGAATAATTTGGTTGCTAATGAAGGCAACGAATTGGGAACGAAATAATATACATTTTGGTAGGGATAGTTTCCGGTTTTAGTCTCATTTCTAAGAATCATCATCTTCCTGCCCTTATCCCACTCTAAGTGGGGTAGCGGCACAACTTGTTATAAACATGCTGTCACATGATTTGGCTGCGTTTTTACAACCAGCCGTCTGCCTGACATCAACTTACCTAAATCGTATTTGACGACACCTCGGTAAGAAAGAGGGTGGTCTATTCTACTAAACCGGATACCACACGGCGGGTAGACTTACCTTAGTCCTCTTTTACGACACCTCGGTAAGAAATGAAGGTGGTACTGTTCTATTCAGCCGGATACAACACGGCAGTCTCAGATCTAAGAATAGATAACAATAATATTGTTGAGAAAAAAAATTTTTTTTTTCAATCCCATTCGCTCTTTTTACAATTTCTCAATCTCAATTTAATTTAAATATACTAAAATATAACAGACGTAAAGTTGCCGGTACACGAAACGTATAGAATTTTAGTACTATTTAATGTACTTATTAAAAAAAGAAACTATTTATTTTAAGAAACATATACAAATGAATTTAGAGAAACAAAACAAAGTTTAATCCCCGGAACTGCACTCTTATATGCGACATCTAGAGGTAATATTCATATAATAGCTGAGAACTTAATCCGATTTGCTGGTGTTCGTGTTCTGCAGAGTGGAATTTAGACGTTTATTTTTATCTTAAACAATACTAGAAACAGCATTTATATAATACTATGTATTATATAGGAATATTATTACGTTAAGTATTATATGAAATCTGTAAATTCAATGCAAGAAGTGAAAAAAATTGAAAATGTCTGTCTATCTGTCTCTTTTTGAGATTCTGTGACGCTTTTCCCTGCTAATCTGCTGCAGTATAAATGATAAAATTTGGTACAATTGAAGCTTATATATCAAGCTATCATAGAGGATGTATTAAAATTGTCGTTTATCTTGCGAGTACAAGAGAAAAAAATAAAATTAAAAGGCTATAATAACACTTAAGTTGACGCGAACAAATTATCGGGTATCTTACTAACTAGTTAGTTTAATAATAAACAATAAGAATGTAATGGGTTGATATACTTATCATCATCATCCTCCTGCCCCTATCCCACTCTAAGTGGAGTCGGCACGATATGTTACAAACATGTTATCACATGACTTGGCTACGTATTTTACGACCGGCCGCCAGCCTGACGTCACATACCTTAGTCGTATTTTACGACACCTCGGTAA
The DNA here is from genome assembly GCA_029227775.1 of Morpho helenor. Classification (NCBI taxonomy): domain Eukaryota; kingdom Metazoa; phylum Arthropoda; class Insecta; order Lepidoptera; family Nymphalidae; genus Morpho; species Morpho helenor. The sequence continues at coordinate 13,287,549 of JARGCU010000016.1, read as the reverse complement.
GAAAGGGGGTGGTCTATTCTACTCAGCCGGATACCGTACGACTTATCGAAGGGTTAAATTAACGAAGTGATCGCTAGTTCTCTAAAGAAAGTTTTAAAAGCAGCTGCAATATTTGAAATACATCATTCGCTTTATGCGAATGAATAACCCTACGTAGAAACTATGTATGCGTCTGGATTTTCTTGAGTCGGGTTAGTTTCCATATTTCTCACAGCTGAGGCTTCTTTTCAACAAAAGGTTAGACAGGCGGTCATATGTATTTAATATAAAAAAATATTGTGTACTAAATAACTTTTATTTAGCACCGTGGTATCCGGCTGAGTAGAATAGACCACCGTCATTTCTTACCGAGATCTCGTAATAGGTGACTAAAAACATGTAAAACATGTTTAAAATATGTTGTTCCAACCCCATTTGAACTGGGATAGGGGCAGGAGAATGATGATTTTTTATTTAGCACACTACCCGCAACTTCATCTGTTTCTAATTCCGTACGGAAATAAAAAGTAACCTATTTCAGTCTCTAGTTCTTTAACTATATCCATAGTAAAAATACATTGGTTTGTAAAATATTATAAAAGATTTTAATGAATAAAAGCTTCGAACAAAATTTCATGTACCCTAGTATAAACCGTTGAGGAGCTACCACTTGTAACAGTCTCATCCCTACATTAGAGTTTTAAAAATAAATAATTATTAAAATTTCAATATTTTAGAAAAATCTATAAGTATAAAAATAAATGTTTGTTTGTCACGCAGTAATGTTTTTTCGCATCTATAATTGATGCTCTATTTATAAAACATCAAATTCAGAAAAGTATAATTTTCGTCATATTGACCGAATGTCACGTTATCCGCCGTACTACAGTATTGAGAGAGCGGGCGGAGCGTAGAGCGCAGAAGTGATCTGTTAGGTCGCTTATGAAATATTGTTATAATGATATTGTAGATGTGTACTGGGGCGATACATGATATTAGTTGAGTTTTAACTCGACTATTTTTAAGAATTAATAATAAATACACATCTAGGCCCGCTCTCGTATAATGGTTCAAGATGCAAGATCGTGTCGATCTTTGGAAAGGCTGTAATTGTGACTTGACCATTAAGAGTGTAGCGATGGTTACATCGCTTAGCTCACCTCGAACGATTAAAGTGTCAGAATGATACTTGGTAAAGGCAACTTTGCTGAGTAGTGATTGGCACTCTACCGAACATGCTCTGGCGGGTACTGGTGGGAGACTTGAGGTTTAGGCCGGCAGTGATTTCGGTCATTGCTGTGTGCCTGGCCCAAAAGGCTACACTAGGCTGCATCTTATTAGGGCTGGACATAGGCCCGTAGTTAACTTCGGTTGCTGCGGCGTGCCTTTATTCGGCTTTGGTTTGACGCAACCAGAGTTACTTTGGGCGTGTGCCTTTGTGATACGGGTTTAGTTAGGCCGGTGGTGATTTCGGTCATTGCCGTGTGCCTTGCTCGACCTTTGGACGCATAGGCCGCTTGAAGTAGTGCCGGTACAGTGGTGGCTGAAATGTTATTGTTTGACGAACGGACATCTAAACGTTGTTTGTAGTCTTTCAATAGTGACGGTACCACAGCTGAATGTTGCTGGGCGTTGCGGAAGTTAACTTTATGTTGCTGAAGTGATACGCCGCAGCAGTGATGGATCGCTATGGACTCTGTTCATAGTAACGGATGGGTGTGGTGTTTCGTCCTTTTCAGGACGTCCCCTTAGCTTAGTTAATGATACCACGAATGACCATTATAGCATGGCATTATTGCATAAGAGCCGCTGGTCGGGTCTTTGTTAATAAGACTGCGGACTAGCTTTAGACAGTGTGGCCTGCATTTCCCTTATCTTCACATATACATATACATCTTACGTGGCTTGCCGCGTTAAACATAAATTACCTTTTGTTGTATGAGGTGGCGTGTTGAGCTTGGCGCATACCGTAAGCGAGTGCACTATGTGTGACTCCATTATATGGTATTGGGTGAATAGCATTCATGTAATGCTCTGCAATACACATCTTCCACTTCGGTGGACACACACTATCCACTTCGGTGGACACACACCTATATGGTGTATATATTATAACTAATCAAGTTGCTTTGCAACATGTTTGCCATCTCGATGGGTTTCCACTTTGTGGACTTTATACGTATTATACGTATTATACTGTATGTGGTTTTTACCATAGAACGCACCGTTACGACGTGTGCAGGCGACATGCGCCTTACTGAATATAAGAATTGGTAATTTATTATCAAAGTTTACCAGGCCTTGTGCCTTTGGCTAATGCCATATTTTATAGCTCCGGCTATTTATTATATGGGCTTCGGTCCTCTATTATACACCCAGGCACTCATGCCTAATACGTCAACTGTGGTTTTGTTGACTCCCGACAATAATGGGTTTATCCCATAATCATACGCCGCAGGCGCACTATAAACAGGTACCCCTTGGGGGGGGGGGGGCTCATATCCTATGGACGGAGCTCACCGTTGGTAGCGGGTGCGGAGCTACTGACTATCACTCTCTTTTTATATTTTTCCAAATCGGAAGAATATAATAGATAAGAGAGAGATACCACTTTGATTAAACTTCTCTACGGAGTTGTTTAAGGGCTAGGTATTTAGATCGAGTGAAAGATCTTTCTGTTGGCTATAACATATCCTATGAAGTAACATAAGACATTCGCGAGACATTCAACTATCTGAATGTCTCGCATTTTTTTATCAAATTTTATAGTAACCTGTTCATGTATTGGGCATATAAGAATCTTTCGTGTAACGAATTTATATCTGTTGGACATATAAAGTCCGTTCATGTAGAGTACATGTAAAATCTGTTCTTGTATTAGATGAATATAAAACCTGTTCGTGTATCGCACACTTATATTCAATAATTGAATTCTCCATACTGATGACAAACAACTGTTTTATATTATAACAAATGATATTTGATAATGAACCTCTCTGTTGAGCAAAGTGATATAAACTACGAATGTAGGGTTTGACGGCTCGTTTTATATTAAAGAATATGATATAATGAAATATTATTATAAAAGTATAATGTGATTATTATCACATTATTTTATTCTATTTAAGGTTTTATTTGACTCCTTTAGATTGACGGACACATAGCCTCTGACGCTCTAAAAGAATTTGAGTTATTACAAAACACAACGTAGAACGGGTCCTAGCCACTTAGACGAATCACGAGCCAATATATATTAAGAGTGCTAGCGCCTTCGGCGCGGTTTCATGCGTTTCACTGTTGGAGTGCGAGCGCTCTAGCGGTGGTTAAGTAGTATAAAATAATATTTATACAAGTCGGAGGAGGAGTTAGTTACACACTTCTGGAGCCAATTTCGGTAGGATAATCAGGACATTCTTATCATAAACAAGCATTGTCATTGGGAATGGACCAATATGTAAAATTTCAGCTCAACCGGACATTAGGAAGTGGGTAAAATTTAACTTATAAAATTCCACTTTAATATACATACATAACAAGTTTAATAAAAGCTTTTAAAAATAAACGAAAATTCTTGCGAATTCATAATAAGATTACAGTAATTCTTAACCAAATTCTAAAAAAGATGTTTCTTTTCAGATGAGCCGGGATTCAGCGGCCCCATAGAAAATGTAACAGCGCCTTTAGGCCGGGAGGCAATACTGGCGTGTTCAGTACACAACCTGTCTACATATAAGGTAAATATATATTTGAGTACAATATATTTTACTATATACAAATTGTTGGTTCTTCGAGTTAATCGATCTAGCTAGGTTTTATAAGAAAAAATGTTTTATCCCTGTTTTCGGGCACTGAAAAAACTGCTATAATTTTATGATAAAGCAAAGGATAATTTGCTGTCAATTGCAAATTCGTGATAGATGAATATATATAAGTCATGATAGATGATTTTAAATATGTACAAATAATAGTTTTTGTCTTTAAAAATATTTCGATAAATACACCATTTTATATTCAAGTTGTTTAATAAACTCTCGCTTTTAAATCACTCTTTAATTTATAATATGTTTCGTTTATAGAATTAGGCGTTACTTTTCGGAGATCCATAATACAAAAGTTGGGTGTTACGTTCTAATGCTTACTTACATTGTTGGTTGAACCAAATATTTTGGACTGCAACGCGATGTAATTTGGGCAATTTAATGTAGAGTTTAGCCTGTACGGTCAAACTCGCCGTCTTTAAATAATTTATAGAATTAGGCGTTGCTTTGCAGAGATCCATAACACAAAAAAAAATATTTTTTTTTGCTATAATCCGCGATGATACCAAATTTTATCAAATTTCATCGCGGATTATAGCAAAATAATTTTACTATTACATTTGTATGTTTTTCGTTGCTTCTAAAAACTTCTTTGTTCTTTGCTCGCGTTTACAATTGTAGCATGAATATCTTTAATAGATAATTATTTCAATGAGTTCAAATAATCTTGTTTCGGAAACGGCTCCGACATTTTTCATGAAATTCGGTATTTCGGATTCGGTTTAATATTTTTAGGTTTCGGGGGCAATCTAGCTAAGGTTTTATTTAAAAAATATGTCGTTTTATACCTGTTTTCAGGCATTGAAAAACTGCTCAAATATAAATAGAATGCAAAGGTTAATTTAGATGTCATTTGTAAAGTTGTAAAAGCTCAGTTGAGAACGGGCGCACTAAAAAAGTGAATATACCCCATCAAGTGTCAGATACTACCAACTTTTTTTTCTTTTTTATTGCATTTTTATATCTTTTAATAAAATTACAGAGCAAGGCTCGGTCACCCAATTACTAATAATTACTTATTTATAATGATCCTTTTACTCCTGTTATCCTGCTTAACCCCGATTCAATATTAACATCGTTGCGGTCGATTTTAACTTCAGTATTAATCAAGTATACTCTAAAATATACCGTAAATTTTGATTTAAAGTTAGAAAATATGGTTTTGCTTATGAATTTCATTACTGCACTTGTTCATAAATAAAGCGTACATAAAAGGCGGAAGCTGTATTAGCTTTACTACATCAAGCAAAGGTAAACCCAACTGTGTACATGTTAAAGATTATTTTACAATGGAGATTCATCTCATACACTGAAGTGGTTGATCGTAGAGGCAACGAAGTTGCGGCTCGGCTCAATAAAAGTTGATAAGTACATACGTGTTGTTCGCATCTTAACTTGCTTCTCAAATGCAGCGAGACTTTTAAGAGTATGTTGAGTGTTGAACACTAAAGTGTAAATAGATTATGTAAAATTTAATACAAGCTTTTGTTGCTTTGTTCGCGTCAATTTTAATGTTCAAATATTTTCAATATCTAGTGTATTTTTCTCAATTATATCCTCTTTCTGAAGAAAAAATGGGATTGTTTTATCCTTTGCATTATCATTACATAGTATAAAACAAAGTCGCATTCTTTGTTTGTCCATATATCCCTATGTATGCTTATTTCTTTAAAACTACGCAACAGATTTTGATGCTTTTTTTTAATAGATAGAGTGATTCAAGAGGAAGGTTTATATGTATAATACCATTCAATATGGAGTAGAGAAATACTGAAATTTTTGAGGTTTCTAATAAATATCGTAAATAATTTCATTTTTTTTCGCTTACATTGCAAACGCAGGCTAAACCCTACGAGATTTATCAAAATGATGTACTAAGTATTTGTACACCTTAAAAAGGTCTACAGAAAAGTCCTCGATGGTATATGTCTAATGTTGGCCCTCAGCGGGAATCGAACCCGCGACCCGCGGAGCCGAAGGCAGGGTCACTACCCAATGCGGCAACGAGCCAGTCAGTCAATTTAAAGTAAACATACAATTAAAACACTTTTTTAACTTCTGTAAAAAGTTGTCTACTTTGTAATGTAAAATAGCATGTACTGTGAAAAGGATACTATTCCATGAAACGAAGTGCAGTACTCTCAATAAAAGTTGCTAAGTTGCATTCATGTTAGTTTTCGTCCACATCTTGCGAAATAGAGTCTTAGCATCTTATTGAACGTTCAAAGCTGAAGCAATATAACGGATGTGCTAAATAAAGTTATGCAAACATATATCCGATTCGGAACATCCTATACATTCTATAGTCCGACTTAGTATACAAATTCATTTATCCTTAGTAACATTATAATTGTTTCTCTGACCTTGTATTAGCCGTATGGTATCCGGCTGAGTTGAATGTACTAATATTAAAAGCTAAACAGTTTGTTTGTTTGAAGACGCTAATCTCTGGAACTATTGGACCGATATAACATCACGCTAAGATGAATAGAAGAGGAACAGCAATAAAAAATATTACTAAAACGGCAAAATTTTAGCAAAAGCTTTCCTTGTGCGCGCTAAGTAAAAATCATGTATTATAAAATTGTTCACCTCTGAAAGTTCCAAATAAAAGTCCGCGACAGCATATATCTAGTTTTCAAGGTTAACCCACTTTAACAATTTTTATGGTTTACAAAATACTATTATATATTACGGTTTTAATCTTTCCACGCGGACGAAGCCCCTAGCAAAATAAATATGCCAAATTTAGTCGATATGGATTCAGTGGATTCGCCTTGTAACAAACATAGATTTATAATATTAGTAGGATTATACTGAAGTATTTAAAATTATGCAGTTTATGTTAATGTTAATGTTTTTGTTTAAACATTTATCATGTAAAAGGAAAACGTGCGACGGAAATCCGCATGCCTTGGAAAAAATTCCAGCCATGTAGTGTGTACGACGGCCACACCGCAATACATCATGGGGGCTTACATTTTTATGTTCACTTGGGATACTTAGAATGACTGATTATACTTTACTTATCCAAATGGATTAATACCAGTTGGCTATAATTTTACTTGCTATCAATTCCGATGCCAATTTCTTTATCAATTAGTAATGAAGAAATGTCGCTGGAAATAGCATATTAAATCGGAAGTTACAATAGAATTCATCATCTTCCTGCCCTTATCTTAGTCTAGGTGGGGTCGGCACAACATGTTATAAACATGCTGTCACAAGATTTGGCTGCGTTTTTACGACCGGCCGCCTGCCTGACGTCAACTTACCTCTGTCGTGTTTTACGACACCTCGGTAAGAAAGAGGGTGGTCTAGTCTACTAAACCGGATACCACACGGCGGGTCAACTAAACTTAGTCGCCTTTTACGACACCTCGGTAAAAAATGAGGTTGGTCTATTCTACTCAGCCGGATACCACACGGCGGGTCGACTTACCTTAGTCGCCTTTTACGACACCTTGGTAAGAAATGAGGGTGGTACTATTCTATTCAGCCGGATACCACACGGCGTCCGCAATTAAACACTAAATTCTTCAAATTATTTAAAAGTGTTCATTTATTTATTCAAGTCTATAAATAACTGTATCAAAATCTCTGTGAACTGAGCCCAAACAGAAGATTAGTTACGTGAAACATGGTAGGCAACAATAAACTCTAAATATAAATTTTTGATAACTTGTCTGGCAGTGGCATGAATAGCTCTCGAGCAGGTTTAGTCAGATTTTCAAGTGGATATATTTTGTGCGAAATATTTTCTAACTGGTCTTTGTCTAGACATGAAAAGCGTGGTACGCGGTGTTTTAGGTAAAATTAAAATACATACAACAGGGAAAAGTAAGAATCCTCTGATAATAATATGTATAAATAAATAAATTCGATATCATCAGCTATAGTCTACATCTCGTGTGGTCAAAAATACATGGTCATAAAAAACAACAAGACCAGGGTTTTTGATTGGCTTAAACAAGGAATGAAAGATACCACTACCCACCAAAATCTCAAAAAAAGCCACAAAAAAGACACTACACGACACGATTTGTGAAGCAGCTAATGTGAATTGTTTATTAGTCACTCCGTATAATTTTATTACACTTTACAGAAGTTAATCTTCTTTGATCAAAGAAAGAATAATAAAATCCACAAACAATCAAATCTACTGTTTAATATTCATGATTAATTTAATAACGGCAACGTATACGTATATTTGAATATAAAATGTTTATTGTACACAGTATTATTTTAAAGAATAAACTTATCTAACGCTTAAAGCAAATTATTATAATTGCGGTAGGATTTATATTTTATTAATTGTTAATCTAAATTTGGGCCTCCTCTTTCTGTTTTGGAAAGAAGCGTTGGAGCTAAGACCCTCTCCTCCAAAATTCTCTAGAAATAACAGGTTTCCTCATAATTGTTTCACCGAAAAGCGTGTGACAAATTGCAAATATCAATTAGGCACATAAGATTTAATAAAAAAATTTATTGGTTCCTGCCCGTTTGCCCGAGTTCGAACCTGTGAATCCTTCAAAAGAGTTACGGTCCCAATTCTGGCTATCACATCTCTGAATTTCGTATTGCTCTAGTTAACGAAAGGTAAAAACCTGATATTTCTGAAAAAGGAGCTATAAGATTTATTTAAATTCAATAAGTTTTTCTTTTGCAGGTTGCATGGTTACGCGTGGATACTCAAACCATATTAACAATACATACACACGTAATATCGCGAAGCAGGCGAGTGGGAGTGACCCACAGTGACCAGAGGACCTGGTTTCTACATATCCGCGAGCTGCGGGAGACAGATAGGGGGTGGTATATGTGTCAGATAAACACAGATCCTATGAAGAGTCAACTGGGATATTTAGATATTGTAGGTGAGTGGAAACTTTTAGCTACTGCGATAGCCAGAGGCTGTGATCGTGTGACTCTTTCCAAAGCAGGCATAAGTGCTGCTATAAAATCTGATGTGCTTTACTGATATTAGCAATTTGTCACTTTTCTATGAAGAAAAACGTCGTGAGGAAACCTGCATCTCTCTAGACAATCTATCTCTAGACAATTTTAAGGAAATGTTTATAATTATATATTTTAAGGAAATATACCTACCAATTTGCATTGGAGCAGCGTAGTGAGCGTCCAAGCGTTGTCGTCAAAAAAGGAGTTAGGAGGATTATGCCCATTAGGATTGTATTTAGCCGTTACTTTACAATGTTTTTTAAAATAAAATTGATTTTCTAGTAGGTTAGATACGTCAATGACACGTCGCGAAAAGTTAAATTCTATATATCTGAAAAATTTCATATATGTAATATTGTTTGTGCTTTTAGAACCGAATAAGTTATTTTAATAATGTATATTTGCGTACTACATAAAACGTCTCAAATAGCCAGTGACTTAAAACTCTTTATAATCTATATATATTATAAGTGTTAACACCTAACAAACAATGTATATTTTGCCTTTTTGAAAATTAAATTAACTCTGAGTGATTGTCTTGTACTGTACCGTTAGACTTATCTCTATAAGGAGTGAAAGGGCCCATTTTCACTCTTTCTAGTAAGAAGGATTGGAGCTCAGACCCATCATGTTGCACCAATGCGGATTGGTAGTTTATACATATCCGAGGAATTTTCCAGAAACATGCAGCTTCCTTACTATGTTTTCCTTTACCAAAAGCGTGTGATAAGTGTCAAATATCAATTAAACATATACGTTTTAGCAGAAAACTCATTTGTGTCTCCCTGGGGTTTGAACCCATGATCCTCTTGATAAGAGGCGCACTGTCTAACCATTGGGCTATCACAGCTTACTTTTTAAAAATTTTATTTCCAATAATTAGTATAATATATTCAGATTTTCCGTAAGCTCATATTTTCATTCTTATCGGATACAAATTACTCAGTTTTTGAATACCACCGTTAATTACGGATAATGTCCACTTTCTCATAAATAATTCACGTTATACGGGTCCATATTAACACTGACCTTTACTAGTTACCGTTGTTTGCTTACTTATTACCAGCTATTTTTATATTCAAATTGGACGCTACTATTATAAAGTTCCTTCATACACACTTTTTTTACACCTGAGTAATAAAAATCTATACCTATAAAACAAAAGGCTGTGGTAGCCCAGCGGTAACACCGTACGACTATTCCGAGTAGGTCAGGGGTTCAAACCCGAGGAGACACCAATGAGTTTTTTTGTTAAAGCTTATGTGTCTTATTGATAACTGCAATTTATCACACGCTTCTCGGTGAAGGTAAGGAAGGTACATCATGAGGAAACCTGCATATTTCTAGAAAATTCTGGAGTAATGTGTAACCTACCAATACGCATTGGAGCAGCGTGGTAGAGCTCCAAATGTTCTCTCCAAAAACGGAGAGTAGAGGCCTATTCTCAGCAGTGGGATAGTAACAGGCTGTTACTTACTTTACATTTATTAAACAAAGTCCACAAACGCTGTCTGTCTGTATGTGATCGATTTTTTCAAAATCTACTGAACCAGTTTTAATAGAGTTTTTACTAAAACAAAGTGAAATTCTTCCGGAATGTTTAGCTTAATAGTGCATTATAGTTAAATGTAGCTTGTGTTGGAGGTTACGCAATTGTAAAAAACTCTATTGTCTATTGTAACCTTTAGTTAAGCGCGCCGCATAAACCAACAGAAATACACTAAAGTAATGTATTAGAGTATTGTAGATCTACAAAAATACTACAAAAAAGTCTCAAATTATTATTATTATTATTAAACAGCATGTCTCTGTCTCTTATGGTTAACTCACAATAACTACTTTTACGTTCAAAATTTCAATTAAACACTAATTTTCAGCACAGTTAGTTACGGATATAATATAATAACTATCTATAACAAACAATTAAAATAGATTTTAATTGTTTGTTATAGATAGTTATTATATTATAATAACTATCTATAACAAACTCCACTTTCTCTTAAAATTGTGAGCATCCAGAAATAAACTCGGTGTTTGAAAACTATATTTTCTATGCTGTCTAGTGCATAGTTGATTGAGACATGCCCACTTTCGCTGATTCAGAAAATTGCTTCTACTGAGAAGAACCGGTAAAAATCGTATGTTTTATTTTTGAAAGATGTCTCGTACGTTTTTTAGTTGCAAGGAGTATAATGCGTTTTATGCAATTTTATCATGTATCTATATAAACTATGGTTTTTATACAAAGGCCCGTTGACTGGCCCGTTGGCGTAGTGGGTAGTGACCCTGCCTTCAGCCCCGCGGGTCGCGGGTTCGATTCACGCTGAGGGCCTACATTTTCTATAAATGAATTTGTTGGCCTTTGTGCCTGGGTGTATATTTGTATTTAAGTATGTATTTAAAAATATATAAGTATATATTCACCAGTTGTCTGTCAGCCATAACACAAGTATTAAGATACTTACTTTGGAGACGGACGACCGTGTGTGTAACTGTCCCATATATATATTAAAAAAAAAAGGAAAAAGAGCAATTGCTTTAGATTTGAGCGTCTCCAAAACTAGAATTGGTTATTTTATTAAAGATTGAAAGACTACTTGTCTGTCTAACATTTCTCAATTTGTTGTATGTTCTACTTAGTTTACGACTTTTGAATAAAGCTACAATCTTATGTTTGTAAAAGTTAAACTTTTATATGTTGAATTTAATTTCAGCGTGATGTAAATCGATCAAATTTCATAATCAGATATATTCACTAACTTAAATGTAAGCTTAAAATTTCTTGAATAATTAAATTGATTGGTAGTGAAAAATACTTTAAAATCTAAATCAAATTATAATGGCATTAGGTATCTAAGAACTTCACGTCGGTACATAATTTTGGCGGTGAAAGTTATTCATGTACATCACTGTGAATTTCCTCTATATAATAAGATAAATAGGTATATTTAACTTGTTAATAATTCCAGCGTAAATAGATATTGTTTTGAAGATAACAGAGTATCAAAGTAAATATCAATTAAGCACATAATTGTTTATAGAAAACTCAAAGATTGCAAATCCTTTAAAAATGCCTACCAATCTTTGGAAACCATGATATGTTAGGACCGTTGTTGAACTTATCGAAACGAATAAATTTTTCAACTATGGAAATGTTGCGAATTAGTAACTGCAGTTAATGTTTATAAAACTAACGACGTTGTGACTTTAGTTCCGCCGGATATCCTGGACCGAGGGACGAGCGCCGACCAAACAGTTCGCGAAGGTTCTTCTATTAGTCTGACGTGTGCAGCCACGGGATCACCGCACCCTCAAATTATGTGGCGAAGAGAACACTCCAAATCTATAGCCATAGCTGAAGGTGTTCAAGGTAAGGATTCTTAAAAAACTAAAACTAGTTGTAACCATGAATGTAAATTTAAGTACTGTGTGTTTTTTGAAGTGAAACTTTTAGGGGCGCGTTGATTGTGGGTACTGAAAGACTGTCACTCTCGGCCACGTAACGCTTGCACGGGTAACGTCGGCTCGAGTCGACTAAATGAGCGAGACAGTTATAGACATAGAGAGAAAATGACGCATCAAATATAAATAAACGTAGTACCAGGTTGACTGAGCATTGCTCGGAATTCTTTTACAAAATAAAAAATCTTTAAAAAATAATTGGCTAGGTTGGGCACGATCCTAGGTCGATCGATCAGTTTTAATTTTTCGGCAAAAATAGCGTTTTATATATTCAATTGTATTTTTTTAATGCCCAACAGGTATAAAAAGATTTTTTTTAATAAAACCTAGCTAGATCAATTTTTCCAATTAGATCGATTTTAGGAAAATCGTTGGAGCCGTTTCCGAGATTCGAGAGAAAAAAAAGTTTTTTTCGTATTAGTAACATCGTTTTGATGAAATTTTCGCTTCTGCAGTGTGGTCTAAAAACCCACGCAATTTTATTTCTTTCCTATTCCCGATCGAAAATTGATTTTCTCTATTCTTTATGCTAGCTATTATATAGTATTGTATAGTGCCATATAGATTAATTTGAGCAAATATACTCTCTCTCTTTAAAATTCAAATCCAGTAATTTTACATATTGCAAGTATAAAAAAGTGTTACAATTATCAATTTATGGTGTATAAATTAAATTTTGAACAATCCACAAATACATTATGAGTTAGTGTGCTATTAAAATATGTATCATTAATATTTTAACTATTAAAACCACGTTACTTATTTTTTTGTAACTAAAACGTACAAGATGAAATGACAAAACATATTTTTTAACAATTAGGAAGTCTATACTCTGCTCTAACATAAATTCAACGTAATTTTAACAATTTTGTCAATTATCCGTAGTAATGTATTACAGGAAACATCTTCGCTTCGATTTCCATGTCTTTAATTTAGATAACACTCTTATAATAAGTTTCTATTCCTAGTATGCACATTTTGGTTAAAATCGAGATTTCAATATAGAAATTGTCATATAGGATTTCGGCCGCCGAATATATCCCAATGAAGTGCTAAGGATAATTGGCAGATTATATGATTGCAGTGACGTCTTTGGAAGGCCCTGTTTTAAATATAAGTCGAGTGAGTAGGCAACATGCTGGGGCGTATTTGTGCATCGCCTCAAATGGAGTACCTCCTACTGTTAGCAAGAGGATTATGTTAACCGTGGAATGTAAGTTTATTTGTAATGTAATTTTTTTACACAGTGTAGTGTTTATAAACTAATGTTGTATGAATATAGCACAGGCTCAAACACGCACTAACAAGTAACAACATGTCACTTCACGACCACTCTCACCAAGGGCTCTTGTGTTACTGTTGTGGTGCATCCTGAGACCGTGTACCTTTGTACTAGTGTGAGTTAGTGTGATTATGTTCATGTATGTATTACATATATGTGTCTTGTATATCACTACATATTATAAAACAAAGTCGCATTCTCCGTATGTACGCATAAAACTTTAAAACTACGCAACAGATTTTGATGCGGTTTTTTTTAATAGATAGAGAGATTCCAGAGGAAGGTTTGTACGTATAATAACATTCAATACGGAGTAGAGAAATACTGTAATTTTTGAGGTTTCTGTAAATAATTACATTTTTTTCCGCTTACATTGCAAACGCAGGCTAAACCCTACGAGATTTATCAAAATAATGTACTAAGTATTTGTACACCTTGAAAAGGTCTACAGAAAAGTCCGCGATGGTATATGTCTATCTCTTATGTATAACCCACAATAGCATTTTTTGTCATTTCCTTTTAAGAAAAATAATGCCTTATTTTTGAAGCAATTTTTATACAATACAGCATTAACCCTTATCCATTTAAGTACCTTAAATAATCACTACATATTATAAAACAAAGTCGCATTCTCCGTATGTACGCATAAAACTTTAAAACTACGCAACAGATTTTGATGCGGTTTTTTTTAATAGATAGAGAGATTCCAGAGGAAGGTTTGTACGTATAATAACATTCAATACGGAGTAGAGAAATACTGTAATTTTTGAGGTTTCTGTAAATAATTACATTTTTTTCCGCTTACATTGCAAACGCAGGCTAAACCCTACGAGATTTATCAAAATAATGTACTAAGTATTTGTACACCTTGAAAAGGTCTACAGAAAAGTCCGCGATGGTATATGTCTATCTCTTATGTATAACCCACAATAGCATTTTTTGTCATTTCCTTTTAAGAAAAATAATGCCTTATTTTTGAAGCAATTTTTATACAATACAGCATTAACCCTTATCCATTTAAGTACCTTAAATAAATTGTTGATTTAATATAGATCAATATGGCCGTTTACAGCATGTAATTTAAGTGAACATTTTCGGAAATATTACAGATTTAAAATGCCGTGAGGACGCCGCGCTTTGCCCTATAACATTTTGACTTTAGCAGCTAAGTCGCTCTTTCAAGAGTTTCTTTAAAGAGATTCTGTAATTAATTGTAAAAATAAAATACATAGGGAAAATGTAAAAGTAAATAAGTAAAAATGTATTATATGAATTTAGATATTCCAAAGATAGCAGGAAATCTTCTTGGTATAGGGAAAGGAAATTGTTTTTCTCCAAATTTAACGCGTGCGGGCCACGGGCAGTAATGAATAAATCAAAACTACTGGATCGATTTAAATCATTTTTTTTTACACTGACTGACATGGGATATATATTTTATACCCGTGCGAAGCAGGGGCAAGTCGCTAGTAAATGTATAAAGTACGTTACACACGTCTCAATCCGCATACACTACACACAGGCCAAATGATTGCTTAAAATTCATCATTCCCCTGCCCTTAACTCGCTCTAAGTGGGGTCGGCACAACATGTATTAATCATGTTGTTACATGATTTGAGGTGTCGTAAAAGGCGACTGAGGTAACTTGACCCACCGTGTGGTATCTGGTTGAGTAGAATAGACCACCCTTTTTCTTATCGAGCTGTAAATACAAAGCGACTAAAATAAACGAAATAAAATACGACTAAGGTAAGTGACGTCAGCCAGGCGGCCGGTCGTAAAATACATAGTCAAATCATGTTATAACATGTTGTGCCAACCCCACTTAGAGTGGTATATGAACAGGAGAATGATGACTCCTATTTGCTAAGTGTTTGTTTGTTTGTAATCTGTTTATTGCATCAATAAAAAAAAACAACACAATTTGCAATGGCAGGCTTATTCCGGAATCGGAATCTCTTCCAGCCAACCAGTCTTAAATTAAAAAAAGAGGTAAATGTAAGTACAGTGAATTAAATTGTGAATTAAGTGTTCGCACCTTAAAGATATTTTTTTCTCAAATATGTTTTCTTTACCTTTTAGTACTTTATTGTATATAACTAATTTTTCATTCTCAATTAATACAGTTCCCCCGGTAATCCTGATAAGAAACCAACTGGTGGGTGCAGCAGTTGGATCCGACTTAGTTCTCGAATGTGAAACAGAAGCTTATCCAAAACCAGTCAGTTACTGGAGCAGAGACAACGGTGAAATTGTTCCTATAGGTGAGAGATAATTTAGATTAATTATCATACCTCGTCCTCCTATCCCGTCCGTGATTCCCCACTTGAGGAAGTAATTTTTCTCTGACGATGGTTCGCCATTTGAGTCTATCTTTGCGTCGTGAAGAGCATTGTGCAAGTTGGTATTCAAGGATGAGAGGATTTGGTCTGGCTGGATGGAACTACGACCTCTAGAGTGTTTGCCGTTAACCGTTCCTGTGACAAGAAGTTGCTCTAGGTTACTACCTTCCTAGCGGGCAATATTGCCGAAAAACTTTCACTCTTTTCAAGCATATGGTGGAAAATCTGATCTTAATGTTACATTCCTTCAAAATAGACGCGGTAGTACTGATACGGATACAAAAACTAATGAAAGAAAATATATGTAATGCTAAATGTAGAGTATACTATCAGTTCTCATACCTAATAGAAGCAGAATTTGCAAAAATATATTTGCACTACCAACCAATAAAACAATAATACACGAGCACTGCGCACGTTCCGACCACCACAATCTCAAGCGCAAGGCATCTGCTTTGTTATTTTGTCATGAAGTATAAGTCCTGACGATGAATCGGTGACAGGGCGAATCTTTTATTGAGAGAGAGGAGCATTTTCATCATCATCAGCTTGTTTTCTACTTAAGGATTAAATGTCGATACTGGCTAAGACATATTCTCAAAACGCGCGAAATCTACATCCTAGATAGGCTACATCAGCCATTATCTGTGTTAATTACTATGGTCCTTAATTTTCGCTGTACAATATGCTCATGATTAATGGCCTCGATTGAGTTAATGCTAGTACATTGAACCAAGTCGATAATTCTGAAACGTCTAGCTGCTGAATTTTAAGCGATATTTTATGAATAGATTAGTGTACCCTAAATTGCATGGAGCTTTCTCAACTATGTGATTTACTTGTATGCAGCCTAACTACTGCATAATCTACATTCAAATTATATGACTGGCCCTGTCGCGGGTTCGATTCCCGTTAAGCGCCAACATTGTGTTAACAGGGTATTAAAAATTATATAGGTATTTAAGGTGTATAAGCGTCTCATATATATGATATAATAAAAAAGATAATTAAATATTACGAAAATATTGTTGCCTAAATTCTAACTTTTTTATGGATTATCTGTAGTTTAGAGAATTTGATTAGATCGTGTATAGTAGTGTATACTAATAATTAAATCGTGTATATTCGCATGTAAGATACCCTAAGTCTAAGCTAAATCATTAAGAAGCTTATTCTAGATATGATCAATGCCATTAGCGTGGAGTTTATAAATTTTTTCAATAAGTCATAACAGGTGAAACTGTAGTATAGTCACTACGCAATATATCAATACCAATATTCAAAGGGGCCCGAGGCTTCCCGTGCATTTGGGAAAGTAAATATATGTATCAAGATAAATTGCCTTATATTGCTATAAAAATTTGCCTTAGAATATAAAGGTATTAGCTTTTACCCGCAACTTTGTTCGCGTGGACTGACTGGGTTCATCATAGATGGAGCTTTTCAATGTCATCCTATTCCTGTAGAATTAAAAGGATTTCTATAGCCTATACGTTACCTCAGTGTATAACTAATAATTGTGCCAAGTTTATGGTTTCATCGATATTGGTTCAGAGAATTCGCAATCAAAGAGTAACAAACATACATCCATACTCATAAACTGTCGTATTTATAATATTAGTAGGAGTAGTAAAAAGCAATAATCCAGACCTTAAAGTATATTTGGATGCCTAAAATGCAGGCAACAATGATTTGCCAAAGACACTATGGAAATTTTCTTTGTGCGATCTTTGTCCAAAAAGTAACAATAGCGTAAAATATAAAAACTCTAAATCAAGAAATAGTTATATTTTGTTGAACAATTATTCAGTGAAACGGTTGAATAAAATGGTGTAACAATCCTAGATGGAAATGCAATCAATTATTATAATGGGAAAATTGGAGCCAATAAAAGTGATTTTAACATTGGGTATCAAATAAAATGTCGACGTCAGCGAACGTGATAAGCGTCAGCTATAATTAATAATAAAACTAATTAAATACAATTGTGTTCTATTTAAATTTTTGCAAATTCGCCAATGATTATGAAATTTATTACCTAGTAATTTCCAGCGGCTCCGCTCGCGTGGAAAGATTAAAACCGTAATATAGTATTTTGATAACTATAAAAATGGATAAAATGGGTTAACCTTAAAAGCTAGACATATACTGTTGAGGACTTTTATTTAGAACTTTTAGAAGGGAACAATTTTGTATTATATGATTTTTGAATTACTTATACCGTTTACTTAGCGCAAACAAGGAATGTTTTAAATTTTTTCCGTTTTCGTAATATTTTTTATTGCTGCTCCTCTCATGCTCCTCTTATTCATCGTTATATTGCCTATAGCTTTCCCGATAAACAGACTATCATACACTTAAAAAAAATTTAAAATCGGTCTTATAGTTCCTGAGATAAGCACGTTCAAACAATTAAACAAACAAACTCTTCATCGTTATATATTAGTATAGATTATCGATTATATTAAAAACACTATTAAGGAGAGGCTGATACAGAAAGCCTACTATACTGTTGAAGATTATTTAGACGATAAAAATGCGTGGATATAAATATTGTTCGACCCTGTACAAGATAGAAACATTAAATGTAACTAGTATTAAGAATTGTATTTTTTAAAAAGAGCAACCGCCGAGTTTCTTGCTGGCTCTTCTCGGTAGGAACAGCTTTCCAAACCAGCAGTAGAGTTGACGATTCAAAAGCACTTGTTTACAAGTTTATTTGAATAAAGAATATTTTGAATTTGAATTTATTAATTTATTTAAAAAGCTATAAAATTAAGCTATAGTATTAAAGCTATTCTCTGCTAGAATAATCTTCTGAATATAATACAATTTTTTCTGTACAGGAGGTAGTCTGGAGCCACAGAAAATTAGTGGATCTTATCGATCAATTCTACGCCTGCCCTTAAGAAGAATAACGGGTTCAGACTATGGCACATACAAATGTGTTTCGAAAAATTCTTTGGGTGACACCGAAGGCACAATCAAGCTATATCGTGAGTATACTATAATCTAGAGCAATAATTGCAAACTATATTTTGCATATTTCCAGAGTAAGTAAGTAAGTAGCGGCCTGTTACTATCCCACTGCTGAGAATAGGCCACTTCTCTCCGTTTTTGGAGAGAAGGATTGGAGCTAAGACCTACCACGCTCCTCCAATGCGGATTGGTAGGTTACACATATCTCCAGAATTCTCTAGAGATATGCAGGTTTCCTCACGATGTTTTCCTTCACCGAAAAGCGTGTGATAAATTGCAATTATCAATTAGACACATAAGTTTTAACAGAAAAACTCATTGGTGTCTGCCCGGGTTTGAACTCGTGACCTCCTCGAGAGAGTCGCACGGTGTTACCGCTGGGCTACCACAGCTCATATTTTTTTCAAAGTACTGCATCATAAATTAAAGGTGAAGTAGTAGATTAAACTTCTGTAGACTATACGTAGAAGTAGATTCATACTATAAACCTACGGGTTGTTTTGCAAGAATACTGCCATGTGGTATCCGACTGAATAGAATAGACCACCCTGATTTTTACCGATATATCGTAAAGGGCGACTATGCTAAGTTGATCTACCGTGTGGTATCCGGCTGAGTAGAATAGACCACCCTGATTTTTACCGCTATGTCGTAAAAGGCTACTATGCTAAGTTGATCTACCGTGTGGTATCCGGCTGAATAGAATAGACCACCCTGATTTTTACCGATATATCGTAAAAGGCGACTATGGTATGTTGACCTACTGTGTGTTATTCGGCTGAGGAGAATAAACCGAGGTGTCGTAAAATACGACTACAGTAAGTTGACGTCAGATAAGCGGCCGGTTGTAAAATATGTAACAAATAATGTGGCAACATTTTGTGACGACCCCGCGTAGGTTTGAATAAGGGCAGCATGATAATGATTATCACTTTTGATCAGTCATGGATATATAAGGAACGAGCACTGATTCCCATTTTGACTCAACTGGTCCGTTGGCGCAGTGGGTAGTGACCCTGCCTTCAGCTCCGCGGGTCACGGGTTCGATTCCCGCCGAGGAATGAATTTGTGGGAATGAATTTGTTGGTCTTCGAGTCTGGGTGTATATTTGTATTTGAATATGAATAAATGAATAAATAAATAACTTAAGTCTGTATTTAAAAATTATATGAGTGTATATTTACCAGTTGTCTGTCTACCGTAACACAAGTATTGAGTTACTTACTTTGGGGACAAACGACCGTGTGCCCCATGTTCCATATATTTATATATTTATAAAAAAAAACTTCCAGTTGGCTTAAAAGGCATTTTTATCATGATAAATGTAATGTTCGTCCAATCCGCTTGAGATCTGCAATGCGGGACGACACTTAAACAGGCAACAGATGCTGCGTTTCACGAGTCGCTTGTTTTTAGAATGCGAGATGAAACGCTGCAATAAACGCGAACGTGCTGTAGATAAAATTCGTATTGGTTTCATGAATTTGTGATTGTATTTGTGAGTTCACACTATTTTGTACGCCGAATTGCTGGACAATAAGATCGCAAGGGTCAGGTAACCGTTATAAATTCTGTTCCTAACTGCCACTTAGAGTACTATATTTATTACTGTTCGTATAAAGACGTGACGAATACGTCGTAAGATTTCGAACCAACATCCAAAAAATGAGACCTCTTTGTTTTCAGTAGCAAATGTTCTTTTTCTTCCTGCCCTTGTCCCACTGTAAGCGGGATCGGCACAGCATGTTGTAAACATGTTGTGACATGATTTGGCTACGTATTTTACGAACGGCCGCCTGCCTGTCATCTGCTTGCCTTAAGCTTGTCCCACTCTAAGTGGGGTCGGCATAGCATTTTGTCAACATGATGTCACATGATTTGGCTACGTATTTTACGAACGTCCGCCTGCCTGTCATCTACTTACTTTAGGCGTATTTTACGACACCTAGGTAAGAAAGAGGGTGGTCTATTCTACTAAACCGGATACCACACGGTGTGTTAACTTACCTTATTTACCTTTTACGACACCACGATAAGAAATGAGAGTGGTCTATTTTACTCAGCCACGGCGGGTTTCAGTGGCATATGTTGTAGCTTCATTGATCATATTAGCCCTTCACAATTTAAAATTAATTGCAAGAGCTTATTTGAAAAATGATTAGTTAATTTGATGTAGATTTTAAGCTACTGTTTGTTTGCTCGTGCTTGGAAACTCTAACGTTCGTTAAAGCAAGATTATTTGCTACAATAGTCTTATGGAGGTGATATGTAAAACTAACGCATTGTCTTGATTATATGATTTAACGAATTAATAGCAATAGAGACGGGATAAAATTATTGATAAAACTGGCAATTATCTCATACTAGCGGCCTGCCCCTGCTTCGCACGGGTATAAAATATATATCCCATGTCATTCAGTGTAAAAAAATGATCCAGTAGTTTTGATTTATTCATTACTGCCCGTGGCCCGCAAGCGTTAAATTTGGAGAAAAACAATTTCCTTTCCCTATACCAAGAAGATTTCCTACTATCTTTGGAATATCTAAATTCATATAGTACATTTTTACTTATTTACTTTTACATTTTCCCTATGTATTTAATTTTTACAATTAATTACAGAATGTCTTTATATACAACATTCACAGCTTCCTTGTCGTTAAACAAACTCTGGAAAGAACGATATAGCTGCTGGATTCGAAGTGCTATAGGGTGAAGCGCGGCCTCCGCATGCCATTTTAATTTTGTAATAACTCCGAAAATGTTCACTTAAATTACATGCTGTAAACGGCGATATTGATCTATATTAAATCAACAATTTATTTAAGGTACTCAATTGGATAAGGATTAATGCTGTATTGTATAAAAATTGCTTTGAACATAAGGCATCATTTTTCGTAAAAAGTAAATGAAAAAACTGCTATTGTGGGTTATCCATAAGAGATAGACATATACCATCGCGGACTTTTCTGTAGACCTTTTTAAGGTGTACAAATACTTAGTACATCATTTTGATAAATCTCGTAGGGTTTAGCCTGCGTTTGCAATGTAAGCATTTAGTTGCGCCTCCGGTCGCTGCTAAATTCGAAGTGCTTATGGGTCGAAGCGCGGCCTCCTCGCGGGATTTTAAATCTGTAATATCTCCGAAAATGTTCACTTAAATTACATGCTGTAAACGGCAATATTGATCTATATTAAATCAACAATTTATTTAAGGTACTCAATTGGATAAGGATTAATGCTGTATTGTATAAAAATTGCTTTGAACATAAGGCATCATTTTTCGTAAAAAGTAAATGAAAAAAACTGCTATTGTGGGTTATCCATAAGAGATAGACATATACCATCGCGGACTTTTCTGTAGACCTTTTCATGGTGTACAAATACTTAGTACATCATTTTGATAAATCTCGTAGGGTTTAGCCTGCGTTTGCAATGTAAGCGGAAAAAAATGTAATTATTTACAGAAACCTCAAAAATTACAGTATTTCTATACTTCGTATTGAATGTTATTATACGTACAAACCTTCCTTTTGAATCACTCTATCAATTAAAAAAAACCCCATCAAAATCGGTTGCGTAATTTTAAAGTTTTATGCGTACATACGGAAATATGGACTTTGTTTTATAATATGTAGTGATATGTCATCAAAACAATTTGAAGACCTTTTTTATTTTATAACTAACGGTCTAGCCACGCGTTGACAATAACTTTACAGTATTATCCGCTAAGTCAATCTAAACTGAAAATTTCATTAAAATTGGTCCAACCGTTTAGGAGTCTATAACGAATATAAATTTACACTTTCTTTATTATATACAAATAACGGAGTAGAAAAACTATCATCTCTTATATAAATTGACTCCAATTTTCTTTAGATGCCAAGGTTATATCGAGTAAGAAAACATTTTATTGATTTTTTGTCTAAATAAACATATAAAAATATGCTAGATTTTCGTTTAATATTTCGTAATAATCAATGGACCAATGGACGTCCGCTGCTGGACATAGGATTGGATTCACAATATCTCCATTATAATAATATACTTTAAAAATATACGAAATATTTTATAGAATTAGGCGTTATTTTGCGAAGATCCATAATACAAAAGTAATATAGACTAGAAAATATATATAATGCTAAATGTAGAGTGAACAATCCGTTTTCATACCTGATAGATGTAGGATTCGTAAAAACATCGCTATGACAATACACAAGCACTACATACGTTCACTATTACAAACTCAACAATCGTTTCCCCCGCAACCGAAGCATCATCAGGAGATAGACTCCACGACAAAATCGCAAAGCAATGCTTTGCTGATTTTCTTCATCGCGGATTAAAGCAAAATTATTTTATTATTACTTTTGTATATGAAATATTCCCATACAGAAATTGAATCCTTGAAATATGTTTAACACGGCAAAATGCTCGTTGCTCGGGACTATCAAATTTCAATATAATTTCTGTTTTTGACACTTAAATTAGCAACATCTAGTAATTAACTTTTGCTCTAAATAATTTTTTCAAAATATATTTAGTATTTTTTAAGGTTAGCATTTTAGACCTATATATACATTACAATTTACAATTACTACATATATATTACAAATTACAATTATAACACTAACAATTACTACAAATATATTACAAATTACAATTATAACATTTACAATTTCTACATATATATTACAAATTACAATCATAACATTTACAATTACTACATATATATTACAAGTTACAATTATAACATGCTTTTTCCACGGTAAAGTTTTTCTTTTCTTTACAGCTATGCAGTCACCAGCGATGGAAAATAGACATGGTTTGTACTAGTAACTTATAATAATATATTCATTTGTTTATTATTCAATTAATAATTCGTATTAAATGCCATAATTTTTTTTTAATGTAATTAAATTAAGTTAATGCACGCTTTTCACGTAGTAATAATTTCATTTTGAATACTACGTAGAAGATTTGCATGTATTCTATTGTGTAACTTATATCCTGTTACTTTGTTCAACATGAATTTTAAGTAATGATATAATTGATTTTGGTGCAATATAACACATGCATTTCAATCACTAGGCCTTAATTATTTATCTAAGTTTAATAGGTAAGGTGGTAAGTAATGATTTTTCTTTTAAAGTTAAAACAAGTAACTAAAATTAGTTACTTGTTTTAACTTTAAAAGAAAAATCATATTACTTTAGCAGGCGGACTTCAAAATATTGATAGTGTATTTATATTGTTAAAATAAATAGTTTGCTTTACTTAATTATTTCTTTAGGTTTAAAAAGGT
Source organism: Morpho helenor (assembly GCA_029227775.1). NCBI lineage: Eukaryota > Metazoa > Arthropoda > Insecta > Lepidoptera > Nymphalidae > Morpho > Morpho helenor. The sequence continues at coordinate 13,263,424 of JARGCU010000016.1, read as the reverse complement.
TTTATATTCGTATAACACCTCATTCAAACAATCTAATAATATAGATTATTATAGGTGAATAGAATAGACTGCTTTCATTCTTACCGAGGTGTCGAAAAAGGCGACTAAGTTCGGTTCGGTTGCGGGGCGAAACGATTGTTGAGTTTGTGATAGTGAACGTATATAGTGCTTGTGTATTGTGGTGGCGGTGGTGGAGGTTTGTGCATGTGTTTTTACGAATCCTGCATGTATCAGGTATGATAACCGATTGTCCACTTATATTTAGCATTATATATATTTTCTATTTTACTTCTTCGCGGATTATAGCAAAATAATTTTATTATTACTTTTGTATTATGGATCTGCGCAAAGTAACGCCTAATTCTATAAATTACGACAAAAAACGTTTCATTCAGGACGTCACAAAATAAACTAATGGTAACATAATGTGATTACTATTTTATTACTAAAGCTTAAAACTATTTGTTCACAGTTATACAAAAACTTAATATAGTCGCTGGAAAGACTTCTGAAAGTACGCCATTTGGTACTCAGGGTAAGTGTGTTGTTTTAAGATTATTTATTGAACGTTTGTTAACAGCTATAATCATTATTTGCAGGTTAATAATAATAAATAAATAATAAAGATATGGGACACTTACCCACATAGTCGTCCGTCCCAAAAGTAACTTAATACTTCTGTTATGGTAGACAGACAACTGGTGAATATATATTTATATATTTTTTAAATACATACTTAAATACAAATATACACCCAGGCTTAAAGACTAACAAATTCATTTGTAGTTTTTAAGTACATACATACTTAAATACAAATATACATTCAGGCTCAAGGACCAACAAATTCATTTGTAGAACATGTTGGCCCTCGGCGGGAATCGAACCTGCGACCCGCGGAGTTAAAGGTAGAGTCACTACCCACTACGCCAACGGGCCAGTCACTATAATTAGTTAATATTTTAGTAGTGCCCTTATCAACTTTATGTTTCTTTTCAATATTGGTCATCTAATTAGCATGAATAGATATAAATAAATATATGGGACACTTATATTTATTTATTTATATCTATTCGCCAAGTCAGCTAGCAGTCGTAGTCGTGTTTCGTTTGACACGAAACATTATCCGCTTTAATTGGAAACAATGGAAAACATACCGTGACAAGCTTCCTTGTACAACCTTACCTACCTATATAAAAGAGTATTTAAGAAGTATCTATTATTTTGTTAACTATCCTACCTTGATAATAAAGATACCTAAGAACCTTCAAAGCTTTTCAAACTACGAAACTAAGTTTTAATTACTGCGTCCACCAGACTGGTAAGCGAATTGAGTCACAATCTTAAACATTTTTTTTGAGGCGGCGAAAAATAACTTTTTTTGTATCACTACTCGCACTACTGCGATGCCAGTCAATGAAGTCAAGAAATTTGAAAGTCAACGTTATTCCAAATCGCCACTAAAACTTCACTTAAAAAACAACTCAAAAATAAAATTAAATTTCATAAATAGCTGTATTTATTTATTATATATATAGTATACTAGTGGCCTGCTTCGGCTTCACACAGATATAAAATATATAGCCTATGTCACTCAGTGAAAAAAATATTAAAATCTATCCAGTAGTTATGATTTATTCATTACTGCCCGTGGCCCGCACGCGTTATATTTGTAGTAAAACAATTCCCCTTTTCCTATAAAATGAGGAAATCTTATGTATAGGCACGGGGCCCGCTGGTGAAATCGCTATTCCCCTGCATTTCAATCTGTAATATCTTCGAAAATGTTCATTTAAATTACATTCTGTAAACAGCCATATTGATCTATATTGAATCAACAATGTATTTAAGGTTATTAATTGGATAAGGCTTAATGGTGTATAGTTTAAAATTGCTTCGATCGAAATTATTTTCCGTAAAACGAAAATTCTATTGTGGGTTATCCATAAGAGATAGACATATACCATCGCCGAGTTTTCTGTAGACCATTTCAGGTTTACAAATACTTAGTACATTATTTTGATAAATCTCGTAGGGTTCAGCCTGCGTTTGCAATGTAAGCGGGAAAAAATGTAATTATTTACGACATCACATTAGAAACCTTCCTCTTCAATCACTATATGTATTAAACTATATCTATTAAAAAAACCGCAACAAAATCTGTTGCGTAAATTTAAAGATATAAGCATATCTACATAGGGATATAGGGACATAAGGACAGACGGAGAAAGCGACTTTATTTTATACTATGTAGTGATAGTATATTATAAATCCAACATTCCGCTTATCTGTTACGTTTTCAAGGCTACTTTAATGTTTTATTTTACCCGAACAAAACCGCGGGTAGAACTAGTTATTAATAAAACAGAAATAACTTTGTAAACCTTTGCAAAGTGTTTGGATAGCACAAGTAAATATCGAATCTCGATAAGTTATTTTGTGGTCTCCCGAGATGCTTCTCTCGATTGCTCCCGCTGAACAAACGTACAAAGTAATCAGGAATGACTTAAAAATTCGCAGATAGTTCTATTATATAGTAAAAACTAGTGTAGTAAGATTTAATAGGGTACATTACTACTTTTTTATCGATTTACTCAGTTAGTTTAGTTAATTTATAAAAAAGACAATAAAATGCTACGTTAAGTTTTAGTTGACTGTCGATCAGCAAATTAATATTTCGGTTATATGTTTCCTACTTACAACTAACAGTCAAAAGTTTAGTTAAATATGTTTCCCATTTAAAGTCAACAGATAATAGGTCAGTTAAATATGATTCCCATTTAAAGTTAACACATAATAGTTCAGTTAAATAAGATTTCCATTCTTCGTTAACAGAGGTAGCTTTCTTCTTCCTTCCAGTTACACTTGACAATGTATTGTAATGTATATTTCTATACAATATATAGTAAGTAGCGGCCTGTTAATCTTCCACTATTGGGAATAGGTCTCTTCTCTCCGTTTTTGGAAAGAAGGTTTGGAGCTAAGACCTACCACGCTGCTCCAATGCGGATTGTTAGGTTACACATATCACCAGAATTTTCTAGAGATATGCAGGTTTCCTCATTCCGTCACCAAAAGCGTGTGATAACTTGCAATTATCAATAAGCCACATAAGTTTTATCAGAAAAACTTAATGGTGTCTGCCCGGGTTTGAACCCGTGACCTCCTCGAAAGTGTCGCACGGTTTTACCGCTGGACTATTACAGCTTTTACAATATATACAAAAACCCACTTCCTTAAAAAACCCACTCACGGCTTCAGAGCCTCCGCTTTTTTACTATACTTAATTAATTGAAATGGTTCCTTTTAAATATTTTCTCTCAAAAAAAGATTATTAGTGGAACATTGTTAAAAACGACATAGACTTTGCTATTGTGAGCGGTAAAATATATAATTAAACTCATTACAATAGCCTAGAGGCTCCAACGAGCTAGTGGAAATTTGGCTTTGTAATTAGAATAGAAATCTCCTTTCTTCAAAATTCCTACAAAGAATAATGGAATCATTAAAAATATTTAAAACCAAATTTTTTATACAATTCTTTGTTTGTAATGTCGATTGAAAAGCTTTCCTGTTTAAAGTAATTGTTTGCATTAATTAACGTAAAACATGTTTTATTTATGTAAGGAGTTAATTAAGAAATATTTTCAGATTTCAGATTACAAGACTACAATAAAGCAGTGCCGAGGGACCGCTTTTGTTACTTTTTGTTAATTGTCGTAATTAATGTAGTTGCATTGTAATGTATTTTGGATTTAAAACACTTTTATTTAATTTGTTGTTATAAACTTATAATATCTGTGCTATTATATACCATATCAAGAGACAGTAACGTAGATATTTATATATTTATATATTTCTGTAGTGAAATCTGAAAATTTCCTGTACATTCTATAGATACGGCAATCTCCCCAAGGAATTAACTTTACCTTTCCAAAAGAAATCTAATACGTAATAAATAATAACAGAAACATAAATTTATATGTTGCTTAAACATTAGTTTACCTTTTTTATTCCTCGAGAGTATATCTATGTCATTTTACTTTTTTGTCTATGGTTAAATATAAAATTATTATTGGAACATATCAAGTTATTGTTGTAAGTTTGTTAAATCATAATCATATATTTCATATTTATTTTCCAAAAAAAATCGTTTACTTTTGATCACTGTTGTTACTCTACTTTGTTTAACTATTTAAGTTTATTGTGTAAATACTCAGTAAATATGAATGCATCTCATTTAAGATAAGATAAATTATTTTATTACTGTAACGTATAGAACGGCTTATATGGCTTTTATATTATAGTGTAGAACAAGCTTTAAAGTATTTGAAGCATATCTTTGACATATCGACAGACATTACGTAAAAACACATAGAATATGATGCCTTATTTCTTTTTGTTATAAAACTGCAGATTATTTTAATATTCTCCTTAGTCAAATCATTTCATCACCATCCATTTATGATCATATTAACTCATCGTTCATTCTCCTGTCCTTATCCCACCTTAAGTGGGGTCCGCACAACATGTTATAAATCATGTTGCATCGTAATTGGGCGAGGTATTTTACGAACGGACGCCAGTCTGACCTTTTTTTATTTACCTTAGTCGCCTTTACGACACCTCGGTAAGAAATGGGGGTGGTCTATTTTACTCAGCTTTATACCACAAGGCGAGTCACTTTACCTTAATCGCCTTTTACGACACCTCGGTAAGAAATGGGGGTGGTATATTCAATTCAGCCGGATACCACACGATGGGAACTATAAAATGACGTTTTATCATAATGACTGTCGGTATGTATTAACGTAGTAATTGTAAAAAAATATACTAAACCAAAGTATTATATAAAAAGTATTATATTATAGTTATGCGATAAGTATAGACTGAGTTTAGTTAACTAAGCGTGTATATAAAAGAGGCTAATGGCGAAATATTTTTCGCTTGACATTCAATATAAATTATTTGCCCGGTATCCAATTATAGCAACAAAGGGCTGCATCGAAATAGTCTGCTTTGTTTATAAATGAATGAATGTATATGAATAAAACAAATTTACTTAGGATAAAACTAATATGAAATTGATTTGTAACCGTTTGAAATTCGAATAATGTTATTTGAATTTTAAATATTATGTTTATTTGTTAATGTTTGGAATTGTAATTAAAAATTAATAAATCTATTTAGTTAAATGCGGACCACTATCGCTGATCAGTAAAACAATAAAATAGTTTGTATCAATCTGGTTTTTTTCTTGCCTTTCTTCCTGTAGGGCCTCGTCTCATCGAAAACATTAAAAAAAATAATTTATAGAATAAGGCGTTACTTTGCGGAGATCCATAATAAAAAAAGTGATAATAAAATTAATTTGCTGTATAATAATAGCAAAATAATTTTTGAATAAACTTTTGAATTTTTTTTAATCAATATTATCATTTGGAGTGGGCATTATCCCACAGCCTTAATGTCCAAAATAGAGAGTATCATTTTTTATTACAGACTAAGTTTTGTGCTTAAGCGACATTAAAAATTCTCTTTCAATTTTTATTTCGTTTATTTGGACTGGAAAATACTATTGAATGAATGATAAATAAAGGTTATTCCAGGCCTAAATAAACTGATAAATATAAAAGATTTATGAAATTTGTAATTCATAAGCGTTATTGTAACGTTATTTTTTATAAAAAGGATTTTATGAATAAACACAGACGTTCAATTTCTTAATAAAATATATTTAAAGCACGGAATGAATGGAGATTATTTTCTTAAGATAACATATAAACTACAAAAAAATATCTCTACATCTCAATGGAAATTGATACTAAGTTAGATTAAAATGGCCGCCGGAGCCTTGTTTGTTTGTTTGTATTTTCTTAATTGCAAACACATAAATATTTAAACTACGACAAAAATGATATATAAAACAAATATACTCGTAATCAGGCCTTGACGTTTTGTTGTAGATAAAATTTATAATCATAGTGATATACTAGGAAAAGCTTATGTTTATATTATAGAAGTACTTTAAAAAGGTTGAAACATCATCCTTCTGCCCTATCTCACTCTAAGCGGCAACATGTTATAAACATGTTGTCACATGAATTTGCTTCGTTTTTTACGACCAGCCGCCTACCTGATGTCAATTTACCTTAGTCGGCTATTTCGTCACCTCGGTGGTTTCTTGCACTAAGCCGGATACCACACTGCGAGTGGTGTACAAAAAGCATCTTACTAATTATTATAAATGCGAAAGTTTGTGAATATGGGTGTATGTTTGTTACGGCGGCGAATCTGCCGGATCAAATTTGGCACATTTTTTCCTTATATACCGGGGTAACAATTTTCAAATTAAAATATTCTTTATTCAAATATACTGTTTTTACAGTACTATTGAAGAGCCAAATGTTTTTTAAGAAGCTACCACTGATTCGGAAGTTTGCTCCTACTAAGAAGAACCAGCAAGAAACTCGGCGGATAATCTTTCCAACAAATTAGAAATCAAATTTACAAAATTCTGTTAATTCTACAGAAATAGGATGACGTTTAAATGCTTTTCAATCCATCTATTATCAACCTATCACGTAACAATCGTCCATGCAAATAAAGTTGCGGGGGTTTTTTTTTTTTCCGGACACTAACTAAGGCTGTTAGCCGTGAAGGCTTTGACAGCGTCACCGGGCGAATGGGCGAGCGCAGAAGCATCGCCGGGGGTGAAGTGCTAGGAGAGCGGGTCTCGAAAGAGGCCCGCAACATCCTGGGAGCGTCGCCTTAAGGGTGCCTCCCGTGAGGCCGAACCTCGGCTTAAAGCGACGCGCTGTGGAGGACTATTATCGGACTGTGCCAAAGTTGCGGGTGAAAGCTAGTAAATAAATAAAGGTTTTCATTTTGGTTCAATATTACAATCTTTAATATGATTCTGCTTGATTTTTATAGTAAAACGTATTATTCTAGAGTTGAACATGCACTCAGCACGCTACATGCTTTAGATTATAATCGGGGTCAATGGTTTATTCCCTGGAGGTTCGAGAAATTGAATTTGAACATATCGTCATGCTACAGTTCATCAAACTATGCAATAATACACTTGGGCAAGCATTGTTTAGACCAATCTGTGTTATAATCTTTCGACTTAGGGTTTTTAAACCTGTAATAGCCCAGTGTTCAGATTCTCGAGATGGTTTCGGGTTTAAAACACAAGCAGACACCAATGAGTTATTCTGTTAAAACTAATATCTAGTTGATAATGCTCTGAGTATTCGCTTCTACAATAAAATTCCGCAATCCATACTAGACTACAGAAAGATTTAAATTAAGTATAAATACAAAATTAAAGATTATTTGGATGATAAAAGGCCTGGATTCCAAAATCCTTTCAGCTTCATACAAGACTGGTTTAATAATGTAAAATTGCAAATGTTAAAAAAAAATTTTGACAGCCGAGTTTCTTTCTGGTTCTTCTCTGTAAGAGCAACATTCCGAACCAGTTGTAGCTTCATTAACCATATTGATCCTGGACGATTCAAAAGTGCTTGAAAGAGCTTATTTAAATAAAGATTATTTTGATTTGATTTAATTGCAATACATTACACGATTTTCGGTTAAGAAAAACATTGTGAAGAAACTTGCATATCTCTAGCAAATTTCAAGGATATGTGTAGCCGATCAATCCGCGTTGGAGCAGAGTGTCAGGTTTTAATTCCAACTCTTCTCTCGAATACCGGAGATTTTTTTTACGACGATAAGACTAGAGTCTAGATATGATTTCGCTTGATGGAAAACGAAATATGCATCCTAAGGCGTAACGCGCTTACCATAGTGCCTATTTACGTGTCACATGATATGGCTACGTATTTTACGACCGGCCGCCTGCCTGAAGTTAACTTACCTTAGTCGTATTTTACGACACCACGGTAAGAAGGTGGTCTATTTTACTCAACCCGATACCACACGGTGCGTCTACTTACCATAGTCCCCTTTTACGACACCTCGGTAAAAATGAGGGTGGCTTATTCTACTCAGCCGGATACCACACGGCGGGTCGACTTACCTTAGTCGCCTTTTACGAAACCTCGCTAAAAAATGAGGGTGGTACTATTCTTTTCAGCCGGATACCACACGGTTTAATTTAAGATAGAAATAACTTGTACATTTGTTTGTAAATAAAAAAAAAATTAGACTTATTTGCATCGGTAAAAATGAGGGTGGTACTATTTTGTTCAGCAAGATACCACACAGTTTAATTTAAGATAGACATAACTTGTACATTTATTTTTATAAATAAAAAAATAGAGTTATTTGTAAAATTAATTGGATGTATCACATTATTATACTATGAATTTATAAAGTATGTCTAAACACCGCGAGGTTTCCTTCCATGTGGCAACTTGCCCGATATGCAGGTTATATTTCCTTGAGTCAGTATTTATGGCGTCGCGAGGCGGCGGAAAGTGTGGCGCCTTCTCATAATTTTCCTTATATGTGGCATTAACGTTTAACCGTTAATATCTAAAGTGTTTAAGTAACTATATGAAATAGCCAATGTTTTTGTACTTTTTAACAAATAAGGACCGGTACCAAGAGCTGTGGTAGCCCAGCGGTAACACCATGCGACTCTTTCGAGGAGGTCACGGGTTCAAACCCGGGCAGGCACCAATGAGTTTTCTTATGTGTCTAATTGATAATTGTAATTTATCACACGCTTTTCGGTGAAGGAAAACACCGTGAGGAAACCTGAATATCTCTTGAGAATTCTGGACATATGTGTAACCTACCAATCCGCATTGGAGCAGCGTGGTAGGTCTTAGCTCCAAACCTTCTCTCCAAAAAAAAAATTCAATCCAATATAAATTTTAGTATTTTTTAATGCCCAAAAACAGGGATAAAATGATTTTTTTAAAGTAAAACCTAGCTGGATCAACCAAAACCCCCTACATACTGAATTTTAGGAAAATCGTTGGAGCCGTTTCCGAGATTCCGAAAATATATATATATACCTACAAGATTAACTCATTTAAATATTAAAGATATAATAGTAAAATATTCTGTATGCATATCGGGATATAATAAGTGTAATGTTTAGATATGGAACAATAGTGGTGAGCTAGATGGGTGGCAAGTAATGTCTTTTGAACTGAGAATAGGGATATAGTTTCAAGGACTGGAATCCCTTTGAGCAACATCAATCAATTAGTTATGTCAAGTTTTAGGCATCACCTTCACGAGGGAGTGAATTGCAGCGATATTGTCGTTGCCTATTTATATATATATACTTATACCCGCAACTTCGATTGCGTGGACTATTGTCGCGTGATAGGTGGATAATAGAACAGGAAAGTTTAATAGGATTTCTATAGCCTATATGTTACCCCGGTGTATACTAATTGTTTGAACGCGCTGATCTCAGGAACTATAAATAAATATATGGGACACTTACACACACGGTCGTCCGTCCCCAAAGTAAGTAATTTAATACTTGTGTTATGGTTGTCAGACAACTGGTGAATATATACTTATATATTTTTAAATACAAATATACACCCAGACTCAAAGACCAACAAATTCATTTATAGAAAACGTTGGCCCTCGGCGGGAATCGAACCCGCGACCCACGAATCTGAAGGCAGGATCACTACCCACTACGCCAACGGGCCATTTGTGCGTAATATCTTTTCATATAATTTGATTATTACTATAATACCCGATGAAAAATATCAATATAGCAATTAAAAATTTATATCTAACGTCTCTCTAATATTTTAATGAGTTGTATAAATATGCTGAATCTCAGAGACGGCTTCAACGATTTTCATTCAGCTTGCAGGGAATTTTAGGGGGAAAAATCGATCTAGCTAGGTTGAATTTTAAAAAAATTACGTTTTATACCTGTTTTCAGACTTTAAAAAATGGTAAAATGTAGAATTGAAACCAAATGATATTTGAGCTAGCAAATGCGAAGCTATGATAGCCTAATGGTAACAGGCGGAGGGCTTAGGGCCCAAATACCGACACCGTTAGGTCACCTAGGTGACCTCGGCCCACGGCCGGAATACATACCGGGCTTAAGTGCCCGCGAGGAGATGCCCGGGTAGAGAGGATTTCCTCGAGGCCCGCACCCCGTTTACCCCCGCCCGGGGAGTAAGCGAGAAGACCCTGCAAATAACAGGCGGACCAAAAAATTTCATAATCTGGGATCGCGATTCCGATATGTCATCCGGCTTTTTTCTATTTTAATTTTTTTCTAATTACATTTTTTTATAACTTTAAAAAATTACCAAGCAAGGGTCGGTTAGGTACTAAAATATAAATACTTACGTCACTTGAAAATAGAAAGAAAATTTCCAAGTGCATTTTATTATGCACCGGCTTTCCGTTCACTTTCAGGAATGCGGGTAAAGTAAACACATATACAACGACAATACAATAGGCTGTGCATAACAAATACTTTACGATAACCATATAATATAACAAAAGTATTTTATACTTAGGATTTTAATTTTTGATTATTTTTATATGCTTTGATTATTTTATAGATTATGCCTTAGTTTAATTTTATGGCTCCTTTTTATAATCTGTGATTTGAGGATTGATTGAAGGTGATTTTAGCAATTTGGAAGGTTACTTTAAGCTACTGACTTAATTTTTACATAAATTCGATGATATTGTTAATTTTACTAAGCCTTATATACTCTTTACTCTGTGTATTATGCGTGTTTTCGTGCCGCTTGCTTGGTGACTGTTTTAGATTTATTATTGTGTCTCATATTGTCAAATATAGTCTAATTTATTAAGTAGATATATCTTATTTAGGCTATGTCGAGTATGTTCTAAGATATGTCGAACAATAAATAAACACTATTTATCATATAGATACATGTAATACCATTTTGAAAATGGAGATATGGTTTCACTGGCGGGAATCCCTTTGAGCAACATCAATCAATTAGTTGTGTCAAGTTTTAGTTTGGGAACTTATTAATTCTCCTGGGAACGTGGTGAGCCATACCGTATTATTATATACTTTTGTAGTACTAGTTCGACATAAGGTTTCCTGGTATTTAATTAGAGTTAACTTAAGTTACCTTATGTTTAATTCTGGCTTCATCTTTGTACCAATATATTTTTGCCAATTTTTCTTTCATGATATATATCAGGTTTTTTTTTGAATTAGATTAATCTTATTGATAAGGGAGTTTTTACTTTAAGCTTTTTGATAAGATTAGGGTAGTTTCACTCAGAGGCTAAGTTGTTTCTATATTTGTTTCAGGTACAATTTACTATTTATGCAAATAAAATAAAAAACACGTTTTTTATGTTTTACAAATACACACACAGTCGTCCGTCCCCAAAGTAAATACTTGTGTTATGAGTAACTGACAAATACAAAATATCCTATTCTACTAATTCTATTAATATTATAAATGCGAAAGTTTGTGAGTATGGATGTATGTTTGTTACTTTTTCACGGCGAATCCGCTAAACCAATATCGATGAAATTTGGCATAATTATTCTTTATTCACTAGGGTAACATACTCGTATAGGCTCAAGAAATCCTGTTAATTCTACGGGAATAGCATGACATTGAAAAGATGGCGATCTAGATGGCGATCTAGTTAGTATCAACCTATCGAACTTCCAGGTAAAAGCTAATGTTTATACAATTTAAAAATACTTAGATACACCTAGACTAGAAGAACCAAAAATATGTATGTAGGAAATGTTTGCACTCGGGGCGAATCGAATCTGCGACCCCGGAAGCTGAAGGCAGGGTCACAGTCATCTGGACCAACGGGCCAGTCAACGTTGACTGACAAAATGTTAAAAGAATCCCATATATAGTATTTAACATTCACTTTGAATACACCCGTTTCTGAATATTTTATCCCCATTTCGCGCTTAATCCTACAAAACATTTAAAGCGAAGCTTAAAAATCACGAGCGATATAACGTAGGGCCGTGAGTTTATTCCGGTGGATAACTGCCGGCTCATTAAACAGACCCTGGATTAACAAGTTGGAATTGCGTCCCCGGCGATATGAATACAATGATGTAAAAAGCAATGAAAACTGTTTAACCTGCGTTCTCATTCGTCGTAAAAACTTTGATTATGATTTTTTGTTTAGAATATACGGGCCAATTACACAAATCATCCCTGTCAAAATAAGTAAGTAAATACTTGTGTTATGGGTGACAGACAGCTGGCAAATAGATATACATTCAATCATTCTTCTTTATAAATATAAATAAACAGTCAATATAAGCTATAAGAAATATAAGAATAAATATAAGAAACAATCAATAATCCACCAAAAAAACAGTTGAATGGGAAATGTGAAAACTTACTATAAAATATAACTTCCTATATAGCTGTAAATGAAATACACCAAACAACCCTTATACATTTCTTTTCGCACGCGAAAAGCAGTTAGTTTCATGAAATTTACATACATTCATTATTTCGCCACACCTTTTCTTTAAATAACTTAGAGTAACTTGTAACAAGAGGCCAATGTTATTAAATATGTATAGCAAAAGTGTGCGGCTTGGTTTAAATATATAATTCAAATTCAAATTCAAAATATTCTTTATTCAAATAAACTTGTAAGCAAGTGTCACACATTTAGTCATTACTGTCTTGTACAGGGTCTAAGCGAGCTATACCCACACATTCTTATCTTCCATGTGATCCTCAACAGTATAGTAGGCTTTCTGGATCAGCCTCTTTTTAACAGTGTATTTAAACTGATGTAATGGCAAAGCTAAAATTTAATATAATCAAAATTATATCGATTTGTCTATCTATTACTAATATTACAAATGCGAAAGTTTGTCTGTCAGTCAGTTTTGATTTCACAAAATTTTTCTTCGGAAATAGGAAAAAACACATTTGGAAAAGTTTGTTTAAGCAAATAAAGCCGCGGTTACTAAAAGTATTTCTGTGTTTTTTCTATCCTTCAATGAAAGGGCTTTGACACGACGTGTGTATGTCAGCCCCATTATACCCTAAAACTTAACTAACTTAAGACACTATTCTAAAGAGCTCATCCAAAAGAGCCTGAACAAATTGCATGCTTCCTCCGAATCAGGTTTACTTTGGTATACTGTCACACCATGAAAAGTACCAACTTGCAATTTGTTCACCCCAATGAGCTTAATATAATATTCTTAGTAGAATCGAATCGGGAACCTTCCATCAACCAATGATGTGTCATCGTTTAGAACACAAAGTATGTATTTTTTAATAGTTTATCTAAACTGAGCTGACTTGGTAAATCAAGAAGTTGGATCCGATGGGTTCTTCTAACTTTTTTAACGTGACTATTGTCCTGTTGGGGGTATATTAACGTTTTTAACGTGTATATTAACGTGTTTTTTCTGATTTAACGTTGCTACACCAATACCTTGACATCAAAATGTTTTTGGGTTCTCCTTATTGCACGTCCTAATTTAAGTCATTCCTTCCCAATTTGTTATATTACTGTAAATAAAGTTTTCTTATTTTAGAAAGCAAATATCAACTCTTATTTCAAGAAGTTATGTCACAGCACAATTCAAAACGTATTTCTATTTACGAAACCGTTTCCCTAGTGTGACATTTAGTTTTATATTTTTCACCTTTGCGTCTAGTACAATTGAGAATTTAAGCAAAATATAAGGTAAGTAAAATATTGTTCAAGATTTTCAAAGCAACAATTGTTTGCTCTCTATCGTTTCCAATTTTGTTTACATTTTCATATGCAGCTTGACGTTATAAGGCTAAGTGATTGCATGTTTTTGGGAGTTTCCTGCCAACAATATTTCGCAAGTCGATATTTCATTGTGCAAACATTCCATAGGAATAATTTTTAAATTACTTTACTACACATATGTCAATTATCAATTATCATAACAATGCTTTTGTGAGATTTCACATACCCTAATACTTCAGATAGATCTCAAATATTTTCCATCAAAGAAACTGGAAATTTCTGTGCAATTATACACAAAGAATATAAAATAATACCGTTGAATAATATCGAGCACATAGAATAATACCTTTATATTATTTGGTTTGTTTCTTTTATATAAATAATGTAAAATGTTTTTTGATTTGTATATGGTTATGGAAACATTAAAATTACCCAAATTCATGTTAATAACTGCTGTATATAGGTTTGTAATCATGCAATCTTGAGCGCTTAGTACACGCGAATCACTGCGTTCCTTTTATCATCTGCAGAGATCACGTCAAGCTTTTCTGGATATACCTAATCATATCCATTTTATAATCATTATCGAATTTAAAGAACGATTTCGCAAGCTATACATGCTTCCTTAGTGGATGTGGTACCCTCAAAGCTGGTAAATTATAACACATGTATTAGAAAAATAAACTGGCCGAGATTGAATAACGAGTAACATTTAGAACTATAGATATTATTATAGCTAGATCGTTAGACGATAAGCTTATTATCGACTTTACCCTGATACCTTTACTTCAAGCACCCTCGCGAACACTCAGCGTCCGACGATTGCCATCGTAATTAGTACAGGCCTTATCGGCCATCTTTGAAAATATTTTATGTTCAAAAATAATGTTCTATAGTTACTTCTTATACGCTTTTATTCGACCTGCAATGTATGTTTGTGAAGGTGGAATCTTGCTAGTTAAATTTGAGCTGAAATTTTACATACAGCTCCAGTCCCGGTAACAATGCATTTTTATGATATTCATGATCTGATGCTGCTGCTAGGATTGACTCCAGACAAGGAAACTCCTCAAAGGTTAACAGTAGTGTCATGAAGTTTTGTTAAATCTTTTTTGAAATCCTTTTTAACTGGACTTGTTAGTTCTAAAATCAAGATGACTTATAAAAATTTGATGAGCTATAAAAACTATCCACGTGTTCCAATTTCTTTTAAGATCACACACAACTAAACTTGATGAAATAAATCATAAAATTCTTATACTACATTCTATAGTATAAGAAAACTTAAAAACTGCTGAATATAGAGTGTACCAACTACATTTATTTATAGCACATGCAGAATTTGAATCTTGCCCCGCAACGAAATCATTATTAGAAGATAGATTAACGAAGGAGGTAATAATGACAACGGGTAGATTAACGTTTACGAATCGGAAGCGGGGCACATAGTTAGAGGAACAAATGAGGAAGAAAATGTTGGCCAACGGCGGGTATCGCACCCGCGACCCATGGAGCTGAAGGTAGAGTCACTGCCCAACGGATTACGCCAATGGACCAATATTTACTTCAATTTGTGATAAACTTAAAATCTCCTACGGAAAAGAAATAACAATTAAATAATTTTTAGAATTAGGCGTCACTTAAAATTAACATTTTGTTAAATATTATAAAAAAATTGTTAAATGCTTTGGCTAGTTATTATATGACAGGCCACCTTACCATAGTCGCCTTTAACGTACCTTGGTAAGAAATAAGAGTGGCCTATTCTACCCAGCCGGATACCACACGGCAGAGTTTTGAAATAACAATTACTATTAAAATTCGCGTATTGTTCAATGATAGATTAAGCAGTAAGAACATCGACTGGAAGGCGCGGAATGCTCATTTATCATTTCTCTCTACGACGTCAGGGAGATCGCTTTGTGGAAATGGGGCGATTGAAATCATTGGGAACAGCAGGGGTTCGAAATAGACTCAGTAATCAGAACAACTCCGTCAAGTACTGTTTGTTAGTAATGAATTTCAGATTTCGAAAAGAATGAATGTGCTATTGATCTCTAATGTGAAAAGAATTATTTTGAATTGAATAGATTTATCATTATCTTCCTGGCCTTATACACTGTCCATTATATTAACCATCTTTTGACAGATTGACGATTTACATATTTAGTGATGTCCTAAAGATTCTCGTATGCGATACCATTCCGATTATAGTACCTACTATAATTAATCGAATTACGTACCTAAGTAATTCGATTAATGATAACCTACGTAAACTAATAACAGATATAGAAATCAACATTTTGATTTAATATTGCCTTAGTTTTTTGAAAATAAATGTTAATCCGTGTGTATTTATTATAATCATAAAAAATATATTATACATCAACTGGCAACATCAACAGACCTTCCGCTCGGCCGCCATTTTGACGTGATCTGTCACTCTCAACGAAACGCCCGTGATAGTCACACGCATTTACGTTCGCTGAGTGTTCTCTCGCATCTGTTACACCTTGAGTTAAGTAGCTTTATTCCTCGGAAAAACTTTTGTGAAACTTATATTAATTGATCGTGAAAATGCCGAAAGGACGTGTGTTGAAAGCACAATCGAGACAGTTAGTGTTAAAACTTCATGAGTATTTTGAGCAAGAAAATCAAAATGGCGGACCTCTTATACCTATCACGCAAGTCCGAAACCGTGTTGCAGCCGCGTTGGGGATCAGTCTATCAACTGTGACTAAAATCACTACTGATGCCTACGGCAGGAGCGGCTTGGAGCAAAACAAACCATCTACACCAAAAAGAAAGCGCCGGGCTCATAAGGTGACAGCTGTTGATGACTTTGACGCTGACGCTATTCGTCGTCATGTATATGATTACTACTTGAGAAAAGAAATTCCAACTTTGAGAAAACTTATTGTTTCTTTGAAAAGAAGTGGTCTATTTCATGGTGAAAAATCTTCTTTGGTCAAAGTTTTGAACACAATTGGCTTTTCATATAAAAAGTTAAATAAAAGAAAATTATTAATGGAACGCACAGATATAGCTATAGCACGTTGCGATTTTTTAAGAGAGGCAAAGAAAATACAAGATTGGGCAAATATTGTTTTCACGGATGAAACATGGCTCAACGCTAACCACACACTATCTCGTTTCTGGACTGATGATACTGCTGATTCCACTTCCTCAGTACCAATGGGAAAAGGTGAGCGCCTAATCATTTGCCATGCAGGTACAGCAAAAGGATTTGTACAAGACGCACTGTTGGCATTTAAATCGAAGAAATCAAATGACTACCACTAAGAGATGAATGCAAATGTGTATGAAGAGTGGTTCAAAAAAATGCTCATTTCATTGGAAGAACCATCAATAATTTTTATTGATAATGCGCCCTACCACTCCCGTCAAATTGACAAAATGCCAACACAGGCTAATAAAAAGCATGAAATAATTAATTGGCTTCGGGACAATGGAGAAAATGTGGACGACTCAATGTTAAAAGTTGAATTAATAAAAATATTAAAAACCAAAAAGAGAGCAAAACGCTATGTAATCAATGAAATGGCCATACTGTTATACAGAATATGGCCATACTGTTCTTCGGATTCCTCCATACCACTGCCAGTACAACGCAATAGAACTTATATGGGCACAAGTAAAAGGGCATGCTGCGAGATGCAATACAAGCCCCCCATTCACAGCGAATAAAATGTTGCAATTGCTAAAAAATGCTTGCACCCACGTAACGGCCGAGAACTGGGCAAGTGTGGTGGAAAGAACTAAAAGAGTAATATTCTCTGATTGGGAACGTGATATTGCGTTTGATAATATATTATCTACACAAGAGCTAATAATAACTGCTACTGAAGACTCCTCATCGGAGGAGTCTAGTGTTGATTATCATTCCGACGACTCGTGCTAATAAAATAAATTAAAATATCCTGATTGTTTTATTTGTATTCATGTATTAACTAAGAAGAAAGTAAAACTTTATATAATGTTATTAAATGTCTTTTAATACTCGTAACATCGATTTCTACCGATTATTTTTAATCTGTGGCATAATCGTAGTAACCATTATGTGTGACATCACTAAGTGGGCGGTACCCATCCATAAAGTACAAATATTATTTGTATGATATTTGTACGTAAGCAATACAAAACTTAATGAGCGTGAGCTGTCAAAAGACTGATAATATGATGGACGCAGTATAGTACAGTGGCCTAGTACAGGCCTTATCAGCCACTTTGAAAATATTTTATTTTGAATAATAATACCAGCCTATATACTACGTCGACAACTTTTTAGTTTTAAAATCAAAATAACTTTTTTGAACATTTGATGAGCGATAAAAAATATCTATGATCCTCTGCGTTTAGGATTAAATATTACTTTATCGCAAAATAATTTAATTATTACTTTTGAAATAACATCATTCTTCTGCCCTTATTTCACTCTTAGTGGGGTCGGCACAACATGCTATAAACATGTTGTCACATAATTTGGCTACGTATTTTACGATCGGACGCCAGCTAGACATCAACGTACCTTAAGTAAGAAACAGGGTGGTCTATTCCACTTAATCAGATACCACACTGTGGGTTAACTTACCTTAGTCGCCTTTTATGACACCTCGGTAAACAATTAGGGAGGTCTATTCTACTCAACCGGATACTACACGGCGTTGTATATAATTCCTATCACACGCTTTTCAGTGAGGAAACCTGCATATTTTAGAGAATACCCATATCCCAGAAGTGGGAGATTAACAGGCCGCTACTTTCTTAACTATGTTTTAAAGTTTGCAAAAATAATAAATGTCATCAAATGTAAAATCATCGAATGATTAATTTCGTTTGATGATTCGCCTAGAAAGTAATTTTGTTGTTTTCAGCTAAATGTGATTTAGCCGTCGGCTATTTCCAAAGGTTGTCGTACTAGTTACGAGTTTTCCCTATGTAAAGAAAATTTTAGGTATCATTACTAGAATCAAATTGAAAATACTATACAAATATAACATTAAGAATCCGAACCTAGGAATTAGGGCGTGGTGTTTGTGAAAACAGTAATTGTAATATTCTTGAAATACTGTTATAAATGTGGCTTCTGAAACAACTATAATTATTTTATATAAGTGAGTAAACATACACTGATGTAATTCAAATAATGTACATTTATTTCTTTCTAAATTTTATTTAAATTTGGTATACTAGTAGCGGCCTGTTACTATCCCACTCTCCGTTATTGTAGAGAAGGGTTGGAGCTAAGACCTACCACGCTGCTCCAATTGGATTGGTAGTTTACACATATCTCCAGAATTCTCTAGAGATATGCAGATTTCCTGGCGATGTTTGCCTTCACCGAAAAGCGTGTGATAAATGCAATTATAAATTAGACACATAAGTTTTAGCAGAAAAACTCATTGGTTTCTGCCCGGGTTTGAACCCGTGACCTCCTCGAAAGAGTCGCACGGTGTTACCGCTGGGCTACCACAGCTCTGATATACTAATATACAATACATTATTACTTATTTAGTTAATAAAGAAAAGTAATATATAAAAAAATAGTAAATAAATAAAGAAAATTTAAACGGTTCTCCTTAAAGTAAGTTTAATTCTATAAATTATTTAAATGCAAATATTATATTATACTTACTTATATGAAAAGTAATTAAAGAACCATTTACGTTTCAAATTGCTCGTTCATTATTAAAGTTTAGTATCGCCTTTAAAAAAAATGTTGAAAGCTTTTCAATTATATCTAATAGATAGAACTTGTGGTTAATTTAAGATATTGTTCCACTTTTTCATTGTTATAGTATTAATATATAGTATTAAGTTTTTACAGACGAAGAAAATCGTAAAACATTTTGCAATGAATTTCTTTTGAAGTAACATGTATATGTTTTCGTGTATATGCATTCTATGAGGATTATTTGGCAAATTATTACTTTGTCTCACGTAATTTTGAACTAAAATCTATTAGAACAGTTAAGAAGGTTATGCCTCAAACAATCCTCTCATAGTTAAATCTATTAGGTATAATCTGCTTACAAAAGCATGGGATACATTATATTTTGTCGCGTGTCACTTTAATTATTCTTATTATATTTGTACCTTTTCTTAAGAAAGGGTCCAATATGGAATATTTTTGTATATTAAAAGCCCACGTAGTTCTATTTATCGTTTGAATGTTATGGCTCATTATAACAGTTTGTTATGAGGCCGGTGTTATGCAATATCGAATTTTTAGTCATTATGTATAAGTTTAGACATCAAGGGAGAAGAAGAATGTTGCCACATACAAATTACGTTCTTACTACTAACATGTTGGTATTGCCAACAAATAGTCCTTCGAGTCTCGGCAAGAGACTGGCTCTGTGTGAACTTACTGAAAAGCGTATAGAGTAGAAGTGAATAAAAAGTCAGTTGACGAAGCGTGCATTCGTTAGCTCAGAATAATCGAGAGAGCCAAAACCAGAGAAATGTCACCCTGACGGCGACAATGTTGTCTTTTTTTTTTAGACAGGAACAACCCCTTATAGGTACCGCCGCCCGACGGGGACAGTCGATGGTTATATCGGACTCGCACCGACTAAAACAACCTGTGTACTCCACCACGCTGCTGGTGGCGAGCATAGGGTACCTATGAAGACATTGCCCCCATCCCCGCCAGCAGCAACTCTGGGTCGTGCCAACCCTGGGTCGGGTCCTCTTTAAAAGTGGCCCTTTTCTCCGTTAGACGATGCATCGGGAGCCCCAAATGCCTCGACTACCTCGGGAACCTTGTAAGGAGGGCGTCTGATAAACCCCGTTCGGAACGCCCGGAAGGTCCCCGTTAGGGCGGCACGCGATGGAAAAAAAATGTGGTAAAGTTGTGCCTTCACCATTTTTAATGTGTTCCATCCTTGTCAAGGGGAGTGCTAACCGTCTCTCCTTTCAGCGACAATGTTGTCTATATTGACCTTATTATTTGAATCAGGTTGTATTTGGAACATGTAACAAATTGATGTTCTGGCAAACATTTAGTACATATACTAAAACAGAGTGCCGTATGCATCAAACTTTATAGCACGAAGAGTCAAGCGGCGGTGGAATGTAGCCACCTGACGTCGTCGGCTCGCATAACTAAGTTTCATGTGAATTGTAAGGAATTCTTAGTGTCTTACCGTGATTAACAGTCTTACAATAAGATTAACGTACTTATAGAACGTACTTGAAGTTTTGAAATAGTTCTATAAATGATTGTTCTTCATTCATAATCAACGTTTTTAGTTTGATATTTAATGTTTATTAAAATTCTATATAAATAATATTACTTTATCAGCGATAATACCTGAATGCTGTGTGATATCTGGCTAAGTTGAATAGACCACCCTCATTTCTTACTGAGGTGTCGTAAAAGGCGATTAAAGTTAGTTGATCCGTCATGTGATATCCGGCTGAGTAGAATAGACCACCCTCATTTCTTACCAAGGTGTCGTAAAAGGCGATTAAAGTAAGTTGACCCGCCATGTTATATCCGGTTAAGTAGATAGATAATAAGAGTAGAACATGTTTAAAAAATGTTGTGCCGACCGTTTTTAAAGCGGGATAAGGTCAGGAGAATAATAATGAGCTATTCAATAATACCATTAAATTAAGTTTTTATTTAAGTTTGTTTTATAAATAGAAAAAACGAAATCTGCTTTGAACGAATCGAACTTTGCTAAATGGAATTACTTGCTTATCAATTATTTCCTTTCCAGAATATTTCATGTGTCTCGATGAATCTATAATCTTAATTATATTATTAGAGCTTTTGTTACTAATTAAAATATTTATTTACTTTTTCTTTGCTCGATCTTGCATAACATCATTCGATAACAAGTATGCAGCAACGTTCACCCTTGATTTGGACTCGATAAAACCTCAAATCCTTTGTACCACGGGCAAGTATACAATTAGGTCAAATAAATAAATAATTTTATGGCTACACACATAAGACCCGCTTTTTGTTATTTCGTTTACCAAATACTAAATGCCCGAATACCCTTTCTGTTACACAATATTTTTTGTTTATTTGTACCAATTAGCTTTTTTTATAATAGATTTTACATTAAAATATCAAAATTAATCATAGAATTATTTTGCTATAATCCTCGTTTGTTTGTTTATACAAACGCAGATTATATCAAAATCATTCTAAATGGATCTGCGCGGGATCCTGGAAGGATGCGGGATGAGAAATAATGATGAAAAGTGGACTGTATTAAAGGGGATGGTTCATTGCGGTAAAGGGAAAAATGGCGGCGGTGAAGAACTATATTTTAGGAGCGGATTGAAAAGGAGGCACGCTTACCTGGTGTGATAACTGTCCCGGGCACAGGATAGGCAGGCAGTTTCCACACTCTTTCACTCCACAACACTTTCACAAAATTTACACTGATTAAAGAAATGTGTTAATTAGTGCGCGAGCGCAGCGTGTTCGTCCCGAACGTCTCAGCAATCGACTGCCGCCCTCTGTCGGCGATCGGCGGTGATAAGTAAGCGTGCGAGGAGGACGGGACTATATGTATGATAGGGAAAGAGATATATAGCTAACACTACCGTTTCTTCTGTACTATGGAATTCCGCAATGTAACGCTTACTTCTATAAATTATTAAAATATCAAAGCAATAATTACATTACTATAATCCGCGGATTGTTATTATTACTTCTGTATTATGGATCTCCGCAAATTAACGCCTATTTCTATAAATCATTAAAATACTATTAAAAACTCCATTACAGAACGGCGTTTCCGTAGCTTGGGAATCCAAATTCAAATAATTCTTTTTTCAAATTGGTTTAACAAATACTTTTGAAAGGTGTTATTACTGAGAAGAACCAGCAAGAAACTCGGCTGTCACTATTTTAAAAATAAATATTTCAATAATATGTAATTGCTTAAAAATAAAAAATTACAATAAAACACTCAAGTTAAAGGTAAGATAAGATTAAATAGCTATATATTGTAAATATTGATTTTAAGAAATATTATCATTAGGTATTGTGCAAATATACGATATAAAATCAACATTTTTATTGAAATCTACGAAATATCAACTTGCGAAATATTGTTGGCAATATTTTTCAAAACAAGCAATTATTTAGTAAAGCCATAACATTCTATTGCAAATAAAAAGTAAACATCCTACAATAGAGAACCAAAGGATCGAGTTCAACAAAACATTTATTGAAAATACTAACATAAATTTAAGTTTTCAAACATTTCTTGAAACAGCCGTTGTTACTGTTTAGGATATCAATTTATATGAGGTTAAAAAAAAAAACTATCAACTATCTTAAAAAATGATATACCGTGTGGTATCCGGCTGAGTAGAATAGATCACCTTCATTTCTTACCGAGGAGTTGTAAAAGACAACGGAGGTAAGTTGACCTGTGTCGTGGTATCCGAATGAGTAGAATAGATCACCCTTCTTTCTTACCGAGGCGTCTTTTAAGACTTTAGGCGACTAAGGTAAGTTAATCCACCTTGTGGTATTCGGCAGAGTAGAATAGATTACCCTCATTTCTTAACGAGGTGTCGTAAAGGCGGCTAACATAAGTTGACGCCAGGCAGGCGGCCGGTCGTAAAATATCTAGCCAATTCATTTAACAACATGTTTATAACATGTTGTGCTGACTCCACTTAAAGTGGGATAAGGGCAGGAGAATGATGAACTATTTAAATAATCATATCAATATATGATAAAGGAGACTAAAACATATGGACATAGCAAATGCAGAAAAAAAATACAAGCCTCATTTAATCTGCTTATTAAATACCGTGGATTTACAACATGTAAATCTCAAGAGAACTATCATTCAATTAGATATGTTAAGCTTGATCCGTACTTCAGAACTTCTGAATCCCTTTGGTCTAACGTATTAGTATTAAATTTAGAAGGGATTCTAACCTTATTGGCAATTATTCTTAGTTAGGTTTCAATTTTAATAATTCAATGCGTGTAGAGTCGCATATTTAACTCTATCCGAAGTAAAAAGTCATATTTCATATGCTTATATATGGGACATGTGACTTTATGCTTCAAGTAGCGTGATTTTATAACGTCATCTCTTTTAGTTTAGTCATTAGTTTAGCGTTTATCTGTTGCTGACGTCCGTGCGTAAAAAATGGCGACCACTGAAAATCGGTGTTCGGGTTTCAAATTCGAACCAAAGCCGAGTGGTTACGCATTTTATGGCGTCACACTGCGCCTTTATAAATAAATTTATTATAATTATTGTGTCCTTATATGTAAAACTTAGTGGTGTCTTTATTTCTTTCTTTTTCTAAGCATATGACTGTCGCACAATGTCTATACTTATTATAAAACCTTTTACTTATTATAAAACCCCGAAAGCTGCCTTTCCGTATGTGATCGATTTTCTCAAAAACACTACTAAACATATATATCGTCATATACGATATATATGTTTCATGACGTATACATGACGCTTAAAAATGTCATGACTCATCATTTCGTCATGACGTATACATGACGCTTAAAAATCTGCATAAATGCCTAATAAGACAGTATTAGCGGACTTATATTAAGAAAGACGCAAAACGTAATCACAGTATCGTCTCAAGCATTGCCCACTTGAGACATGCCTGAGGTCCTTTGACGAAGTAACTTTGGCATTATTACTCAATAATTTTGATTTTTATGACGTTTATTGTATAAGTCATTCAAAAGTAATGAGAATATTATTTTGCTATAATCCGCGATAAAAGAAAATATGTGTAATGCACACATTCACCACCACAATCTCAGCAATTGTTTCGCCCCGTAACCGAAGCATCGTCAGGAGATAGACTTCACGACAAAATCGTAAAGCTTAATTGCTTGCAGTGCTTGTGTATTGTTGTGCCATCGGTGTCGGGTAAAGCATGAGTTCTTACAAATTCTGCATGTATCAGGTATGAGAACGAATAGTACACTCTACATTTAGCATTACACATATTTTCTTTTATCGCGGATTATAGCAAAATAATATTCTCATTACTTTTGTATTATGGACCTCCGCAAAGTAACGCCTAATTCTATAAATTATGTATAAGTCATTATTTTACGACAAAAATCTTTATGTGTAAAAGTTTACATGTCACACTTCTTGTTGCTATTGTATATATCTTGTAGCCAGATGCATTGGATGCTACGGGATCAATATCGAGAGTAAAAGAGGTGTTGTTCCGTGGATGATGGATTTATTGCAATGACAATTAAACTTAATCGAGTTTAACATTACTATTTGAAATTACATAGTTTAGAAGTAGCGGAGCGTCATTGCTATTTAGTTTGAGCAGGCACTTGAACAACTAAATATTTTTTTTTAATTATATTATAAATGTCTGTTTGTTTGTGTTAAGCTTATATTAAATAGCTGTGATACGTATAGCGCACGCGCGCATCACCTACATGGAAATCAGTGTGTCACAAAGTTTTTAACGCATAAATCCTAACCTCGCGGATATTTTAGGATAAATAGCTTATATGTTTCTTAAAAACCTCCTCTATCTTCCGGTGAAAGTTCCATTAAAATCGGTTTAGCCGTTCTGGAGACTACTATTAACTTCTTTGTACTATTAACTTAAACTTCCTCAAAAATTGCAATATATTTTATAATAAACCGTAAATAAATCTGTTCAGTAGATTTTGAGAAAATCGATCACATACAAACATGTACCTTTTGGAGACCATCGTTTTTAATATGTGTTGATATGAAATATGAAAGTTTGCAATTTCACAACTATTCAAGCTAAGTTCGATTTTTACTAGCATCAAATTTTTAAACTAATTTATGTCTAAAGATACTTCAAAAGCAAGTATTTCCAAAAATTGGTTTAGGTTCTATTCAGTCCGCAGACCTTTGTTTAGTTTCCGACACAAAATTGTAGAGCAACTAATAAAAGTTTTGGGTTTTACAGAAAAATATACGTAGTGTTGCCGAATTTCGAATTCGCAATTCGCAATCCATTTTAGGGACAAAAATAATGTATAAGTATCAATTAAAGGCAATCCACGAAAAATGTGTATATTGTATAGATTGGCCCGTTGGCGCAATGGGTAGTGCCCTGTACCCTGCCTTCAGATCCACGGGTCACGGGTTCGATTCCCACCGAGGGCCAACATACTCTATAAATGAATTTGTTGGTCTTTGAGCCTGGGTGTATATTTGTATTTAAGTATGTATTTAAAAATATATAAGTATATATTCACCAGTTGTCTGTACCATAACTAGTATTAAGTTACTTACTTTGGGGACGGACGGCCGTGTGTGTAGGTGTCCCATATATTTTATTTTTTATATATATTGTACTATTTATTGTATGTTAAAAAAATTATCAAACTGACATTTTACCTATTTAGTTTTCACCTCAGGAAAGAAGGCGTCTTTATACGATGGCGTTACTAGATTTTCCCGCACGTCAGGTTTCCGCCTGCGGCGCTAATTATCCGGGGTAATATTCGACACAATTTGCATACCCTATGCAAATTAGGTT
Source organism: Morpho helenor (assembly GCA_029227775.1). Lineage (NCBI taxonomy): Eukaryota > Metazoa > Arthropoda > Insecta > Lepidoptera > Nymphalidae > Morpho > Morpho helenor. The sequence continues at coordinate 13,237,204 of JARGCU010000016.1, read as the reverse complement.
GGTCGAATCTTAGATAAAAAAAAAGATTGAACGGAAGTGCAAATGAAGTATTTTCTTCTTTTTTTCCTTTTGTGTCAGGGAAACCCATTATGGGTCGTCATCGCCCGACGGGGACGAGCGGGGGTATGTCAGACTTTCACTGACTAAAAATCAGATAGTGGTTCACCACGCTGCTGGTGGCGGGGGCAGGGTTCTTAAAACTTTTTTTTTATACAGAAAAAACCCCCTTATGAGTACCCCCGTCCAACAAGGACAGGCGACGGTTAAACGACCTGTGTGCTCCACTACGCTGCTGGTGGTGGGGACAAGGTATGGTTGTACACATTGCCACAATTTCCGCTAGCAGCAAGTCTGAACCCCAGAGAGCGTTACCTCTGGGTTGGGGCCTCTCTAAAAGTGGTCCCTCCTTCCGCTAATTTATGCATATGGACCACCAAAGGCATCGACCGCCTCGGGGACCATTTCAGATGGGCGTCCGAGAAAAAGTATTTTCTTATTAATCTTATCCGTACATGTATAGCGGCCTGATCTCAAATAAATGGTTGGATAAAGAATTATCAAAATCAAAATAAACTTACAGCCGACATTTGCATTTACCCTTTTAATAGGCTAACAATAAAGCAATTGAACTATCTTGTTTTCATATAACTCTGAAACAAGCAAATCACATAAATTTCGGATTAGTTGGCAGACTTAATTTCCGGGTGCATATGTAAATCGTTTGTTTTGCTGTGAATTGTGAACCGAACAAATAAATAGGGCTACGTCCATTATTGAATTTAGAGTAGTCAAAGCATGAATAAAACTGAACGTGATTAATAATAGTACCTGATTGATCGAGCTTTGCTCGGTAATTTTATACAAAAAAAACTTTAAAAAAATGTGGTTTTTAGGGCGGGGCTAAATCCTAGGTCGATCGAACGATTTTCATTTCTAGAGACCATTCCCCGAATAATCTACGCTAACTTGAAAGTTTTTGGCAAAAATAGTGTTTTTTACATTAATTTTCAATTTTTTCCCCAGGAAAATCTTCGAGCTGTTTCCGAGATGCCGAACACACACACACACACACACATATATATATATACATACATACATACATATATATATATATATATATATATATATATATATATATATATATATATATATATATATGTGTATATATATTACCTAGCTGTACTCGTTACTGTCTTCACACAGAATTAAGTGTTAAAATACCCTTAATTATGAACTTTGTGTATTCTCTAGTCGAACGGAAAAAGAGGAATTTTAAACCTTTTAAAATTCATAATTATAATAATTTATATATATAATTCATAATTTTATATTTAATGCCTATGCCTATGGATCTCATAAGAAAGCTCAGAGTCCACCATATAATACAAATCATTATCTTAGAAGGGACCAGGCACAAGACTGAAAAGGACAAAGCCTTTTGAGTTATTGTATATAGTGACAGTGTAGTGTAGTGTAAGTGCTACTAAAAAAGAACATAGGAACAAAGTGTCTCCTATAGTAAGTAAGACTCAGATAAGTCCTTAGACCTGTTCTTAGATATAAGTTAATTTATAAGTTAAGGTTAAAATTAAGTTGCTTATTACCCTAAAGGCTAGATTGGGACTACAATAAAGTACCTCCATTTTGATGTACTTTATAATAGAAAAAAAATCTTGGAAAATATCACAAATATATAACTTCATCATTCTCTTACCCTTATCCCACTCTAAGTGGGGTCGGCATAATATGTCTCCTTCTTCAATTCTCCTCTATCATTCGTCAACTTCAGTACCACTCCTTTAACATGCATATAATTTTTCATACAATCCATCCATCTTTTTTTCGGCCTCCCCCTAGCCATACATCCATCCACATTCATATTTAAATCTCTTTTGGTCACATCATTTTCATCATTTCATGATTTTCAATATTTAATTTATGCGTGACAAAATATTAGCGAGACGGTTTCTTGGATCAGGTTTGTATTTAATAAAACAATCAGTGCCGTTTTATTATTATTGTAGTTATGTTAAGAGGTAACTTTCGTTCTCTAATATTAGTTACCGTCATAGTAATAGGCATTTATCTCAAGGTCACGGTCAAATAAGCATACCGATTGCTTAGCTATACGTGATAATAGAACGCAGCACGCAACACGGTAACGACTGGAATAGTTAGTAATTTCTTAATTAGCTACGAAATAAAAGTCTTTTATTTTCGGAATAAATTAAGCTATAAACAGAAAACTTTTTTTAAAATATACTCTATCATCATTTAGATGACCCTCATTTCTTATCTAGGTGTAGTAAAAGGCGACTAAGGTAAGTGACCCGCCATATGGTAGAGTAAGAAATATGGTAGAGTAAGAAATAAGGGTAGTCTATTCTATAGACTACCCTTATTTCTTACCGACGTGTCGTAAAATGCGACTAAGGTAACTGCTGTGTGTAATCCAGCTAAATAGAATAGACTACCCTCATTTCGTACTGAGGTGTTATATTACTTGCCGTTTGCCTGACGACAACTTACCTTAGTCACCTTTTACGACACCTCAGTACGAAATGAGAGTGGTCAATTATATCCAGCCGGATACCATACGGTGGGTCAACTTATTTAAGTTGCCTTTTACGACACCTCGGAAGAAATGACGGTGGTTTTTTTTTACTCAGCGGGATACCACACGGCATATTATTCAGTTTAAACTCTGTAGCATAATACCAGGAGTATTATGCTCCTGCTATAAGAACAATGTGAGATTGCATTGCATCGGTAACAATTTGAAAATATTTGACATATTATTATTAGCACTGTAGGTTTCGCTTTGAGACGTACGTTAGTTCTACCTCTATTTCTCTAGAAAGAGAGGAACAGAGACAAAAGATGATTATCACTCCTTCTCACTCTATGAATGTGTATGGGTATGTTTAGATATTGAAGGTTAAGTTGCGAACATTTTTTTTAGTTCCCTTCTAAAAGCATATATGTAGATCTCTTCATTAGAAATCTGTTTTTTTATGGATTATTGATATCACAGGTAAATAACATTTCGATAACGATTATAATTATTATTTTTAGTGGAAACTTTATTGATGTGTGATATATTTATATTTAAATATTTATTTAGTAATAGAACCATTGTTTGTTTCCCAAATAAAATAAAATAAAATTAAAAAAAAAAAAATTTAATACTTTTTTTAAAAAATTACTTTCTTTTCTTCTACTTTCAATAATTCTCAATACTATTAACTAATAAACAATACTTTTTTAGTTTCACGTTTCTATTACTCTATTACGATTCTATACTTCTATTCCTATATAACAATTAGTCCTCAAGTTTCGTATTTAACATGGCATGGTATATCTTGACATCTCGTGTAATAATTAATTATACTAAAGCTAATTTGTCTATTCAAGCGTTAACCAAATGATTTTGGCAATCTACTTCCAAAACTAGGTTAAGATATTAGTTATTATGAAATCGACAGGAAGGAAAGAAACGAAATCTTTATTGTAAACAAGATAAAACAATAAAACGTAAAGAAAAATGCAGTCAGTCAGGCAGTCTATCCCAACTACATAATTATTTTTTTCTTTTTCTTTTGTCTTTTTTTTATTTGTAAAAAAATTCCGAACAAGGGTCGCTCAACCAGGTACTTATATTTAAATTGACATCATGCGGTCTCAAGGAAAAAACTTGAATATTCCTAGGATATATGTTCTTGTCAATTCACATCAGAGTAGCGTGGTTAATCTTTCATATTGTATATTCGTTTCAATGTGTCGATCTAAGTTTCGAATCTTAAAGAAGAAAAAAGGCCTTTTGCCTAGCAGTGCTATAATAGCTGAGTCACACATTACTTTTCAAAGCTTGATAGGCATTTCTGTTTGTAATTGCTGCTATATTTTTTTTTAAAGAAAAATTTATTTACAGCAAAAATGTTCAAGGTATATCTATCTTAAATTACTTACACGCTAGGACTATACAAATCATGCCCACGTAGAATAATCCCAAGAAAGCTGGCAGCGATTCCGCGCTGAATCGCTAAGCTTTCTTTGTGCGAAAAAGGAGCCAGCCCTCTTGTCACCTGAAGAGGCTATCAACCGAGGTGTTATTATTTTGAAGAATATTAAGTCTTGGATAAGAAGAAGATGTAGATCAGAGAGGCAAATTACTATTCAATGAAATTATGTAACATCCACATATTTCCACGCGTGACGTTCATTTATATGATGTATGAAGCTTCTGTATGCAAAACAGCTTATGAATATTAATCACACAAAGCCTATGAAACTCTTACATCATTGCTTATCAGTTACATACATTCCTTGCATAATTACTTGTCGTCACATTTTGGCAAATTAATAAGATTACGGATCGATTTAAATAAACAGTAAAATACGAAATATTTTATAAGGAAAACTAGAGTGAATATTTCATGAAGAAAATATTATACAGTAGTTTCTTACTTAATATTATAAATGCGAGAGTCTGTCGGCAATCTGTCTGTCTATTTTTGCCTGTCTGTCTGTGTTTTGTTTTATGGGATACAGATCAAATTCGGTGTAATTAAAGATTAAACACCAGACTTATTATATATAAGTAAGTAAGTAGCGGCCTGTTACTATCCCACTGCTGGGCATAGGCCTCTTCTCTCCGTTATTGGAGAGAAGGATTGGAGCTAAGACCTACCACGCTGCTCCAATGCGGATTGGTAGGTTACACATATCTCCAGAATTCTCTAGAGATATGCAGGTTTCCTCACGATGTTTTCCTTCACCGAAAAGCGTGTGCTAAATTGCAATTATCAATTAGACACATAAGTTTTAATAGAAAAACTCATTGGTGTCTGCCCGGGTTTGAACCCATGACCGTCTCTAGAGATTCACATGGTCGCACCGCTAGGCCATCACAGCTCTATTATATATATCTTGTATTATATATAAATTAAAAGAATCCCGTTTTTTATTTCGGGAATATAAATAAATTATTAGTACGATACGTAGTATTACTAGCAATTGAGGGTATGTTTACGCTAAAGTCGACGCAAACGCAAAAAAAGTCGCGGGTAGCATTATTTTTAAATATTTGTGCTTTTCCTATTTTTTTATATCATTTCATCATTCTGTCCTTATCTCACTGTAAATAGGGTTGACACATCATGTTTTGAACATGTTGTTGCATATTTTGGCTAGTTATTTTACGGCCGGCTGCCTCAACTTATCCTATTAGCCTTTTACGGCACCTCGGTAATAAATTAGAGTAGTCTATTCTACTCAGCCGAATACCACACGGCGGATTAACTTTTCTTAGTCGCCTTTTACGACACCTCGGTTTACGAAAGGAGGATGGTTTTTTCTACTCATCCGGATACCACGCAGCAAAGATGGTTACGCAGCGATAAGATTTTCAAATTATATAAAAACCAAACTTTGTTTAAATATTAAAAAGATTTTTTAAATGTTAAATGTTAGCGCCAACGCGCATACATCGATTACGCATGCGTGTTGCGTCACCGCGGACTCGTTCATTGAAACCTTTTTTTTAAGGTAGAGGTTCAACCTCCTTGGTCCAGCTGGAGGTTGTATAGGTGTATCGTTATGATTAAAAAGTTATATTATGATACAGGTGTCCATACAAGACCTGTATCGTAATAAAGCTTTTTAATTTTTTATTTTTGGCCTGTACGTTATGTTTGTCATAAGAATTTTGGTTTCAGTTTTATAATCTTTGTATAATATTATCAGAGTAGATAAAAGAATAAACAAATAAAAAACAACTAATTTGATAATATTAATATCTCGATGTTCATAATGTGATTTTTGTGTTTAGTTTTAATACAAATGTGTATCTCAGATTGGGGCGTAGGTTGTAAATAGAAAACATCAGGTAATGCCTGGATTGCGTGACCTGAAACGAATCGCAACTGATGCGTAATGGAACGGGAATCATCGCATTCGCGGGAAAACGCTTATATCGCGCTTAAAGAAATTGACGTGTAATTTGCTGAACTAATGTATATCTGATTATGTTTGAGGATATGAAATTACTTTTCTTGTATGTTCATGTGGAGATATATACTTTGTGTTAGGTAATATGCTGTATTTTAAGGATATTATTAGAAGTAAGGATATTAAAAGTAATCTTGTAAATTTAGATGAATCTAAAAAAAAATTTGGATTGTTTCATAATTTAAATATAAGGGTCAATAAACTCTCATTTCTTCTGCTGTAATGCGTTAATACCGAGGTGTCGTAAAAGACGACTAAGGTAAGTTGCGTGTGATAACCGGCTGAGTAGAATAGACCGCCGTCATTTCTTATTGAGGTTTTAGAAAAAACGACTAAGGTAATTTGATCCACCGTGGTATAACTGGAGTAGAATAGACCACATAATTTTTATAGATAGACCTCCCTCATTTCTTACCTAGGTGTCGTAAACGGCGACTAAGGTAAGTTGACCTCAGGCAGGCGGCCGATCGTAAAATAATTAGCCAAAACATGTAACAACATGTTTTAAAACATATCGTGCCTACCCCACTTAAAGTGGGAAAAGGGCAGATCACACGACGCCTCAAGTTATATTAGTCGCCTTTTACGATACCTTAGTTAATTATATGTAAAAGTAATAATAAAATTATTTGGCTATAATCAAATTATATGGCCAAATTTATCGCGGATTATAGTAAAATAGTTTGCTTATTTTATTGTGGATCTCCGCAAAGTAACGCCTAATTCTATATATTATAATTATATGATGCATGTATCAGGTATGAGAACGAATAGTACACTCTACATTTAGCATTACATATATTTTCTTTTATCGCGGATTATAGCAAAATAATATTCTCATTACTTTTGTATTATGGACCTCCGCAAAGTAACGCCTAATTTTATAAATTATTCTATAAATTCTATAAATTAATTATATGATCTAAAATTACTAGAAACGGTTTTCCTAAGTTTTAGTAGATAGGACATCGAGTCGATAAGAGAAGACAATAGCACTTGAGATGATTCAAGTAAGTTCGAAAAAGAAAACTAAATATAGAACAAGGACGAAAGGAATTAAAAACCTTGAGTTAGTATAGTATAAAGCGCTCTGAAGAGGGACTCTCGCGAACAAAAACTAAGAGTAATTGAATAAAATAGTGAAAATGTAATAGATTGCTGGGAGCTGTATTATACCGAATAAAACATTGTGAAGTCAGCAGTGTGAATAGTAATAAATATTAAGCGCACGTTGTTCGCGATTCTACTTGAGAATCAAGTAACCAAAATGAGTGTTGGTCAGAATAACATCATCATCCTCCTGCCTTATCCCACCCTAAGTCTGGTCGGCACAACGTGTTATAAACATGCTGTCACATGATTTGGCTGCGTTTTAATAACCGGCCGCCTGCCTGACGTCTACTTATGTTAATCGTATTTTACGACACCTCGGTAAGAAAGAGGGTGGTCTATTCTACTAAACCGGATACCACACGGTGGGTCCACTTACATAAGTCGCCTTTTACGACACCTCGGTAAAAAAGAGGGTGGTACTATACTACTCAGCCGGATACCACACGGCTATTGGTCAGAATAACATAATTTGCGTTAATGAGGTTTGCCGTAATAGTTACAAACATGTCGCAACTTTTATGCATTAAGACAACATCCTACTAATATTATAAATGCGAAAACTTGTGGGTATGAATGTATGTTTGTTACTCTTTCACGGCGAATTCGCTAAACCGATATCGTTGAAATTTGGTAAAATTATTCCTTCATCATCCTCCTGCCCTTATCCCACTCTAAGTGGGGTCGGCACAACATGTTACAAACATGTTGTCATATGATTTGGCTATGTATTTTACGACCGGCCGCCTGCTTGACGTCAATATACCTTAGTCGTATTTTACGACTCCTCTGTAAGAAATGGTAAAATTATTCCTTATACACCGGAATAACATTTAGGCTATACCAATCCTGTTAATTCTATAGGCGCTATTAATTATCGACCTATAACACGACAATAATCCACGTGAACGAAGTCGCGGGTAAAAACTAGTATCACCGTAAAATGAACATATGCTGATGCACTTTGCGATATAACTAAGGTTTATTTTATAAGGTTCATTCATTTAAAAGATCAACAGGATACCATAGAAATGTTGGTCTATTTCGATTTTTCCATAACCCGATTCAAAACTTGTTAGATTTTAAAATTTTTACGATCCCAATAATAAGTAAAAATTTTGTTTTTGATGGTCCAGATAGCATTTTTCCTTGTCAACTCGAATTTTAATCATAAAATCTTTTTTTCTATATAGGTTCATTTTTTCAAGAACACTTAAAATGTTCTCAATGATAATTCTCAAACATTGAAAACGATTTAATAGATTATTCAGTGCAGATCTTTTATAGAGCTCTTCGCAATTTAGTAAAGCCGTAGATCTGATGAATTTCATTCACTAATTAATTCGTTAGTTGATCTAACCTACTGTGCTATATTAACCCTTAGCAATCTAGCACAGAATATAGATTCAGTTTAATTCAAATTATTTGCAAAACACTTTCGTTAATATGGTTCTTTAGTATTTAAAACTACAGCAAAACACATTATCTCTTAAGAGAGAGAATGAAAAGTGTGCTACCAGTATTCGTAGCACACTATTCGTAGCAGCGCGTAGCACAGTATTCGTAGCAGCGTTTTGATAGTATTTGTACTATGTAGCATTTTACTTCTTCTCTTTCTTTATTAAGTAAGGTATAAGATAAGAATCTCTTATTAAAATGAAGAATTGTAGATTACGTTCTACTCAGCCGGATACCAATCCAGTAGAATAGACCACTCTCATTTCTTACCGAGGTGTCGTAAATTCGACTAGGGTAAGTTGACATCAGGTAAGTGGCATGTCGTAATCTACCTGGCCAAATCATGTGACAACATGTTTTACCGATCCGCTGACCTAAAGGGGATGTTTGTAAAACTTTTTAGGTTACTGTTAATATTGCGTAAATTTCAAGTAAGTAAGCAACGCTCAAGGACAAGTTGTGCCAAATTCTTTACGAACAGACATGTGATGTCTTGATGTAACTTAACAAAAGGAGTTTAGAGCTTAATTATCGATCCAGTTGTATCCTAATTTCTAGGTCACCTAAATAAAGTAATAGAAAAAACAGCTTTTTCATATAAATATACGATGTCATATTACGTATCAAATAAAAATAGGAATTATTCTTACTCCGAACTGGAAACACTTAAAAGCATACAGCGGAATTAATGATCATTATCATTCGACCGTACTTGTAGCATGAGAACATGTTTTAATATGAGAGCTACTTTTTATAGCCCAATTCCCAACCGGCGAGTTATATAAAAGAGGTTGGGTATTACAATTTATATTTGTCCGTATTTTTTTGTGTACTATTGCTTAAAAATAAAAAATGCAACGTCCATGTTCGCGCTGTAATCATCACAATCAATATCGTATAAAACTGGATGTAGGCAATTAGCTGGCAATGTTTACTTGTTTTTTTTGTCACTTTATCTGTTCATTTGTTTTGTTTATTTAAATAAAAAAAATAATGTTTTTTGGCAGCATTGGTACAAAGCGTGGGCTGGAAAGCATCTTTAAGCTGGATCCCATTACCTTTTCACGATATCATTATTAGATAAGTAATTTTAAGTGTAAAATGTAGTTTTCGTGAATAAAGTTATTATTCTGATCTGTTGCTAAGCGAAGGTCTAGTCAACTTTTGTCCTATATTATGTTATTTTACTAAAATATGGCGGATCTATGATACATTTAGAATAGAGTCATCTGTTACCCTATAAGTTTTCTGTTCAGACAACGAATTCTTTAATTTGATTATTTAATTAGGAAACAAGACAGCACTTAAATTATTACAGAAAATTATAACAGAAACATTAACACGCATACCAACAAAGTTTCCGCAAATGAACACAAAAAAATAAAACTAAAAAATAAAACTAGGTGAAGAATATAAATATGATAGTAACAACATTATGTTACTATTTACATAAAACTGTAATGTAATATTTATTAACTTTCACCTTCCGAAAGAATTGCATTATCTTTAAGTAAAAACCGTATAAAAATCCGTTGAGTAGATTTTGAGAAAATCGATCAAATACAGACACAGCTTTTAGGGATTTAGTTTTATAATAAGTATAGATATAGATATTAAATAAATCTAGATGTTTTTGGTCGTTTATAATTTCTATATGCGTAATAAGAGAGCTTTATACAAAGCTTTTCGTTATCAGCAACGAAAACATTTTGCACGCAAAACATATATTTACATTAGAAACAAAACAGTGTTATACAAGGTGCAAAATACATTTATTATTCATGTATAAATTTCATAAATCATCCAGTTAGATATTTGTACATTAATATTTGCAAATATCAACACGGCCCAATTAACTACATGATTGCGATTTCATTATTAGTATTTGATACTGGATATTTTCCAGTTTCGGGAAACTAATGGCTACGTTAACATATATGTTTACAAAGTGGGGTCGGCACAACATGTTGTAAACATGCTTTCACGCGATTTGGCTGCATTTTACCGGTCGCCTGCTTGACGTCAACTTACCTTAGTCGTATTTACGACACCTCAGTAAGAAAGAAGGTGGTCTATTTCACTAAACCGGATACCACACGGTGAGTCAACTTACCTTAGTCGCCTTTTACGACACCTCGGTAAGAAATGAGGGTGGTCAATTTTACTCAGCCGGATACCACACGGCGGGTCGACTTGCCTTAGTCGCCTTTTACGACACCTCAGTAAGAAATGAGGGTGGCACTATTCTATTCAGCCGGATACCACACGGCTGTTTATCCTACTAATATTATAAATACGAAAGTTTGTGAGTGTGCATGTATGTTTGTTACTCTTTTACGGTGAATCCGCTAAACCAATATCAATGAAATACGGCACAATTCTTCCTTATACACCGGAATAACATATAGGCTATAGAAATCCTGTTAATTCTACAGGAAAAGGATGACATTGAACAGCGCCCATATATCATCAATCGATGGAGATATTTGTATGTTTGGAGAGCTACAGAAGCTACTGGTTAATTTCAAGACTACAGTCCACGCAAACGAACTTGCGGGTAAAAATCAGTTCATACATATATGTATATGACGTAACTCCTTTCACATTTTATCCGCTGGATCAATATCTTTGGATGAATATCCAAAAATTTGATGTTATTTACTGGCCTAACAAATAGTGCAAAAAATCCTAACTTTCTTTCGGTAACATGAAAAACACTGTATAATTCAGGGTTCAGTAAAGGTTAAATGGACGCGTTCATTTAACCTTACTACAGTTAGTTAACAATAAGTATTGACCAATCATCACTTGCAAACAAATATGTCAGTGCGTTATTGGTTTGCTTATTGTACTGCAAATATCAACCTCAATTATTAGCCCGTGGACGGTGACTAAGGTTGATGATTGAAATAGGGTCAATAGTGGAGACGGAACCGACGCAAACTACAGCTCAGTTATGGAGTATTGATATAATTGACATACATTGAGTAGTTTGCCTCAACTAGAAACCTAAAGCTTTAAAATTAAATGTTGTATTAACCCCACTTAGAGTAGGATAAGGGAAGGAGAAAGATGATGAGTCTAATTAGTTACAAAATATGTAGTCTAATTAAATTGACTGGCCCGTTGGCGTAGTGGGTAGTGACCCTACCTTTAGCTCTGCGGGTCGCGGGTTATTCCCGCTGAGGGCCAACATGTAAAAGTATATATTCACCAGTTGTCTGCCTACCATAACACAAGTATTAAGTTACTTACTTTGGGGACGGACTACCGTGTGTGTAAGTGTCCCATATATTTATTTATTTATAAATTACAAATTAAATGTAAAGTTTAATTGAATTAAATATTAAATGTACAGTTTAATTTAATTAAAAATTAAATGTGAGGTCTAATAAAATAAAAATTAAATATACAGTCTAATAACGGTGTAATATTCGGATGAGTAGAATATACCACCCTCATTTCTTACCGAGGTGTCGTGAAGGGAAGTGTAAGGAAGGAAGTATCCCTGTAGATTCTGTGGGATATGTATTACCTAACAATCCACATTTTAACTGCGTGGTGGTTCTAACTTATAAAGCTCTATAAAAATGAAAGCAGTAACTGATTGGTAGTAAGAGGCAGCTAATAATAATGTACATATATACTATCTGTTATAATAAAAACAAAATCAAAGGAAAATAAAGTGGTTTATACTTAAAGGACCGATTAACAAGATTCCTAGTTAATAGCTCGGTTAGGGATTTAAGGTGAACGTTTTGTTTCGAGATCTCCACCATTAATCAAGTGGACAGTTGACGGAACACTTGCATTTATCTTCAGTTCATCGGACACGTTGCGATGTTTTTTTCGCTAAAAAACATTTATAAATAAAACTTCTTTAAATTAATCTATTAGGAGAATACTAGAAGTAGTTTAATAAATTAGTTTGTCTTTTGCCAAATGATTTTTTTTAGTTTTATTATTTTTCAAAATGGATGTATGGCTAGGGGGAGGTCGAAAAAAAGATGGATGGATTGTGCGAAAAATGATATGCATGTTAAAGGAGTGGCACCAGAGTTGACGAATGATAGAGGAGAATTGAAGACATATTGTGCCGACCCCACTAGAGTGGGATAAGGGTAAGAGAATGATGATGATTTTTCAAAATAAGAGGTTTTGAGTTTTGTACATAACATATCTTATAATAAGTCATTTCGCTTATTGCATTTACCTACTTTCATGGTTGATAAAATTTTATTTATTATGTATAACATTTTGAAAACTGTGTCGACTTTACAGTAGTATTATCATCATCATCATTCTCCTGCCCTTATCCCACTCTAAGTGGGATCGGCACGACATGTTATAAACATGTTGTCACATGATTTGGCTGCGTATTTTATGACTAGCCTGCCTGACGTCAACTTACCTTAGTCGCCTTTTGCGATAACTCGGTAAGACATGAGGGTGGTCTATGCTACTCAGCTACTACTTGCTACTTAAAAAAGGAGATAGTAAACATATATATGTATACATCCATGTGACAAGACGTTAGGATGCAAAAAACGATTGAACTGCGTGTGGCTTTATTTTCATTTAGTTAAGATATTTTAATCCAATAAGGGTGAAAATATACAAAAAGGCCCATATTTGCATGTATAACGTAAGATTCTAACGTTACCTTGCAAAATCAATTAGCAGAAATAAACCTCCAACATTATTGTTCTTACTGATTTCAATTGGCCTATTTCAACAGCAGGATTTGCCTTCAGTGTTGAGAAAGATAACAAATGAGCGCTCAGAAGCGAACAAGTCTATATGTAACAACTGTCTCATCAATCACTAAGTAATTACAGTAGAATATTTATTAAATCTAAACTTCTTTCAGTATTTTATACGACAGATTTTTTTTAAAGGATTCTTCTCACGTTTTAAACGATATTACCTGGGTTGGAGGAGGCCTTTGTAGAAAGACAGCAGTCACACAAAAAATAAATATATATTTGACGGAAGCATTTTAAATTGACTGGTAAATCTACATATATAACATTAACTGACATTTCTAAATAATTAATATGATGACTTATGTAATGTATTTAGATGTGACTGCAAAATAAAGGCTAATTTTATTTTTATTTATTTTATTACCTAGGTGACTCAGCTTTGCCAAGTAATATTTTAAAAGATATAAAAAAATGCAATTATAAAAAAGAAAGAAAGCGCCGGTGACATATGGGATTCGATCCTGGGTTTGAAATTTTTGTTCCATCCGTTAACCTGAACTAAAATATCATTTGCTTTCAATTCTACAGTTTAGCATTTTTTCGGTGCACGAATAAATTTTTTAAAATGAAACCTAGCTACGAGTAAATCGAACCCCCCCAAAACCCCATACATGCTGAAAGTCATGAAAATCATTAGAGATGAGATATTGAAAAAAATATATATACATGACTAACTCATTGAAATATTTAAGATATAGTTGGTATTTGATAACAACATAATCAGCATTCTCCTACTTTTACCCCACTCTAAGTGGGTTCAACACAACATGTTTTAAACACGTTGTTAGTTGCTCTGGCTAGTTATTATACGACCGGTCGGCAGTTTGACGTCAACTTACCTTAGTCGTATTTTACGTCTCGCTAAGTAATGCGAGTCTATTCTGCACAGCCACACGGCAAGTCAAATTACTCTAGTCGCCTTTTATGTTACCTCGGTAAGAATCGCGGGTGGTATATTCTATTCAATCGGATCACCACACAGCTTTATTATGAGGAATAAAATGATGTACATATATCAAATTTTTGTCCTCCTTTTACTGAGCTGGAGATATTTGCAGGGTTGGAGAGTGACAGAAGCTACTCTTAATTTCAAGACTACAGTCCACGCAAACGATGTTGCGCGGGTAAAAGCTAGTAAGGAATAAAAATAGAAATTCCTTTTATTTACGAATAATCTTATGACGCAAAAAGAACAAGGAAATTATTTTATCATACTTATCTAACCTGTTCACTTTATGAAATTCCGTAAGTAACGCCTACTGTAAACCAGTATAACGATGCCAGTACTATACACACCTACACGAGTTACAAAACTTTTAACACGATCGCGTAGGTTGAGATCTATCTGCTCAAACGTAGGCGACGTTGTAATAAATTACATCAAAAATTTACTTTTTTCCTATCTTTAATATTTAAATGAGTTAATAGTATATATATACATATATTTTCTGAATCTGGGAAACGGCTCCAACGTTTTCCCTGAAATTACCCTTGAAAGGGGTTATTTGAGAGAAAAATTGATTAAAAAAAATCTCGGTTTATCCCTGTTTTTGGGCACTAAAAAACTACGAAAATAGGAATAGAAACCAACTCATAATTTGAGCTGTCAAATGCAAAGCTGTGACAGCCTAATGGTAACGCGTGGATCAAAAGAGGTTCGAAACCTAGGTTCGATTCCCGTACCCGGTGCTTTTTTATGGCATTATTTGTGTCTTTAAAAAATTACCGGCTCGGTCATCCAGCTACTCTATACTAATAATAAAGCTGAAGAGTTCGTTTGTTTGATTGATTGTTTGAACGCGCTAATCTCAGGAACTACTGGAGCGATTTGAAAAATTCTTTCAGTGAAAAATAGTCCTTTTAACGAGGAAGGCAAAAATCTATAACATCACGTCAACATAACATCAAAATATATAACATCACGGTAAGATGAATAGGAGAGGAGCAGCAATAAAAAATATTACAAAAACGGCAAGATTTAAAGCCTTCCTTGCGTGTGCTGAGTAAACGGTATTAAAAATCATGTATTGGATTAGATGGGAACGGAAGAAAAACAAGACATCTGGTGTGATGTGATGTTTGCTTTGAAAAAGATGGTATTAATTACGAGTGTGGGAATTATAGTTTAGGGTTTCATTAATACTGACTTCTGGACCTTCTTTAACAGTACATTTCTTATATAATTTTGCAAAACCTTTAGTTTCTTCATGTTACAACAGTTATTTATCCAAAGACCTAAATATTATCTCAAATCTTTAATCTTAAATTATTTCATGCTTAGAACTAATAAAGCTCTACAGGTTAAACGCTGTTATAACATTGAAAGCAGTTAAAATACCAAATTAAATTGTAACACTTTATGTTAAGATTCAAAATCGCATAACACCACGCGCTCTATTTCCAAAGTGTCGATACAAAGATACTATCATTTCTGTACTATCAACGACGGCACGTAAATTATCGATAAAACATACAATAATCACGGCTTATTTAACGATAAACGATTACAATATTTGAGGACGGTATGGCCTAGTTGCGAAAGAGAATATCAAGTTATATCTCGTTAATATAATTTACAAGCTTTTACCCGCGACTTCCTTAGCGTTGTTGTGTGATAGGTCGATAAGAGATGGCGATTTTCAAAGTCATAATATTCATGTAGAATTGATAGGATTTCTATAGCCGATATTCCAGTGTATAAGAAATAATTGTGCCAAATTTCATCGATATTGGTTTTGGGATTCACCGTCTTTTACCCACGTTTTAATATATAGATGAAAATATAATAATTAAATCCATTTAAAGGACAACATTTTTATCAACTGTTCTTGCTAATTCTTCTTGATAAGAGCGATCGATTATCAATGATATCTTTATTATAATTTGGCAATTTTTGTGGTTGTAAAAGCCAAATGGAATAAAAAACATTTTGAATTTGAATTTATTTCAACCTCCAACCTAGATTGTTGCAATACAGAATGTGGACTCAAAGGTTGTTTTCCCACATGTTTCAGCCAACGCTGCTATAACGAAAACTCCCGAACAATATCTAAAGAGGATTTCACTTGGTTGTTTGATAAAGGAAAACAGAAAGCTGGTTTTACTACAAACGGCATGATTTGTAAGAAATTTTTTCACTCAAAAATAAAAAATTCACAGAGATTCTAAAAACCATTGTTTCTAGAAGAATACAACTTGTAATGTATGTGAAAAAAAACTTACATATAAAAAATGAAATAACGTATGTTAGTCTAAGTTAAGTTGAGACTGGCTGGACCGATTTTATTATTTTTGATGTTGAAATATTTGTAAAAATCCAATATAGGTTTAAAAGTTCAGAAAATATGAATAAATTGTAAAAAAAAATAGTATAATCAACAAATCCATTTTCCCATAAATTCTGTTAGTACCCTACGAGTGCGTTCCAATTTTAAATATTAAGCAAGGATGCAATCAGGGTGCGTTCGAATATTAAATATTAAGCAAAGATACAATCAGAGTGCGTTCGAATATTAAATATTAAGCAAAGATACAATCAGAGTGCGTTCGAATATTAAATATAAGGCAAGGAAGATAACTTAGACTGGGAAATATGAAAAGCATGCTCATTTAGGGCGGTACGTAGTTCACCGGGTCAGTTAGTTTTATATAAAGTTATAATGGCCTGTTACTAGCCCAGCGCTGGGCATAGGCCTCTCCGTTTTAGGAGAAAAGGGGTGGAGCTTAGACACACCACGCAGCTTGAATGCAAATTAGTAGGTTACATATATTACATATATACCCAGAACTCTTTAGAAATATGCACGTTTCCTTGCGATGTTATCCTGCACCGAAAAGCGTGTGATAAATTGCAGTATTAACAGAAAACCTCATTGGTGTCTGCCCAGGGTTTGAACTCGTTATCCTCTCGAGAGAGTCACACGGTCTCGCCGCTGAGACATCACGGCTTGTCCCAGTACAAGAATGATAATAATATAGTATAATTTAGTTTATTGGTGCTTAATAATAAAACAATTGCTAAAAAATACAAAACCAATGTTTACGAAATATAAAGCGGATTATTCAGAAGCCTAAATTTATCAATAAAATAATAACTAATAATAGGTTTCATGTAAGAAAAGTTTACTAAACTTCCAGTCACGCGAGAAAATAAGGGTCGTGTAGGTAAGCAGGGGTTTATGGGGCAATATAGAAAGCAACATTGTAATTTACGTACAAAAATCTAAATATCGATGGTTAAATGATTGTTAGTATTATAGTTTAGTTTTTAATAGACTTATGCGTCAATATAATAAGTTATCTAAAGGTAACATGTGAGATATAATGTAGGATTCCGTAACAATGTTTAGAAAATCTCTTCTAAAACTTTTAACTGAAAACAAGTTTACATAATTTGTGTTATTGTCACCATTTTTTCTTTCTGCTATTTATATTCTTCTTTTGCTTTACTACCTTGATCGGCTGTGTGGTATCCGGCTGAGTAGAATAGACCAACCTCATTTCTTATCGAGGTGTCGTAGAGGCGACTAAGGTAAGTCGACCCACCGTGTGGTATCCGGTTTAGTAGAATAGACCACACTCTTTGTTACCGAGGTGGCGTAAAATACATTGAGGTAAGTTGACGTCAGGCAGGCGGCCGGTCGTAAAAACGCAGCCAAATCATGTGACAGCATGTTTATAACATGTTGTGCCGACCCCACTTAGAGTGGGATAAGGGCAGGAAAATGATGATAATGTTTCTTTTGAACACGTATTTAATGTATAAATTGTTGATGGCCTAATAAAATAAATATTTATATTTAACTAGGAGTCCCGCCCCAGCTTCGCACGGGTATAAAGCATATAGCCTATGTCACTCAGTGATAATCACAGTATTTCGCTACTCCATATTGAATTTTATTATACATATAAACCTTCCTCTTCAATCACTCTATATACTAAAAAAAACCGCATCAAAATCTTTTGCGTAGTTTTAAAGATTTAAGCAAACATAGAGATATAAGGACAGACAGAGAAAGTGACTTTGTTTTATACTATGTAGTAACGTTTATAGCTACTACTATTTTGATAGTTGTCAAATTTTTTACCATACTTATCCAAAGACTAAATTACGTTTAACTGTCATTTATGTTTTGTTTTTCCATGTCATAGTCGTTTTTGCTATACCACGTTTTATAGTGACTTGACGGGATAAAATAAATGCGATCGAACGGGATAATAAGTATCCTATGTCCGTCTCCTGGTTCTAAGCAACCTCTCCACCAATTTTCAGCCGAATTTGTTTATCTGTTCTTGAGTTATAAATAGTGTAACTACGACCAACTTTCTTTTATATATATAGAAGAAGATTATAATCACGGCTTGCTTATATGTAAACGGATATTGCGAAGCAGTTTACCGTGCAAATAGTGCCAAGGTTGTCATTTGGGACGGTCATGAATGAACAATGGCTGTAATCAATAAGACGGGGTGCCATTGTATTTCAAATGTGTGGGAATTAGCTATTTGCTCCGCGACGAAGACAAATTATATCGGGCCCTCGATTAATTACGCGCTTAACTACGTTATCAATAAACGTTCGAGGATGGCTGATATTGTCAATCGAGTTTCAGGTCTTGCGAGAATATAACTAGGGTAGAATTCACCGAGACCAGTCCGATCCATAGCAATAATCTGCTACAAATACATCTTACTTATCGTGAAAATTTATACATAAAACGCTTAAATACAACAACAGATAAAAAATACACACATTCTGCAAGCCACAAGTTTTCCTTTTATTCGTTATTCTTTTAATTCATATGCGTTCTGCCTCATTTTTAACCAAAGAACTAAATTAGCGATTAAACGCAAAAATTCAGCCGGTGTTATCAAAAATTCTTTACTTTGTCAATATTTGGATAGTAATAGGTTAATGTACAAAACTCGGCCATAAAAAACTTAAAAATACTGACCGATAAAATAAAGACAGCACCAGTTCATCTTTTACTCGTTATTCTTTTAATTCTTATCTGTTCTGCCTCGTTCTTTAATAAAAGAGCTAAATTAGCGATTAAACGCTAAAACGCAGCCGTTATACTTAGAACCTATTCACGTCAACGAAATTTGCATATTAATAGGTTAATGTACAGAACTCGGCCATAAAAAACTTTAAAATACTGACAGATAAAATAAAGAGAGCTTCTGCTAGCCACTAGTTCATCTTTTAGTCATTTTTTTAATTTTTATCCGTTCTGCCTTGTTCTTTCAGGAAAGAACTAATTTAGGAAAACGCATTGTTGCAACCTCTGCGCGTCAACAAAATTAGCGTAGTAATAGGTTAAAGTATAGAACTCTGCCATTTTCTATAGACAAATTTTTTGAATAGATTTCCTGGATGTTTCTATAGACATGTAAAAGAGGAAGATTCCCACTATAAATTTGCTTTGTTATATTTTAAAGGAGAGATTGCGATAAAAGCTCCCAGGCGGCTTGACTTTTTTCCGATATTTTCAACAAACAACGTCATATTCATGTGTCATAATATGTTGTAATATACTCTGATAGCTGCAAAATACATCGTATGTAATTAAATGCTATAATTCCGCAATTACACATTTGTAAAGTAAATCGTTATAACTGACAAAATGATTAATAAAAAACCAAAGTTTCCTGATATCAGTTACCATCAATTCATCGGCAGAAATAAATAGGAATTTACTTAAACACATCGATATATGTTTCATTTACAGACAGGCATTTAATCGTGCTAACGCTGAGAGCTTATCGTATTTGGAAATCAATAAGTGTGAATGAGCTTAAAATATCAAGATTAATCGTATATTGAAGTGATCGATATTGCCCAAGTACTATGGAAGTAGATGGTTTAATAGAATTTTTTTTACAATATATGTCTAAATATGTCTAATTGATAATTACAATTTATCCCACGCTTTCCGATGAAGGAAAATATCGTTAGGAAACCTGCATATCTTTAGAAAATTCTAAGGATATATGTAACTTAGCAATCCACATTAGTGCAGCGTGGTAGGTCAAAGCATAATAATTCTTTTCAAAATCGGAGAGAGGAGGCCTATGCCCAGTTGTGGTATAGTATCAATACTTTCACATGAATGAATAAACGCACGTTATTTATGAATTGAATAAAAAATTGAATGTTTTTGCAAATATACAAAATATTTCACAAATTCCGCGGCAATAATTCAATGGAACCTTTATTTGGCTTCGAAAAACGTTACAAGAGAAACTCGTTATTTGTTCGTCGCTCATACAATAGTATTCGCCGTGTTGGATTTTATATAGCCATGGCAAGAACCTTTTTTTACTGGAAGCCGATCAGCGTTTGTCTAAGAACATTCTTAACGTGCATAATTGTAAACATTTTCATTATTATGTCGGATATACCACAACCACACAAACACATTTTTAATATATACTAATAGTATATAATATATATAATATATATAATAGTATATAGTATATAATATATATAATAGTTAAGTTTAAGTAACATGTAAATTGTTTTTGAAAAAATAAATGAATTTGAATTGAATTTGAATAGTATATAATATATAGTAATAATATTTTTAGTATATAATGGCCTTCGCATAGAAACCGGCTGAGAAGAATAGACCACCTTGATTTCTTACAGAGGTGTTGTAAATGGCGACTAAGATACGTAGATCCGCCTTGTAGTATCCGGCTAAGTAGAATATATCACCCTTCAGTTGATAAGAATTAAGTTGACCCGCCGTGTGGTATACAGTGGAGTAGAATAGACTACCCTCATTTCTTGCCGAGGTGTTGTAAAAGGCAACTAAGGTAAGTTGACCCGCCGTGTAGTATCCAGCTGAGTAGGATAGACCACCTTCATTTGTTACCGAGGTGTCGTAAAATGTGACTAAGGTAAGTTAAGCCGCCGTGTGGTATCCGTCTGAGTAGAATAGACAAACCTCAATTCTTAAAGGGCGACTATTTATTTATTTATTTATTTATTTATTACTACTATTACTATTACTATTTATTATTACTAAGTTAAGTTGACATCAGGCAGGCGGCTGAACGTAAAATAACTAGCCAAAGCATAAAACACTACTCTACTTAGAGTGGGATATGAAGAATAATGATGATCGAGATATAATTGAATTTGAAATACTTAATCTGAGATTCTACAGAGTACTCTAGGCTTTAAAGGTGAATTAACCTTTTTCCGATGACAGTCGTCGATAAAATTTAAATATCTATTCGAAGTACTTGTCTCGTTCTAGGGGCACAAAAAGGAATTTAAATTAAACAAGCACTAACAATGTTATGTAGAAGATACTTTTAAGGGCTGATTTCCAATAGTTATCGCCCTGGGAGCTATAAAAAGAGATTGCTTCCACTCGAGCGACGTTTTATTGACTTATTAACATCGATATCAGATCGTAACACTCGATTCTTTGATCTTCGTCAACATTTCGGTACTCGACCTACTCTGTAAGCATTTTGAATGGTCGTATAATTATTTATGTAGTTCAGAAACTACTCTAACGATTGGACTAAGGACATAAATATGGTTTACGTGTACAGCTATATTAATAGATCAAATTGAATAGAAAAAATCTAGCCAGCCCGTTTGCGCAGTGGGTAGTGACCATGCCTTCAGCTCCGCGGGTCGCGGTTTTGGTTCCCGCCGAGAGTTTGTGTGTATGTATGTTTGTTACTCTTTCACGGTGAACCTGCTAAACCAATATAGATGAAATTTGGCACAATTATTCCTTATATACCGGAATAACATATAAGCTATATAAATCATCTTAATTTTACAGGAATAGGATGACATTTAAAAAGGTCATCTATTTATTTATTTCTTTCTTTCTTTTTATATATATATTTAGAAAAGAGAAAGGAAAAAAGTAAATAAGCACATGTATAAAGGTGGTCTTATCCCTGAAAGGGATCTATTCCAGTCAAATTTTGAGTAACAGAAGGAAAAGGACAAGAATTGAAGAAGAAAGAGAGTACGGGTAATATACAGAAAAAGAAAAAGTTTATATTAATTTAACTTTTTAATCTATTAATTAATTTAATATTATTATTTATTAATTAATTAATCTATTATCGACCTATCGTATGAAAACAGTCTACACGAACGAAGTCGCGTGTAAAAGCTAGTTATTATATAAACAAACGGGTCACATCGCGTTTAAATCGAGTTACATTTGTATAAGGTTCGCCATTTTGGTAGAGTTGCATCCATCGTGGTTACCAACTGACTGGAGCGCCGCGGCGTCTTCGTTCCCGAGAACTACAGTCATTATTTTGTTCATCTACCCTCACTTGAACCTACATCCACTTACTATTTTTTTATATACAGGAAATCCCCTTATGGGTACCACCGCCTGAGGGGACAGGCGGTGGTTATGTCGGACTCGCACCGACTAAAACGACCTGTGTGCTCCACCACTCTGCAAATGGCTAGGACAGGGTATCGTTGTTCACATTGGAAACCACTTACTTAGTCTTATTTCTACTTACCTAATTTTACTTGAATTGCGCAGTTCAAGTGAGTTTAGATGAACATGTGGTGTAAAATAATAACAAACTGTAGAGACCACGGTCTGAGCAGTTTTCAAAAAATAGAAATGTTTTAGTTAACATTCCGTTAAAATAATTATTTTTGCGTTAAAAGATTAATTACATTAATTATTTAATAAAACTAATATACCCGTGACCGTTTTAACAAAGCGAAAAATATCATAATGTTCATGACACATGAATTAATTTGAACGACTTTTAAAATATAATTTCTAGTTATACGTAATTTTATTAACGGCCTGGAATCTAGACTTAAAAACCAAGGCATAATATAAACATTAGGTATGAATACAGGAAAATATCTCAGGACGATAAGAGGATATATCGTTATTCTATTGAATAGAATAACGATATATGGATCTTAAGGCGACCATAAAATTTTGGTGTTTGCAAAAGTTAAGATATTGCATTTCTTAATCGTCATCTTTCTGCCCTTATCCCACTCTAAGTGGGGTCGGCACAACATGTCACAAACATGTTGTCACATGATTTGGCTACGTATTTTACGACCGGCCGCCTGCCTGACGTCAACTTATCTTTGTCGTATTTTACGACACCTCGATAAGAAAAAGGGCAGTCTACTTAACCGGATACCACACGGTGAGTCAAATTACCTTAGTCGCCTTTTACGACACCTCGGTAAGACATGAGGGTGGTCTATTCTACTCAGACGGATACCACACGGCGGGTCGACTTACCTTAGTCGCCTTTTACGAGACCTCGGTAAGAAAAGAGGGTGTTACTATTCTATTCATTCGGATACCACACGGCGTTGAGATATTGCATTTCTTAATATTACCTTTTATGAAGTGTTCTTGGCTAAGTTTTAATAAGGCTCTAATGCCATACGTGCACTTAAAGTGACAAATATATGAACAAAATTTTGTATGATGGTGTTATATGTTAGTATGCTTTGTATGATGTTGGTATGTTATTATATGTGTAGTGTATCTGCTGTAAATATGGCAGTAAATAAATAAATATATATATCGCAGTTAAAAATGGCTGTAATTTTTTGCTGTAAATATGTATGGCAGTGTACAAGACTTGATGATTGGTGAAGAAGATTATAAGTTTTATAACTTATATATTAATTGTTTAAGATATACTGTTATCCAAATATTACACTAAATTCGTTGCAGTTTGATAAAGCATAAGTTAATAACGTTATTTTGAACTATTGTTACTCTGTGGAAGTTTTGCTCCCTGGGGTTAAATTTTTTCATTGCCCTCTCTGCGGTTACAAAGTTTGACGTACACTCTATTAAGCTTAAGTGAACGATGTGACCCCAGTGGATACGCTCAATATAAAAACATTACCGAGGGTGTTATATAAGGATAGTATACAGTGTTTTGAATTAAAATTAAAATCTTTTTATGACTTCGATATTTAGCTAGAGAAAAACAAAGTGCAGAAAAAAAAAATTAGTACTGATTCCTCCTTTATTATTGTTTTAATATTTTGGTTATAGCAAATATGTATCTTATGTCCATTGATTTGGTATTGCTTCATAAAAATAACTAAGTTCATAATTTATAATAATGAAATTTATAATAATTCAAAATTATTTGATTATTAACTACAAATGCGCGACTGTACAGCTTTGATGTTTTTTGTGGTCACAATTTGGGAATATAAATTGCTGGATTGTGTGAAGTATGTCATGCAAAAGGTGTAACACCGGAGTTGATGAATGATAGGACAGAATGGAAGAGAAAAACATGTTGTGCCGACCCCACTTAGAGTGGTATAAGGGCAGGAAGATGATGCATCGATTAGCGGAGGGAGGGGCCACTGTTTAGAGAGGCCCGACACGGAGATGGCACACTCTAGGGTTCAGAGCTGCTGCTGGCGGGGATGGGGGCAATGTGTACAACGGTACCCTGTCCCCGCCACCAGTAGCGTGGTGGAGCACTTTCAGGTTTTTAGTCGGTGCGATAATGGGTTTTCCTGACATAAAAAAAGGAGGATGATGAGGGCCACAAGTCATAAGTCACAGCAACTACTGCGCCACAAAGGTTAAATAATCGGAATATACCTATTAAAGTTAATTCTATACTACGAGAGAGTATATTGTTAAATTTTATTACCAATATTGCGCAAAAGTTGTTACGAATAAATTAACCCGAAACTGCCCTATTAACTAAAAAGTCACGATTGGGATCCGAGACCGCCACTTGACCGCTATTTTTCGTTTTTGCTACCTACAATATTCAATATTCGACAAGTTTGCTTACAACTTTTCTCGAGACCTAACTACGACTGTTAGTTACAACTGATTCCTTACAAATATTTTGTTATTTGCAATCAAAATCAAATTCAATTAATTCGTTCACTTTTGCAAATATTAAAAAGAATAATATATGTTCTTTTAATTTTGAGTTAGAGGATGGCATATGCACACAGTTTTATACTATCGCAATGCCATCCTCGCAAATGTAGCATATATGTATATATAAATAAATTAATAAATAAATAAAAAATAAATACATTACACATAAAGATACATAATGTCAGCATACTAAAAACCTGAAGAAGAGAACAGGAAAAAAATATACTAAATAATTAAAGATGTATAGAATGTATAATATCGAAACGTAGAAAACCGTGTGGTATCCAGTAGAATAGAACCTCATTTCTAACCGAGGTGTCGTAAAAGGCAACCAAGGTAAGTTGACTCACCGTGTGGTATCCGAGCCTGTTGCTTTTCTACTGCCGGGCAAAGACCTTTTTTGCACTTCGAGTGAAGATATGACGTTGAAATCCACAACGCTGTTCCCATAAAAATTGTTGTTTATCTTTATATATGCAACTTTCCTCAGATGTTTTCCTACACCTAAAAGTATTTGATAAATTGTAAATATTAGTTAGGGACATGTTTTATTAACTTATTGGTCTCTGCCTAGGGTATAAACCCGTAACCTCCTAGTAAAGATCACACGTCACCCCAATCAGCTACCACGGCTACATGACGAGAACGGGTTTTTTTTAACCAAAATGTTATTCTGGTGTTTAGGAGTCAATTGTGCCAAATTTTATGAATATTGATCTTGTGGATCAGACGACATAGCTTAACAGACAGACTGACATTTTAAATATTAGTATTTCATCATCCTCCTACCCTTATCCCACTCTAAGTGGGGTCGGCACAACATGTTATAAACATGCTGTCACATGATTTGGCTGCGTTTTTACGACCAGCCGCCTGCCTGACGTCAACTTACCTTAGTCGCCTTTTATGACACCTTGGTAAGAAATAAGGTTGGTTAATTCTACACAGCCGGATACCACACGGCGGGTCGACTTAATTAGTCATCTTTTACGACACCTCGGTAAGAATAGAGGGTGGTACTATTCTTTTCAGCCGGATACCACACGCCGTATTTTAAATATTAGGATTTATTATATACTTATATTGGGGCAATGGTATTTACGGACAAAATAACATTTTCACACAGAGAGACGCCATGTTTTTTCGAGATATAAAGTAAGCGTCGGTTACAAAAACGCAAATGCATATACTCATAATTACATCGCCCAAATTTAACAATAAAATAATAGCCGATAACAGGTTTCATGTAAGAAAAGTTTACTAAAGTTACCAGTCACGCGAGCAAATAAGGGTCGCGTAGCTAAGCAGGCTTTTATTAGAGCAATTTATGAGGTAAAATTGTATAACAACCAGGACTCCCTATGTTCCAACTACTAAAATGATTATAAAGAAAATTACAAGGAATGAAGATTGATGAGATATTCTTACAATGACGTACAGAATTACAGAAATCAATGAGTAGTTTTAATGAATATCACTGAACACAGTTAGAAATCGTTTATTTCATACAAAACTGATATTTACTGTTTTAGAAGCAATCTCAGGACAGGTATAGGGTGAATAGAATAGTGCCACCCTCATTTCTTACCGAGGTGTCGTAAAAGGCGACTAAGGTAAGTCGACCCGCCGTGTGGTATCCAGCTGAGTAGAATAGACCAACCTCATTTCTTACCGAGGTGTCGTAAAAGGCGACTAAGGTAAGTTGACCCACCGTGTGGTATCCGGTTGAGTAGAATAGACCACCCTCTTTCTTACCGAGGTGTCGTATAATACGATTAAGGTAAGTTGACGTCTGGTAGGCGGCTGCTCGTAAAAACGCAGCCAAATCATTTATATATATAGAGTTACGCCCTAGTTTACTAACAAAAATATGTATATTTACAGTCTTGTTTGTTATATCCAGAACTCTCAATTAATTGAATACAAAAGTTAAACATTGCGAGTCACTTTATTCACGGACGAGTATCTGTGAAGTCCATTTTCTCTCGGAGTGAGCGTTGCTGCCGACGTTTTCCTTTCTTAATTAGTTTTGAATTACGTGACGATGGTCTTGCTAATTGGTTAATTTCAGCTCTAAATTATAAACAAAGATACTTTTTTTATTTTTTTAATAGCTACTTTTCTTAATAATAAGATTAAACTTATCTTTAAAAATCTTCATTTATATTTCGCTTTCTGTTTTGTGTTCATGTGTTGTGTTTGTTGTCGCCAACAACTTCCGCTTTGTATTTTATAGCAACACAGTCATGAAACAAGAGTATCGCGCCCTGTGTGCTTAAAATAGTGGCAACACTGTGCCTTTGCTGTTTCTGGTGGAGTCTTCCTATTGATAAAAAGTTTCAGGGACATTTAGTCTTTGTTCGTCATTCAAGAGAAGTGCATCTCGGAGTGTAATTATGGTATATCCTGTTATTGTATAGAGTGTGCGCTAACATGTTGACTATCTTACATTCTTATATGTTAAGATTACTTAAGTTATATACAAACCCAATAAGTAAAGTAATAGGAAGAGGAAAAAGGCTTGTTTTACTTTTGTAAATATCGTGACAAATATTTTATAGAATTTAAATAAAAGTACATAAATCAAATGTAATAAAAATATTCTTTATTTAAATAAGCTCTTTTAAGCACTTGAATCGTCAAGGACTAATACAAGCTACAACTGTTTCGGAATGTTGCTCTTATCGATGAGAATCAAAAGGAAACTTGGCGGTCAATCTTTTAAACATTTTCGATTTTACATTGTCAAATATTTTTTAATTATAGTCTAGTTATCGTGCATATAATATCTTTAGCAAATAGTATGTTTTATTTACTCTCTTAACGCATACAAAGTGTAGTTGAAACTATTAATCAATTTAGTATCATGGCATATTGTTCAAAATATATATTGAAAATTTATACTTAAGGATCTTAATATCTGGGTGACCGAGCTTCACTCGGTAATTTTTTACAAAAAAAAACTTAAACAATTATTTAGTTGGGATCGATCCTTGGCATTCACGTTTCTCGAGGCTGCCCGTTAACCGAATAAGCTACGTCGACTTGACAGTTAATGGCGAAAATTCAATTCAATATAAATGTTAGTGTTTTTTAATGCCCAAAAATAGGGATAAAACAATATTTTTTTTACGTAAAACCTAGCTAGATCAATTTTTCTCCCCCAAAACCTCCTGCATGCTGAATTTCAGGAAAATCGTTGGAGCCGTTTCCGAGATTCGAAAAATATATATATATATACAAGATTAACTCATTTAAATATTAAAGATAAAATACATAGATACTTTTTGAAAAGACTAATCTTAATGTAGCAGTTGCCCTTTAACCAATGGTATAGAAATTATTAATTTATTTGGCTAAAATATGTGCGCAAAATACGCAACATAATTTCTTGTGGGTAATAATTTACGCTAATATCGTGTAATGTTTCTAAGTCTCATGCATCAAATTCGTGAAGTGATGAAAAATATTTTGCTTAACTTTTATACGTCGGCGTCACAGCTGGTCTGTTATTATGTTTCTTTTAAAAAATACTATTTAGCTAAAAATAGTGATGTAACATTTATTCTGGCTTAAGATTTATTGATTGCATTGCTCAATTATTGCTTGTCAAATGCTTCAAAATTCTATCGTTAGTTTTTTGTGTTCTAAGTTTTGCAATTGGAATATTGGTTACCTTTAAGTTTATTAATAAACCTTAATTAAATTTAAGTTTTTTACCTATTAATAATAAGTTAAAAAAACAACAAACAAATGGTTTTCTTATTAATTTTAAGAATCTCTTTTAATTAAAACATTAAATTATGTTATATATTCATATAATCATAACAGAAACGTGTTTTACTTACTGCATTTTAGGCAATGATGATGTCAAACTTAAGGATAATAAAAGCGAATTTATCTATAGTAGATAGAGAGGACAAAATAATAATTTAACAAGCAAGGTTTGCCAATAAATTTTGCCGATATCACAATATAATATTGTAAGTAATGAATTATTTAATTAGATTTAGGGTAATTTGATTCGTTTGTTTATCAGCAAAAGAAAAGTTTAATATAAAGTACACGATAATAGAAGCAAAAATATTTTTAAAAAATAATTTTAGGTACAGTCACATAAATTAAAGTCAAGGATCGTTAAGTAAGGTCTCTTTGGTGGGACGAAGATGTTCTGCAAATAGAGCCAGCTAATTTGGACGGCACACTTTTAAACGGCATGTAATAAAAGCTAATGGATCCAGTCTCTACGATTTCTGGCGCTCATTTCCCTGGCCGACGTTAAGCCACGTTAATTAGCATTTTGGTTGACGTACTTATAAATTGGAAAACAAGGTTGCACAGGTGCTGAATTTTTATCATGAGATAATAAACTCATTTTGTGCTTTCCTTATTTATTAAACTTCTTGTATTTGTAAAGAGTTTTGTAGATATTTTTTTTATAAATATAATTTATATTGTTGACTTCTTTCGCGCCAATTAAAACGTTTAAGTACCTTCAATAATGTTAAATGCTTTTTCTTCCGTTAGCAAAAGAAAATCGGGAATTATTCAGACTATGGATTATCCTGGTGTATAGCTTTAATTTTTACCATTAAACGAATTTTTAACAGTACAAATGATGTAACGTAACAGTCAGACAGACAGAATTAATATGTAATTTTGTTATAGATCAGCTTATGTTTTAGTAATCTATATATGTAATTACGATTAAATACTGGTATAGCCCGGGTGATGATTTTTTCTATTAAAACCTATTTGCCTAATCTATTTACAAATTAAAACGTCTTTTGGTTAAGGAAGACTTAGTGAAAAAACCTACATATTTTAGAACAATTCCTTGGATTGCAGAAGCGTAGACGATTTGAATTTCAACTCTCTTATACAAAAAGAGAGGGGACGACTTTGTTTAGTTGGTATAGTAACAATATCTTCTTCTCAACCTGTCCATTGCTGCACATAGGACTCTTCACATGTTCTCCATAAAACGACTCTGTACCGCTTGTATTTAGCGGCACCCCGTGACCTTTTTGAGGTCGTTATTCTTTCATAGGGGCCTACCGAGGCTGCCTTTTCCAGTACGAGGATGCCATTCCAACACCTTAAGATCCCAACCCTATTGTTTAGTCTATTCAGTAGTGCAGTCTATTCTACGCAGCCGGATATTACATGGCGGGTTGACTTAACTTAGTCGCCTTTTACACCTCTCTAATAAATGAGGATGGTCTATTCTACTCAGCCCGATATCACAGGGTGGGTCGACTTTCATTAGTCGCCTTTTACAACATCTCGGAAAGAGACGAGTGGTCTATTCCACTCAGCCGGATGCCAAACGGCATTTTGGTCCCATTTAATCATCAGTAAATAGTGAACGAGGCTTTCAGTTAATTAAGAGCAGGCTAGTAGGTTACTCAAAGCGATTGATAATGAAATATCGATTGCATACGTTTCAAGTGCAGAACTCTCTCGTGCTTTATTGGTATTATTAGTACACAAGTAGTGAGCACTCACCGCCTCTTCATGCTAATTAAATTTAATATTAATTATAATCATATAACGCCGCGTGGACGTCCGGCTGAATAGAATAGACCACCCTTATTTCTTACCGAGGTGTCCTAAAAGGTGACTAAGGTAAGTTGACCCACCGTGTGGTATCCGGTTGAGTAGAATAGACTACCCTCTTTCTTACCGAGGTGTCGTAAAATACGATAAAGGTAAGTTGACGTCAGGCAGGCGGCCGGTCGTAAAAACGCAGCCAAATCATGTGACAACATGCTTACAACATGTCGTGCCAACCCTGCTTAGAGTGGGATAAGGGCAGGAGGATGATGATGATAATGATTTGCTGTAAAGCAATTTAAATTGAGTTTTTTCAACATTGAGCCATAAAATAATATAATATAACATAAAATAAAATAATATAACATAGCTAACTAAGCTAGTAAGGCCCTGATAAAGCTAACGACTAAGGTAAGTTGACTCAGGCAGGCTGCCGGTAGTAAAATACGTAGCCAAATCATGTGACAACATGTTGTGCAGACCCTACTTACAGTGGGGTAAGGGCAGGAGAATGATGATTATGATTTGCTATAAAGCAGATTTAAATTGATCTTTTAACGTTAAGCTTTTCCACCGTCTATCTGTTACCCATAAAATAATATAACATAGATAACTAAGCTAGTAAGGCCCTGATAAAGCTAATTAAACGGTTCGGTCAGCATGTCTGTTCATCTGTTACTGCGGCTACGGTACCCGCTAGTTAATTAGCGTCCCAATCGAGGCACGAATTTATTTAACATCCGACAAAGTAGTGTTTTGATACTGAAATGAAACTAGATTTGCGCGAGTGTTAATAAAAATGGTAGTTCGAAACCCCGGATGAGTTTTAAAACTTATTGATATTTGTATATTATCACACACTTTTTGGCGAAAGAAACATATCGAAGGAACTGGAGAATTTGTTTGTATTTACGTAGCCTACTAATCCGCACTGGAATAGCGTGATGGGTCTAAGCTCTAACCCCTCTGAGCAAAAAGGAGAACACAAAAAAAGAACCCTTTAGCTATCGTGAGGGTATTCTTAATTTCGTTCATTCTTATTCATACTTAAAAAAAACCAGTTAATAGTAGCCTTTTTATAAATTTTGTTATATATTGAATTAAATATATGATACTTATAAAAAAATTAAGGTAATTCCAAAAGAACTATAAATTTTAATTGGCTAACTAATCACTAGTCTTTTTTCTTACCTTATTTTTATGAAACTCCCGTCTACGCTCAATGGTCCCAAGTTTGCTAAGTGAGTTAGAAGAATTAAATATTTAACAATATGTTCATTAAACTTGCCCCAGTGGATTACCAATACAAAGGTGTTAGAGAGACTGACAAACAGAAAAAGTAACAGTGTCCCATATATTTATTTATTTATTTATTTATTTATATTTTGGCAGAATGTAGGTAAGGACAAAATCGTCCGGTTTTTTTCTTATTGACCCATGAATTCTAATGCTCAATAACCTAATTCTTTTTCTTAATAGATTGGGAGCTTTAACTCCAGTCCAGAGCTAATTTTCATTTTCTCTTTGAACCTGTACAAGACAGTATTGACTTAATGTAAATAGTATCAAGAATTATATTTTTAAAAGAGCAACCGCCGAGTTTCTTGCTGGCTCTTCTCGGTAGGAACAGCTTTTCGAGCCAGCAGTAGAGTTGAGGATTCAAAAACAGTTGTTTACAAGTTTATTTGAATATAGAATATTTTGAATTTGAATTCACTGTTTCTAAACAATAAGACGATCAACCGAGGTCTAGTTTCAAAAGTCCAAATGTTCTCCTAAAAGTCTTGTTTGATGAAGAATTTAGCTTATTACGCAATATTAAGTTGGTGTTACCGTTTTAATGTTTATTTTATTTCCATTATTAACTTAGACCCTTGAAATTCCGCAAACTAACTATTATTTTTATAAAATAATTTAACAATGCAAGTTAAATAATATCTCATAAAAAGTAAAACTTCAAGTACTGTAGAGCCAATTAATTTATTTTGCATGAGCGAATACAACATCATAACTCATAAATTATTTTACTACCTATTTGTAAAACGATACAAGTAATAAAACGACTATTTGTCAACAGGAAGCGTTCGCTGACTGCGACTGCTGTTCACACCTGAGCGAAGGCGGGCCTCGAAGATACGCTTTAGGGCTGGCAACACGAAATGCAATCAACTATATTATTTCATATCCATATCGCTCTAGAGGCCGTAGTCCCATCAGGTGGTCAGACCAGATCCGCTCATCCTTAAATACCAACTTGCACAACGTTTTCCACGACGCAAAAGATAGACTAAAATAAAACAACAACAAGACATTTATTCATTTCTGCAGGCAATATACAAAATTTATCTTATAGGTAGATACAGACACTTAAATTTATCTTATAAAAATTAATTTAATAGAAATATATTTAAAACCACAACTTTGCAGAAACGAATTGACGTTCGACTCAGCATAAAAGCAGCGTAATGCAGCATATATCCAACATCTCGAGGCGCTGGTTTTCAGTCGAAACCTAGTCCAAATAAAACATGCAACTAAAGTTTAAACAAGATAAAACAAAAAAAAAAATTTACGAAAACGAGTGCATCGGGAGCACCAGATGCACCGACCGCCTCGGGCACCTGTAAGCCAGGTGCTCCGATATAAGAAAGCTTAAAACCACTTCTATCAAAGTACGTGTAAATGACGGTGTTTATTAAAATTCCCTCACGTAACGTTTCTTTTGAACATAATTCTCTAGCATGAAATTCAATTTCAAAATAATCTTTATTTAAGTAGACTTAGAGAGTTATTTTCTGCATTGGACGTTTAATGGCTGAAAAATAACAATTTTCGTGCAACATTGCTATCGCAAGAAAGTATATAAAACTTACGTATTTGATACGATTTAGAGTACAATATAAATATCATAATAGTTTTCTCTTATCAATACGTAAATATTTTTTTTTCTTTAAATAAATAAATATTGTTATTCATTACCATATATGGCAGCCCTGATAGCTTTGCACTTGGTTGGAAGCTCAGCTGTTTCCTTGGTAATTTTCTGCACTTTGCTGACTTGATTCTAAATCTTTGTTTCTAGAATAGCAACATAATATACATTGCAAATGTTTGAAACATTATAAATTCACAGGTTTAAACTTCATCTGATACCATGATCTCATACACATCCTACTAATATTATAAATGCGAAAGTTTGTGAGTATGGATGCATATTTGTTACTCTTTCACGGCGAATCTGCTGAACTAATACCGATCGAATTTGGCACAATTATTCCATATACTCCGGCGTAACATATAGGCTATAGAAATCCTGTTAATGCTACAGGAATAGGATGACATTGAAAAGCGCCATCTATTATCAACCTATCAGGTTACAACAGTCCACCCAAACGAAGTTGCTGCGTCTGATCGTAGGAGCCCCGAGGTATGTGCGGAACGACGTCGTGCATCGGGATACCAAAATGACGACCGTGGAGGAGTATGTCCGTCGCCTTGCGCGCCCGATGTTCGCGCGTGCGGACAACAGCGCGCACGTACACCTCCACGGCATCGCGCCACTCCATGCGCGACCACCCGATGGACGTTCCCTGCCTCGCGAGCTCCTGCGGTCACCGTCTCCGCGGCTCGATGTGGATGACGACGGCGACGATGAGGACGACTCGATGGGCGAGAGGGTGAAAACACCGGATTTGACACCCCTGATCATGACACCACCCGACTTAGGACCACCCGAAGAAGACTTTGAGGTCTGGGAGCTACCATTCCCAGACCTCCCCACCGAACCAGACATCCCTTAGGTCACCTAGGTGACCTCGGCCTACGGCCGAAACACAGACCGGGCTTAAGTGCCCGCGAGGAACTGCCCGGGCAAGGAGGTACGCCTCGAGGCCCGTACCCCGCCTACTCCCAAGGAGTAAGCGAGACGACCCTGCGAAGTTGCTGGTAAAAGCTAGTACTTTATATGTGTCACAGTTGGAACACAGTTAAATAACATTTGTTAATATATTATTATTATTTTATTAACCACTACAATTTATAATGCGCATGCAAAGTATAATTACCAAAGTGAGTTCTTGCTTTAACAGCGATAGATGCAAAAAAAAACAATCCTGTAGTACATGTGGAATCAATAGCACTTTTAGATGATCTAGTACCTATCTTGTAAGTGATACTGTTTTTCTTGAAAATCTATAAGTTTTGTTAAGTGTCTAGTGACTTGACTGGGTCTATGTCATTCCTGACAATTAAGTACAACGTCATTAATAATGTCTTAGAAAGGGCACTGGGAAAATCTAGAGTTACCTAAATTTACTACTTTGGTATGATGAATAATAGAGTGCAAATAACTATTTCACTGTAAGGCAAAACACTCCTCTCCTCTTTTAGAGAGAATGGTAGAAGCCTAGATCTTCAATGCGGAATCATCACTTATCCTAGGAATTCAACAGATATGCATACTTTATTTAAATGCAAATTTACAATAAACGGCGGATTAATTCACATTAGTTGCCTTTTACGACACCTCGGTAAGAAAATGGTTGGTCTATTCTACTCAGCCGGACACCACACGGCGGGTCAACATCAGTTGCCTTTTACGACACCTCGGTAAGAAATATCGGTGGTCTATTTTATTCAGCCGGATACCACACGGTGAACTTTGGAGTAAATATTCGAATATTCTATTTACTTAATATTGGTTGCGTGCAGTAAAAGGTGAGGCAAAAAAGTCAAATTATTTGTACGAACTATCAAACAATACTTTGCCATATCTTTAGGTCTTTGCGGTCCAATGTAGTTCTAAAGCAAAATGCACATAATATTATGGTGGTTTCTTAGTCCAGGCAATATTACTGCGCGGGGCGTTCGCCTCATTCACGCTACGTCGGGACACGCGAGGCTAACATTATATCGGCGAGTTTTCGTTTCCACTTACAAAAATCACTTTGTATCTTAAATATTTCAGCTGAGAACTAAAAAAATGCTACGATCTTTCTTCTTATTTACAATGTTATAATATTAACGTTTGCTTTGGTTAGAGAATTTATCGTGGAGTCTATCTCCTGATGATGTTTCGCTTGTGGAGCGAAACGATTGTTGAGTTTGTGATGGTGATAGTGGTGGAGGTTTTTGTATGTTTTTTCGATGTACCTGCATGTACCGGGTATAAAAATGGATAATATACACTACTTTTAGCATTATTTATATATTTTCTATTTATTTTATTACTGATTATACCAAAATAATTTTATTATTACTTTTTTTTCTTAACCATTATTTCTTGTTTTTATCTACTGACTAAGCCTAAAAATCCTCACTATGTCACCCAGTTTAAGCTCCATTTATAGTAGTAAATAAAAGTTATTCGAGTGCTACCGCATGTTTCAAATACCTCTTTCATACTTGGTCAATAATATAAAAGAATATTGTTGGTGTTATATGTGTCAGTGAGTTGACTTTGGGAAAATTGCTTTTTATTTATTGAATAAGCGTAGAAGAAATATACCGTTGTTCTTATATGTACGAGTAAAAATATTTTTTTAAACATTTAAAAATTTTAAATTATTCATTATTAATTTATATACAATGCCATACGATATCTAATTTTTCTGCAAAATTTCTGATATAATTAATTAACAGCGATGAATTTTAACCGTACTTTATTGCCAAAGTAGCTCATTATTTTGTTATCCATTATTTCGATACTCAATTATTAGCTTCCGCGTAACGTCTCATATTACACCTTTTTCATCAAAAGCATCCATTTTACATCGCCTAAATTAATTTTTTAAGTCACTTTCTTATATTTAGTTATTCTGTATATAATACTGTGTTGGTATATTATTATGTATGTATATTACTTTTTTTCGGCCAGCAGCGTGTAACACGCATCTTCAAGTTAAGCAAGGTTCACATTATATCGTTACGCATTTGTTTTCAACTACAAAAATTTCTTTTTTATCACCCATTATAATTGAAATTATACATACTACCTGTGGTAGACTTTGACCGCGTGGAAATCCCGAAATAAAATTGTAAACATAAAAGTAGTTATTATGAATTAAATATAAGAGATAGAGACATGCTGTCCTAGACTTTCTTTTAGTAATTTTGTAGACTTACAATTCTCTAGTACATTACTTTAGTCTGTCTCTGCTGGTTTACACGGCATTTGCGACTAAAGCACACAGCAGGCGAGTTTTTTACGAACGCGCGTCCTTTTAACTTAATTTATATAAAAGGTTAATGTAGTTTTAACTTAAACCTTCCGGAAAAATTGAACTATCTTTTAGTAAAAACCGTACAAAATTCCGTTTATTTGATTTTGAGAATATCGATCACATACAGACAGCTTTATGGGATTTTTTTTATACTAAGTATAGATTTTAAAACTACGCCGTGTGGTATCCCTCATTTCTTACCGAGGTGTCGTAAGAGGCGACTAATGTAAGTCGACCTGCCGTGTGGTATATGGCTGAGTAGAATAGACCAACCTCATTTCTTACCGAGGTGTCGTATGAGGCGACTAATGTAAGTTAACCCACCGTGTGGTATCCGATTTAGTAGAATAGACCACCCTGCTCTCTTAACGAGGTGTCGTAAAATACGACAGGTAAGTTGACGTCAGGCAGGCGGCCGGTCGTAAAAACGCAGCCAAATCATGTGACAGCATGTTTATAACACGTTTTGCCGACCCCACTTAGAGTGGGAAAAGGGCAGGAATCTTCCTGCCCTTATCCCACTCTAAGTGGGGTCTATCATCATCTGATGATAGATTTTAAAACTTATTTTATTGCGTATTTAAAATATAGAATGTTTTAAAGGTGTTGTGATGTGTCTTTCACAAAATTTAATACGAAATAGGGAAATTATATAATGTTTACTTTATTAATATAAACGAAATTAATTTTCGTTTAATTGGAATATTACGCTTTAAGATCAATTAGCGAACGATGAATTCTGTTTGATCTCAACTCAAGTGCTCCTGAATTGGTTTGGCCCTAATTCTTTTACGGAATGGCTTATCTACTTTTGTTCCGTGGTTTTAGGCATCTTTAATAAGTGTTTTGGTTATTATTTTCAATGAAACAAAACGACAAGATTCAATCTTCGTCTATATTTTCAACAAAATTCGTTTTGAAAATATATGAAGCTACTAACGGTTCAGAATGTTGCTCTTATTGACAATAACTTTGCTGGTTCTTAGTACTCAATATTTAAATATTTTTAATTGAACCGTCAACTTAACCACCATATATTACTAACAAGTTTTTACCCGCAACTTCATTAGCATGGACTATTGTCGCGTGAAAGGTTGATAATAGACAGCGCTTTTCAATGTCACTCTATTCCTGAAGAATTAACAGGATTTCTTTACCCGGTGTATATGGAATAATTGTGCAAAATTTCATCGATATTAGTTCAGCGGTTTCACCGTAAAAGAGTAGCAAACATAAATCCATACATAGACTTTAGCATTTATAATATTAGTAGGATATAATTTTGAATTACATACGACCACAAGAAGATTGCTGTTAGCTGCTGGATTCTAACGACATTACATCATGATATAATTTTGAAATGATCTATTGTCTAGTATTAAATTTATATTGGTTTTGCAAAGAGAAGAATAAATGACGTCTACTATTACAGCTTATAAATTGTAACGTGATTTTATTTAAATCAGGGATAGATTTTTAGTACAACTGCTTTCGTCCATATACCATATTGCCATGAATGTATTTACATGAAATAATATTCTTCTCTCTTTATTTTATTCTCTTCCTGCTTTTTCATCTATAAAGTTTTTACAAAAATGGTAAAACCGCCTCATAAAATTGGATAATCTGTTTGGTGTTTAAGAAATTTAAGATACCGAACAGCAGTAAAGCTCTTGGGGCGAGATCAAAGGCACTCTGTGGCTTACTAATTGATATTTGAATTTTGAAGCCTACTCGTTCATTTCAGGTTTAATTATCAATAAAGCAACAATGAATATTTTTACAAAGAAATTAGGCGTCCCTTTTTATTACCTCATTTATGAGTTCATTAGGTTTTTTTCTCAATTTATCATAAAGGAAAATGTGACAAATTCCGAATTCGAAATTTTGAAAATGGGCCAATGAGCGCAATCGCCCAGAGATTGAAAAGTTATGTATTAAATAAACAATATTTTTCTTTTATACTTTTGCGATAATATAAAGCAATTTTCACAAAAGTCAAACCTTTGACATATAATGACGGCAACAATGGTTTTTTTTTATTTTATTGACCAACTATATGGGGGGAGGGGGTTACTTTAAATAACAGAAAAAATTATAATAAAAATGTTTTAGTGCGCAAATTGTGTTACATATTTTCTGCTGAGAATTCCGAATTCAGTTTAGAGTAACCTGTATTTAGTTACAACCCTCTCCTCTGGGACATTGTAATATCTGTATTATAATTAATTATTTGCAAGTGATGTCAATATTAAACAAAATTAATTAGAATAAAGAACTACAACAAAAACAAACACGGAAAAAAAGAAACATAATTTTACTCCAATGTACTCAACATCCCAAGAATTCTTATTAGGCACTTAGCTTATTCGTTTTTATCTCGTACAGCTAAGTTGTAGAATATTCTAGCATTTGTCTTTTGGCTACATTTAATATGGGTATTTCAGGATTGAATAGGTGTAAAATTTTCTAAGAAACCCATTCTACTTTAAATAGAAAAATTGTTTTCTATTAGGCGGTATATGACTGGAGTATTACGCGGATTATAGCAAAATAATTTTGTTATTAAAAATAATAACAAAATTATTTTGCTATAATCCGCGATGAAGTAAAATAGAAAATATATATAATGCTAAATGTGGAGAGTGGACAATCCGTATACCTATATACGTATAATCATACCTGATACATGCAGGATTTGTAAAAACACGTGCACAAACCTCCACCACCGCCACCACAATACAAGCACTATAAACGTTCACTATCACAAACTCAACAATCGTTTCACCCCGCAACCGAAGCATCATCAGGAAATAGACTCCACGACAAAATCGCATACCTTTGCGAT
Organism: Morpho helenor; assembly: GCA_029227775.1. NCBI lineage: Eukaryota > Metazoa > Arthropoda > Insecta > Lepidoptera > Nymphalidae > Morpho > Morpho helenor. The sequence goes on along the minus strand of JARGCU010000016.1, from coordinate 13,197,324 downwards.
TTTGTCGTGGTGGAGGTTTGTGCATGTGTTTTTACGAATCCTGCATCTATCAGGTATGAAAACGGATGGTCCACTCTACATTTAGCATTATATATATTTTCTATTTTAAAGTATCGTGGATTTTAGCAAAATAATTTTATTATTACTTTTGTATTATGGATATGGATTGCAAAGTAACGCCTAATTCTATAAATTATTTAAAGAGGAGTATAACATGTTAAAAATTGCAGATAAGTTTGTTAGGAGTAGGGGAGACTTTCCTTTCCCTTTCCCTTTCGGCCTAAATATTAATATACTTACTAATATTGAAAACCCTAAAAGCAACTTCATCTTTAATTCAAAACAACATGAACTTATATCAATCTTAATGTTGGAGGGAAAGATTTGTTAGGATGAATGCAAAGACTAATGGTTCGAACAATAAAATTATTGGTACCCTTTTGCTAAAAGTTGAATGTAACGCAAAAACATATTGGAGTGCTCTCAAGTCCCGGCGGGAAAGTATAGGGACATTTACAAAGATGGAGTAGTGTCTTATACCTGATTCCAATGTAAATATAATAGTTAGTAAAGTAAGAGGAGAAGACCAGATTTCGTAGTGTTAGAATGGAGCTTTAGTATGCCTGGAAGGCGGATAACGGGTCAGATGGCTTCATCGTACTGCTTATATTTATCACAAAATTTATTACTGTTTATTATATTTATCACTGTACATCATCTTTCTGCCTTTATCCCACTCTAAGTGGGGTCGGCACAACATGTTATAAACATGCTGTCACATGATTAGGATGCGTTTTTACGACCGGCCCCCTCCCTGACGTCAACTTACCTCAGTCGTATTTTACGACTCCTCGATAATAAAGAGGGTGGTCTATTCTACTAAACCGGATACCACACGGTGGGTCAACTTACCTTAGTCGCCTTTTACGACACCTCGGTAAGAAATGAGGTTGGTCTATTCTACTCCGCCGGATACCACACAGCGGGTCGACTTACCTTAGTCGCCTTTTACGACACCTCGGTAAGAAATGTGGGTGGTAATATTCTATTCAGCCGGATACCACACGGCGTCATCATTAGACTTCTTATATTCATACTTTTATTAATTATTTCCGCTACAAAATTATTTTCATTCAGATATAAAAGTTCCATAAGAAAATCAAACTCCTCTACTTTCCAGTTAAAACTTTAATCGCTGGCATAACAACAATTCTAAAGTGTTCCATTTCCATCTAAAATGTGCAAAGTTTGCGATTTGATTTTAAATTTACATAATTGTAGTACTACGGCCAAATTAGGGAGGAGTTTTATAAAGTCCCATTTGTGCTCAGATAAGTCCCATTTCTCCATTGGACCATAAGAAATTAGAAAGTTTTGCACACTTAAAAGTATTTTAAATTAATATATATTTATTCATAGTTTCTTTCTTATGCCGTATTGTATTTTTTATTTACATATTTTCCGGTACCCGGCTGTGTAGAATAGACCATGATTTTTTATCGAGGTGTTGTAAAAGGTGACTAAGGTAAGTCGAACCGCCTTGTGGTATCCGGCTGAGTAGAATAGACCAGCCTCATTTCTTACTGAGATGTCGTTAAAAGCGACTAAGGTAAGTTGATGTTAAGCAGGCGGCCGGTCGTTAAATACGTAGCCAAATTATCTGACAACATGTTTATAACATGTTGTGCTGACCTCAATTAGAGTGAGATAAGGGCAGGGGGGCAGGGTCTATTCTACTCAGTGTGGTATTTCACACGGTGGTATATAGGTTCCGAAATATAGTCCAAAGCTGCCTGTGTTTATACGCTAAATCCTAGTTTTACTACTACTTCATATAGTTATTCTTATATTCACTACTTGTCTTTAAAAAAGTAGACAAATAAAAATATAATATTTGTAGTAATACACTAACCGTTAACAATAAGTTTTACATTTGCAAATTTAAAAATAAATTACAATCTTTAGCTTTTAGTTTTGCCAATACAGTAGTTTAAAAACACTATTAATGAGAGGCTGATACAAAAAGCCTATTATACTGTTGAGGATTATTTGGACGATAAGAATGCGTGGATATAGCTACTGTTCGATCTTGTACAAGATAGTAATGACTTAATGTAACTAGTTATAAGTATTATGTTAAAAAGAGCAACCGCCGATTTTCTTGCTGGCTCTTCTCAGTAGGAACAGCTTTCCGAATCAGCAGTAGAATTGACGATTCAAAAGTACTTGTTTACAAGTTTATTTTAATAAAAAAAAATTGTATTTGAATTTGAATCATTAAACGGATAAAGAGAACTATTTCTGTACAATTGTAATATCACGAAGTCGATATATATCGCTATATAAATTTAATATGAAACTGGAATGTCGCGACGAATTTTGCAAGTTGGCACGGCGTGAAATTGTATCTAGCTTGCAACGTGCTGCAAGCTGACATAGAAATACGATGGACAGATGTCATAATTTACGAATACCCTTTAAATCTGCGTAGTGCAGTTTTTAGTGCCTTTGTTTCATGTAAGTTTAAAATTAAACAGCTTAGTATTCTCTTCTTCTTTCTTTTTGTTTCTCAGCCTATATCACTGTTGGACATATCTATTCAAGATTGCCTCACTTTTTACAATCTTGTTGATATAATTTATTAATTTATTTATCTATTATTTGGCCGAATACGGCAAACGGCGGAAGTATGCATCTCTCATCGAGAATTATATATTCGTGCCGTTTGCAGTTGAGACCCTAGGGTCATGGAGTCAAAGTGCAAATTTTTTTTATACGTTTACCCACCTCGGTTAATTGCCTCTTCAGGTGACAAGAGGAGTGGCTCCTTTTTCGCAAAGAATCAGCTTTGCTTCTAACATATGTCCTGATTGCAGTAAAGAAAGAACTATAATACTAGCCTCAGGTCAAGCGCCAGGACGGCACCGCAGTTCCTAGAAACCGATAATAGTTTACCTACTTCGTATTACCCTGTAATCTAACAAGTTATTTGCATTTTCCGGTTACTATAACAATCAACCTTATACTTTTGAAGTCTCTATAATTACCTTATTTCTACAGTGATAATACTTGTCTATATCTATACTTATTATAAAGCAAAGTCCCCAAAAATTGTCTGTTTGTATGTACAAATCTCTCAAAATCTACTGAACGGATTTGGTACAGTTTTTATTAAAAGGTAGTTCGATTCTTCCTGAAAGTTCAAGTAACAAAACATTGCGGTTTTATGTAAATTATGTTAAGGGGTAGTGCGGTTGTAAAAAAAACTCACCTAGTGGTACAATACAAAATAATGTACCAGATAATTGTAGATCTACAAAAATACTACAAAAACGTCTGCAACAGCGTGTCTCTATATTTTATAGTTAACTAACAATATATTTATTGTTCCTTTACTTTTATGTTAAAAATTTTAATTTGGAAAAAAATTGTGACACACTGATTACCATGCGGGTGAAGCCGCAGGCACAACTTGTATATAATAAATACTTTTCGAATCGCTTAATTCGCTTAGTAAGGACAAAATGTTATTCCGTAAGTGAGACCCAACATTAATTAATGTTCGTGATTGTTATTATACATTTTACAATAACTCCTTAAAATATATTCAATAAAATTATACCCATAATAATATTAGAAATCTGAATAAATCTGTCTGTAACAATTTAATGGTTGAATAGCTGTTAGCAAAATTGATGAAATTTTAGGAATATAAAGGATACAAAAATCACGTTTTTCCTTTAGTACTAGGAAAAAACTAATATAGTACCAAAATGAGGGTATTTTAACACTAAAGTCTACGCAAACAAAGTCGCAATAAGTACAAATGGTAAAATTATAAGATATCATGTGATTTTGTAAGTGGGAATGATATCTCAAGAATGTAATGCAGGTCTCGCGTGACTCTATGTAGCGTGTCGCGGGCGAGCGACGAACGTAATATTACTCGGACTGTGAAACTTACACCAAGTGCAGATTGTATGGGACGAAAGTGGAAAAAATTGGAAACTACAATCGTATAATCTATATATATAAAAGAAAGTTGGTCTAAGTTACACTATTTATAACTCAAGAACGGATGAACCAATTCGGCTGAAAATTGGTGGAGAGGTTACTTAGAACCAGGAGACGGACATAGGATACATTTTATCCCGTTCGACCGCATTTATTTTATCCCGTCAAGTCGCTATAAAACGTGGTATAACAAAAACGACTATGACAGTAAAATAATAAAACGCAAATTTCAGTGGAATAACAAAACATAAATGACAGCTAAACGTAATTTTGCCTTTGATTTAGTATGAAAAAAAAATTGACAGTTATCAAAATAATAGTGTTATAACATGTTTTTAATACAACCTCCTTCTTAGAGTTGGTCATTAATATGAAAAAGCATTGTGACTGTCATATGTGTCATTAAGTTGTTGAGAAAGAGTAAATGGGTTGATTCTGGAAAAATGTTTTTATTTATTGAATAAATATAATAAGTATAAAGGAGAAATATCGTCGTTTATTATATTCAGAAGGGGATGTAACCTAAACTCACAAATAGAGCGGACAAAAGGAATATCTGGAAATTTAAAGAGTTTAAAGAAAAGACAAATGACGATCAATATCTTGAGACAACACGGAGACTGCGAATTTCGTATAATTTGAGAGATAGTTGCGATATGCGATGCTATGGAATAAAAAATGGAGTTTTTATTGGAGAGATTAATGATGGTAATTGGTATTCGGTTTATTAACTCTGTAAGATCAACGTGACGATGTGCTATGTGAGGCCATAGACGCGCCCGTGACTATTGTTCGTTAGAACTGTCAGCTAGAATGACGATTGTTCTCTGGATTTGTTCCAGTTGTAACGATTGTTTTCTAGACTGTGGCCATCTGCAACGACTGTCAGCTAGACTCTGCCTAGATGTGGTGATTGTTCTTTGAGCGTTATCATTTGCGAGTCTGTTTACGTATGTATCTGCTGGAGTTGGTTGCCACTTATTGAGCTGTGTTATGCCATGACAGTGATTGAGGGTGAGCTTAAGGTGCGAAATGATTTTTCTTTTACAGATTAAAAGAGCAAGTATTGAGTTTCTTGCCGATTCTTCTCAGTACAATCAGCATTCCGAATCGGTGGTAGATTCATTCCCAGAAGTCAGCTTATGAGATTTGCGGGGTCGCAAATGTTGTCAGGATGGTCGACTGTTACAACATGTTTTAATACAACCTCCTTCAGAGTTAGTCATTAATATGAAAAAGCATTGTGGCTGTCATATGTGTCATTGAGTAGTTTTTGAGAAAGAGTAAATGAGTTGACTTTGGGAAAATTGATTTTTATTATTGCATAAGAATAAAGGAGAAATATCGTCGTTAGTTATAATAGCTAAACGTCACTAAATAGTATAAAACAAAGTCGCTTTCTCTGTCTGTTCCTATGTCCCTATATCCCTTTGTATGCTTAAATCTTTAAAACTACGCAACAGATTTTGATGCGGTTTTTTAATAGATAGAGTGATTGAAGAGAAAGGTTTATATGTATAATCTAACATATTATAAACTTTTATTATAAACATTCAATAAGGAGTAAAGAAATACTATCATTTTTGAGGTTTCCAATGTGATGTCGTAAATAATTAAATTTATTTTCCGTTTACATTGCAAACGCAGGCCGAACCCTACAATATTTGTCAAAATAATGTACTAAGTATTTGTACACCTTGAAAAGGTCTACAGAAAACTTCGCGATGGTATACATATTATGTCTATCTCTTATGGACCCACAATAGCATTTTTTTGACATTTTCTTCTTCATTTGTAATTTAAATGAACATTTAACATACGAAGATATTACAGATTTAAAATGCAGGGTATAGCGATTGCGCGCTTTGTCTTATAGCACTTCGAATTTAGCTGCGATTGGACGGGTTTTTTTTCACATGGCCGACTATATGTCACTTTATCAAGAGTAACCTCTAAAGAAAACATGTTTGTATTGTGTAATGAAGATTCTTTCTTTATGACAAAAAAGCTGTGAATGTTGTATATAAAGACATTCTGTAATTAATTGTAAAAATAAAATACTTAGGGAAAATGTAAAAGTAAATAAGTAAAAATGTAGTATATGAATTTAGATATTCCAAAGATAGCAGGGAATCTTCATGGTATAGGGAAAGGGGAATTTATTTTTTTTTATACATAAAAAAGGTCCTTATGGGTACCGCCGCCCGACGGGGACAGGCGGCAGTTATATGGGACTCGCACCGACTAAAACGACCTGTGTGCTCCACCACGCTGCCGATGGCAAGGACAGGGTATTATTCTACATATTGCCCCCATCCCGCCAACAGCTCTGATCCCAGAGAACAAACACCTTCTTCGGGTAGGGGCTCCTCGAAAGAGAAGCCCCCCTCCGCTAACCGGTGCATCGGTAGCACAAGATGCACCGACCGCTTTGGGGACCTGTAAGCCAGGCGTCCGATATACCCCGTTCGGAACACCTGAAGGTCCCCAGTTAGGGCGGCAGACGATGGGCTTGGGCGAGTCACTAACACCTGGACTCACCAGCAGCAGATTGGATCCAGAACAACAGTTCGTGGAACCGCTCCGCCGCCTCCCTTCACCCCCCTCCGCAGAACAAAGGGAAGCCATCGCTGCCCACGGTCGCTCCCTGCCCACCGTATTTGTTATATCACGGTCAACAGGGAGAGACCGCGCCCCAAGTAGGGGCCACAACGCCTTGGTGGGCGTTTCCGCCCCCACCGGGTAATTTTTATAGAGGTTTTCTTCCTCGCAACCCGAAGGTCCCCGTTCCCATTGCTGTGCTTCCGGGTTTCGCCGACGGTGGCCGTAACCATGTCCAGCTAGACTTAGAGTAAGCCCAACCGGACCCGTCGCTCATTAGGAACCCCACCCCAGCCCCCCCGGAGTCCCCGGCCTGTCCAGATTGCCCTCTGCTAATCAGAAGGACAACTGGATTGGCCACCCCACAGTGGTCCGTTCGCCAAGACTAAGCTTGCCCAGGGTGCGCCACGAGGAGGCCGACCACTTTGGCACCCCAGGGGAATTGTTTTACTCCAAATTTGACGCGTGTGGGCCACGGGCACTAATGAATAAAACAAAACTGCTGGATAGATTTTAATCATTTTTTTTACTGAGTGACATAGGCTATATATTTTATACCCGTGCGAAGCCGGAGCGGGCCACTAGTAGCCTATAAATAAACTGATACTAAATTTTTTATTTTATTTATTTATTTTTTTATACATATATTTAGAAAAGAGAAAGAAAAATTTAAAAAAAGACATAAAATACGGACTTATTCCTAAAAGGGATCTCTTCTAGTAAACCTTTAAGTAATAAAATTGATAATAGAACTGATAGGTGATAGCTAAATGCAGCTGTCATCGACCGATCCGACTGACTAGAATGGAGCGCCCTCAGTTCTTACCGAAGTTTCGTAAAAGGCGACTAAAAAATGTTGACCCACGTGTGGTATCGGGCTGAAAAGACCACCCTCTTTCTTACCGAGTTATCGTAAAATACGAATAAGGTAAGTTTTACCTTAAAAGGCCTTTTAAAGTATCTGTGGGAATAAATCAAATTGTAACTAAGTCCTCAAATAAACTTTCTTGATACTTTAACGTACCTTTAATTTCTTGCTTATATGTGACCTAATCGATATCAAAAAAACAGTGACCAAGTCGGGATCCTAATTTCTTAGCGCAAATCACAGCTGCGTTACTTATACAGCAGAAATTTTGTCCGAACCGAGAAATTAGTTTGATTTGACTATCGTATCAAAGGCATATTAAAGACAACTTTTCTGCTTTTTATTTTCAAATATTGCTTAATTCTAACTTTTATTTCCAATTTTAAAAGCTGATAAACCATGTCCCAATACAGATGCTGATTAACTAAAACTTCTCCACTTATAGTAACAGAATACGATTAAAGGGGGAGTTCTAGGATAAAAATATGTTATAAATATGTTGCTACACAACTTTCTCTACCTTAGTTCTTACGACACTGCGCTTTCCAGTGTGGAGTCGCCATTCAACACCATGAAAAAATCTACTCAGTAGATTTCGAGAAAATCGTTCACATACAAACAGACAGCTGCTGACTTTGTTTTGTAGTAAATATAGAAGTATAGATATTTAAAGCCTCCTCATGGGATGTTGAACAAATCTACGACTCCATCGGGAGGTTAACTAACGCGAACAAAATTCGCAGCAACAGACAAACAGTGTCTGTTTATCTGTTACTGACCGGACCATTTAATTAGTAACTCGGACCTGTTAATATTTACTCTCTACACTCGGTTCGGGATATTGTCGTTTATGACTCACAGTGATTAGTAAAGAGCGATTTCATATATCATGTATGAAATTTTTCAAATGTATGATTAAAATGTATTTATTATTGTATTTATTGTATTTATTATTTCAAATGTATGATTAAAGAGACAATATTTTTGCACTCAGTACTAAGTTTGAAGACTCGAATACTTTTTTGTAAACATTGGCTTAGAGAATTGACAATTGAATTTTATCATGGTTTAGTCCTGTTACCTAAAATGTGATGGCAAAGAATGGAATAGAAATAAGAATGTTTAGAATAAACATGGTGGTTGATAATAGAATGGTTCCTTTTTTAAAATTAATTACTCAATTAACGATTTATGTAAGATATTATTACAGTACGCCGTGTGGTATCCGGCTGAATAGAATAGTACCACCCTCATTTCTTACCGAGGTGTCGTAAAATGCGACTAAGGTAAGTTGACCCACTGTGTGGTATCCGGCTGAGTAGTATAGACCACCCTCATTTCTTACCGAGGTGTCGTAAAAGGCGACTCAGGTAAGTTGACCCACCGTGTGGTATCCGGTTTAGTAAAATAGACCACCCTCTTTCTTACCGAGGTGTCGTAAAATACGACTAAGTTAAGTTAACGTCAGGCAGGCGGCCGCTCGTAAAAACGCAGCCAAATCATGTGACAGCATGTTTATAACATGTTGTGCCGACCCCACTTAGAGTAAGATAATCAGGAGGATGATGACTCAATTTACAATTTATGTAAGATATTTTTACAGTCTATGAAAATATTATTAAAAAAGCGTCTTCTATTTGCAATATATCTAATTGGTTTATTGTATATCTTTTTTTGCATTTTTTTCATGAAATTCAGCATGTAAGGTTTCATTTAAAAAAACGTCGGTTTATCCCTGTTTTAGGGCAGTGAAAAAATGCTAAAATGTAGAATTGAATGCAAATTATATTTTAAAACATGGGATCGAATCCCAAATTTCACCGGCGCTTTCTCTATTTTTTTAATTCTTTCTTCTAAAAAATGACCTAGTAAGGCTTGGTTACCCTACCTGGGTGACCAAGCCTTACTAGATAATTATGCGTGAAATACATACATATATGCTAAGCAAGTAAGTAAGTAATGATTTTATCAGTGTTTATTTTGGACATTTGAATATTTTTTCTCTTTTTTTGATATGGTAAATCTTTTTCATAAATTACATACGAAGTAAAAGTCTAACTAAATTTCAATAGATTGATAGTTTTAGATGGAAACGCAAATTACAACTAATTTAAGGATTATTCAAAGGATCGATCCGCCCGCTTAAATTGCTCGAGCCATTAATCTTATATAAGCGCCAAACTATTAAAGGTTTTATCAGATAAGCTCCAAAACTAACGGTTCAGACACGTACAATTGTTACTATCTTATCTTTATTTACATTTCATCTCTACGTCTTGAGGAGATTTAATAGATTTTTGATGGTTGTACGTGATTTACTCGTATCAAATGAAAATAATCTTTATCGTTATTCAAATAAGCTCTTTAAAGCCATTTTTAATCGTCAAGGATCAATATGATTAATGAAGCTATGACAGGTTTGGAATGTTGATTTTACCGAAAAGAACCAGCAAGAAAACTCGACGGTCAATCTTTTAAACATTTTCAATTTTACATTATTAAACCGCAACCTTGTATGAAGCTGAAAAGATTTTCAATTAAATATTTAATTTTTTAATATGCTTTTCGTATCTCTTACACTTAATTTAAATCTGTAAACTGTTCTAGTATGTTACTTTACGGAGATCCATAATACATAAGTTATAATGATATGGTATAATCCGCGATAAAGCCAATAGAAAATATGCATTGGTAAAAGTACAGTGTACTATCCGTTTTTATACCTAATACATGCAGGATTCGGTAAAACGTCTGCACTACAAACCTCCACAATCACATTCATCAAGCACTGCACATATTTACTATGACAAACTCAATAATCGTTTCGCCCGGCAACCGAAGTATCATCAGAAGATAGACCCCACGACTAAATCCTCAAAGGGATTAAGATCATTTTGGATCTACCACGAAATTCTTCCAAAATATCCAGTTTTTATCAAAATATCTTTATTCACGATAAAATGTATATCATCATTTTCCGACCTTTATCCCACTCTAAGTGGAGTCGGCACAATATGTATTCATCTTCTATTCTCCTCTATCATTCGTCAACGCTGGTGCTACTCCTTTTATATGCATTTCATTCTTCAACCAATCCACGTATGTGTTTTCGCCATCCATCCGCATTGATATTAAAAAAAATTGGTTAGAAGATTTCACTAGAAAGTGCATAGTGTTCTTCTAATACAAGCCTTTAGCCTTTTTAGCATAGCTGGAGAGGTTAACAAGTTTACTAATAATTTGTAACCCAAATTGCCAGTAACCTAAAAAAAAGTTTTTTTTTATTTTTTTATTCTCATTTAAAGAGCTTAGTCACTTATGTGACTATGTTGCTCTCGTAGGTATCCTTAACTTAAACTTACACTACTTATATTAATTTCGCTTACCTATATTATGTCTAGTTACTCTATACATATATTTTGCCACGTTCTAAATGGTAATATATAGGAGGTTCCAGGATTTATATGTCCGGTTGCTTAATAAAGATCCCATACTCTTTGCACTAAGCTATCACTATTGCATACAGTTCTTTTCAAAATTTAGCCGTCACAATTTTTATTAAGTACCCGCACAATAGTCGACCCAGTTTTTTATGTAGTCTTTCACAAAACTCGCCAAGGAACTGAAAGATAGACATTGTTAATGCTCTTTTACAAATACTCACTTCCACTACTTTTCAGGCCTTTGTACAGATTCTTGAACTTTTTCCGGCACAATGGAATTGGCACGGCCGTTAACCATTAATTAAGTACTACTTTTAGAACTATTTGCTATGTATAAGAATGTGGGCGTTAAAAATACTCATATAGAATTCCCAAGTGACATACTGTTTTAATTGCATTGCATTACAGTTTCATCATTTCATTACATTCGCACTTGATTACTATCAGCTATAGCTTCGCAATATATCTACAGTAATATACTATTTGAAAGAAAAAATATTCAATTGTATAGTAAAAATAGTGATAGGTATGACATTCATATTAGGTTGCGCCTCCAAAAGGTCCGATAATCATTTGTCGGTCTCGGTACACGTTTTTATAACAAAATTCCTCAACATTGTCTAGACTTTTTTTTTCAAGAGGAAAAAACTCCTTATGGGAACCGCTGCCCGACGGGGACAGGCGACGGTTATGTCAAACTCGCACCGAGTAAAATAACCTGTGTGGTTCACTACGCTGCTGGTGGTGGGGATAGGGTACCTATGAAGACATAGCCCCTATCCCCGCCAACAACAACTCTGTACCCCAGAGTGCGCCACCTCTGGGTCGGGGCCTCTCTGAAAGTGAAACGTTGTCTAGACTTGCCTTTACACAAGTTTAGAAATTATCTTAAAACGATGCTGCTACATAAAGCATACTATACAATCAAGGATTATTTGAGTGATAGTAGCATATCTTAACTGCAGTCAGCTACGCACTAAGCTTGTTATCAGATTGTGATTTTTTTTGTTGAAAAGATAATCCGCCGAGTTTCTTGCTGGTTCTTCTCGGTAGGAGCAAACTTCCGAATCAGTGGTAGCTTCTTTAAAAAATTTGAAGATTCAAAAGTACTGTAAACAGTCCTGATTAAAGAATATTTTGAATTTCGAATTTGAATAGTATAAATAGAATACTTGTTGAAACAAGAAAACGTAAGCTGAGTCATCTCGTAAGTGTTAAGCGAAGCCTCCATTTCACAATTAAACATTCATTGGATTTCAGACTTTACTAGGAAAACTACTTACGGAGATTCAACTAAATGCTTTTTTCTTTAATTTGTACAATCACTTCAATCGAGCTTGAAATAACTGTGATGAATTTAGCGAGTTTAAATTTAGAATCTTAAGAAATTTCAGATTGATTTAGAACTATTCGTATAAAGGACTTCTAACGAGATCTTTACAAGTGCTGGGATGTATGTAACCATTTATCAGTAGAGTGGTGGTCTAAGCTACAGTCCTTCTTAAAATGAAAGTGGAGGGGCCACTGTTTAGAGAGGCCCCGACCCGGAGGTTGCGCTCTCCCGGGTTACAGCTACTGCTGGCGGGGATAGGGGCAATGTGTACAACGGTACCCTGTCCCCGCCACCAGCAGCATGGTGGAGCACTGTCAGATTTTTAGTCGGTGAGAGTCTGACATACACGCCGCTTGTCCCCGTCGGGCGATGACAACCCATAATGGGTTTTCCTGACATTAAAAAAAGACTTACGCCCAGCACAGGGATAGTAACAGACCGTAAGGTAAGTGCACTATTACTTGACCATGTACTAGTAGTAGACCGTTTTGTATGAAATTTTAAATAAGCGTTTTGTTTGTTGTAGCTAATAAAAAATTAATTTGTAAGTACCTGTTGCCCTCTATTAACAACTGCCTTAAAGCTCAGAACTGTAGCCCATTGTTTAATAGTTAAAATTAATATTATTAATTATTTTATTAGCTATAACATACAAAACGCTTATTATTTAAAATTTCATTCATTACGGTCAACTACTAGTACATAGTCAATTACTAGCGCCCTTCCCTTAAAAGTTTATTCTGTCCAAGTTTACTAAATTTCTAATTAATAATGCTAATAAGAGGATATCTAAACTATGGGTAGTTTGTTAATAAGCAAACGACCATGTTTGAGCACTCAAGCATATTGGATCCTTGAACACCAAGAGCACTTCGCTCTACGTAATAGATTTTAGATAACATAGTCTACCTTGGCGCGAAAATTAAGTAAGTTTAGCATAGTTTTAATAAACTATGCTAATAGAGGTGAGATGTTTCCATTTCAGTTTTTCCTTTTCAAAAATCACCCTGATTGTAATCGAGGTGTCGCAAAAGGCGACTAAGGTAAGTTGACATCAGGCAGGTAACCGGTCGTAAAAGAACTAGCCAAATCATATATCAACATGTTTAAAACATTTGTGCCGACCCCACTTAGAGTGGGATCATGGCAGGAGAATGATAATAATTAATTATCATCAGCCTATCGATTGCGACATTAGCTAAATGCTATGTTGAAACAAAGAGATTTCGGTTCTTCTACGGATCTTCTTAGTTCTGCTATCACAATACAGCAATTCAAGCGTTCCTCTTTCCAAACATATTAGACGGATCAAAGCGTTTCCTTTTCTATTATAGATAGAAGAAGTATAACATGAAAGCTATCAGCAATTAAAAATAAATAGGACTTTTTAAAGTAGTAAAAGACAAGACGGTGCCGCTCTACGACTTTAAGAGCGGATGAAAAAAAAACGAGGACGATATTCGTTTTCTATTCGGTCGCCGCATTCGATTTCAATTTCTGGATAATCGAGATCTTGCTCAATTGAACACTCGATTACTCGTTTACGAGGACACCCTCGGTGTTTGAGTTTGCCAAGTTTGATTACGTTTGCATTGCGCGGGGATATTATCTCGGAATAAAATTAATGGTTCAGGAATTAGGGGCATACCTATAACTCGTTTAATGTGGTGAAAACGGAGCTATGCGATTTGTATAATCGCACTTCGGGCTAACGTTCTGTGGGCGGTTGATTGTATTGCGGTCGAGGCACATTATCTGCAATGTGTAGGACGGCACTATTTAATTGTTTATATCTCGTGATAGACATGTTTGTGTTTTGATAGTGAACAGATAATTGCGAAATGTTTTAAACATTGTGTGTGGACTACACAGCGGTTTTCAAAGTTTTTTTACTTAGAGACGCACTTATATGTCTTTTCAAATTTCAAAAATTTGGCTTTTACGAGTAAATACGTAATCACAATTTTTCGCTGTCAAACGTAAGTCATGGTGGCTCATTTGGGGAACGGGCAGTCTAGAGATGTGAAAATACCTAAGATCGAGCCCCACCTGCCCTATTATTTTTTAATTTTTTTTTTCAATTTTTTTTTAAACTTTATTTTATATTATTTTATATTGACTGGCTCGTTAGCGCAGTGGGTAGTGACCCTGCCTTCGGCACCACGGGTCGCGGGTTCGATTCCCGCCGAGGGCCAACATTTTCAATAAATGAATTTGTTGGTCTTTGAGCCTGGGTGTATATTTGTATTTAAGTATGTATTTAAAATTATATAAGTATATATATTCACCAGTTGTCTGTCACCCATAACACAAGTATTAAGTTACTTACTTTGGGGACGGACGACCGTGTGTGTAAGTGTCCCATATATTTATATTTATATATATTTTTATTTTAAAGATTACCGAACAAGGCTCGGTCACCTAGGTACTATTATATTATCAAACAATACACAGTGTATGCAAACAAAGAACAAATTGAGTGAAGATCTCAACCAATCTGCAATAGATACAAATTGCATGAGAACACGCTACTGCAAACGATATTGAAATTCGATCGAGGAACTTTCTGATTGTTGCACCGCTCTGATTACTTGTACTGAATTGATATAGAATTGAGCTTTGAAATTTAATACCTACAGTTTGGTACACTTTTTGTTTGTAGGATTTAAACTTTCGCGCAACGTACTTTGTGGCTATTTTATTTATTTAAGCTTGATATCCATACCGATATTATATACGCCGTGTGGTATCCGGCGGAATAGAATAGTACCACCCTCATTTGTTACCGACGTGTCGTAAAAGGCGACTAAGGTAAGTCGACCCGCCGTGTGGTATCCGGCTGTGTAGAATAGACCAACCTCATTTCTTACCAAGGTGTCGTCAAATGCGACTAGGGTAAGTTGACCCACCGTGTGGTATCCGGTTTAGTAGAATAGACCACCCTCTTTCTTACCGAGGTGTCGTAAAATACAACAGAGGTTAGTTGACGTCAGGCAGGCGGTCGTATTAAATTTCAAAGCTCCATCATGTTCCTTCCCTTATCCCACTCTAAGTGTGGTCGATACAACATGTTATAATAATGTTGTCACATGATTTGGCTACGTATTTTACGACCGGCCGCCTGCCTGACGTAAACTTATCATAGTCGTATTTTACGACACCTCGATAAGAAAGAGGGTGCTCTATTCTACTTAACCGGATACCACACGGTGGGTTAACTTACCTTAGTCGCCTTTTACGACACCCCGGCAAGAAAAGAGGGTGGTACTATTCTATTCAGCCTGATACCACAAGGCGTAGTTTGGTACACTTATTGTTTGTGGGATTTAAACTTTCGCACTACGTACTTTGTAACTATTTTATTTATTTAAGCTTGAAAAACATACCGATATTATCAATGCAAAAGTCTGTCTGTCTGAAATGAAATGAAATTTTTTATTCGGAAACTATAAAAATGCTCTTATATAATAGCAACGAAGACACTGTAAAAGTATAAGCTGCATATGTTAACGCCCGCCTCCTTAAAATTTAACTATAAACAGTGTTCCAAATGATAACTAAACTAAATGATTATAATGTTTATAATGTTTCCAAATGATAACTAAACTAAATGATTATAAAGAATATTTAAATATTTAATAAATTTTTTAAGTGTGTGTGCGTGTGTGTCTGCGAGTGTGTGCGTACGCGTGTGTGCGTTGGTGTGTGTAAGAGAGTAAATGGTTAGTGTGCAATTGTCAATAGTTTTTCGGTCTCATCAATCTGTCTGTCTATCTGTTACGTTTTCAAGACTATTTTGTATATTGTCCGTATAGTAGTATAGTTTGCGATATTGATGACATTTGGCACAAATAAAACTTATAGCGGGATAATATTATAAACCACTGCGTGTGTGGGTCATGACACATGATCATGACCGTCTGACCCTTTTTGTTATATCTACCAATACATATACTTTCAAATAATTTATAGAAGTAGGCTTGACTTTGCGGAATTCCATAGTACCAAAGTAAAATAATCTGCATTTGTTAAGTAAATCAATGTAATTCTAAGTGTAGAAGGCAAAACCGATCTCATACATTATACATGCAGGATTGGTTACCGCACGTATCACAAGACACCACCACTAACAGTACACTACAGAATTACACACGTTTACTACGACACACACAACGATCGTTTCGCGCCGTAACCGAAGCATCATCAGGAGATCGGGTTAAAAACAAAATCACACAACAATTTTTTCGCAAAATAATTCTATTATATCTTTTGCACACTTTTAATGGCATCGAATAATAAACTAAATCAATGATCTATAAAGCTGATGTTTTAAATTTGCAATTATGCAGACTAAGACAATTTATAATAACCAAATTTATGCAAATAAATTCGTTTCGCTTCGTTACACGGTATCAGATTAAGAAAACGTTTCAGAAGGCTCGGACCTGATCCTTATCATTGATTTTATATTTAATTTGTCCCAATTTAAAGCGAGACTGTAATTGAAAACCTGGAATGGAAGTATCGTAAAAGTAAAAGAAAAGAAAAGATGTGTAGTGCTAAATGTAGAGTGTACTATCTACAAGTAATTGTCTCACACAATCAAAGGTCAACAAAAACTATACAAAGTTTTAGGTAAAGGGAAATACTAAAAGAATTCAGATGTTTCAATGACATCGCCGTGTAAGTAAAAACTCTATTGTGTTAAAATTGATCAAACAAATTTGCAAATTTGATGAGAGCCGACAAAGCTCTCTACATATAATTAGGGATATCTCTTTTTTTTATTTATTTATTTCAATTTAGTTTACAGTTTTGTTTAAAAACCAATTATCTCTCTCCCAAGTACAAAATAGTTAGTTGGCGAGTACACAGTCAACTTTCTAATAAAATGGACAGCAAAAATATGTATTATTTTTCAAATCTGAATATTTCTGCAGATTTTAAAGAAAATCTGAAGACCCTTGTTAAATAGAAATATTTAAACAAAAAAATTCTAGAACATAAAACGTTTTCTGGTCAATAGCATTACATTTTAATACGAATGGGAACGTTCCCGATTGTTCCCAGACTCGTCCATAATTTAGCAAAATAAGCGATGCACTGATGTTTATTGCCTTTCCACCTAAATTATGGGTTGCTATTGGATCAATACTTGAAGGGGAAAACCAACTTGTCACTCTAAGAATGATAAAGAACATCGTTCATTTCTCAGAAGCGAATACTGTTGCGCACAGTAAAAAATGCAGTTTTCTGATATGCATTAATCCATAACTAATACATAATTAATACATAACTTAAGTTTTATTTTATATAACATTTGGTGAGTACATGTAAGAAAAATCGAAATCGATAGTCATATAAATAAAATACTCATGACAGAATTTCAATAATATAATATTGTCCACAATTGATTTTGAAGATTTTGAAATAAAGGCTTCCAGATAATACTGGAAGAGGCGTACATCAAGTACTACAATATTTCAGGTTCTGAAGTCTTACCGTTAGTACCGTGAAAGTCGTATACGTTATGGCGTAAATATATGAGATACGTTATGGTGTAAAGATATGAAACACGTTATGGCGTAAAGATATCAGATATGTAATGGCGTAAAGATATGAGACACGTTATGGTGTAAAGATATGAGACGCGTTATGGCGTAAAGATATGAAACACGTTATTGCGTAAGAATATGAAACACGTTATTGCGTAAAAATATGATACACGTTACGACGCAAATATATGAGACACATTATGGCGTAAAGATATGAGACACGTTATGGCGTAAAGATATGAGGTAAAGATAAGAGACACGTTATGGTGTAAAGATATAAGAAACGTTATGGCGTTAAGATATGAGACACGTTATGGCGTAAAGATATGAAACTCGTTATAGCGTAAAGATATGAGGCAGGTTATGGCGTAAAAATATGAGACACTTTTTGGCGTAAAGATATGAGACACGTTGTGACGTAAAGATATAAGACACGTTATGGCGTTAATATATGAGACACAATATGGTGTAAAGATCTGAGATACGTTACGGCGTAAAAGTGAATTAGAGATTCCAGGTTTACCTGCACGTAAAAAAAACATTGAAATCTATTAATACCATTGAAACATTTAAGTGATACAAACACACGACTTTTGCCTAAATAACATAAAAAATTCTTGGTCATAAAAGTGTTATCGGACACAAAAAAATATTTACACACCACACAACCACATCATGCGACCTAGCCTCTTCATTACGGTACTCGACGGGGACTTGTGGCTGAACATGCTCCTGAATTTTATTTAGGCTCTATAAGGTTGTTGAATTTTTAGTTTTAGTAGAAAACCAGTCATAAAAAATATTTTTCTTTTGATTTATATGTAAAAATTTAAATAAAAATGTTAGTACTAGCATTTTTTTAATATGACTTTATAATGTAAGAGTAATAATCTATTTTTTTTTTTAAAGTATTTGAAACTGAAAAGTCATTGTTGGTTAGTAGACAAGTCGATTATGTACAGACCGTAAAAATTACTCAACAATGCTCATATTCGCTATCGGATATTTTTTTAAATATATCTGATAAGTATTGGAAGTATATTAGAACAATAAGTATAAAGATTTAAGAACGGGGAAACGGATTTAACTTTAACAAATTGTGTCAAAAAAAACTAAGCACAAAAAAGCTAAACACCTTTGTAACTAATCTTTCCAAATAAAATATTGAATTGAATAAGGCCGTTACAACTTGTTTCTATCCCAATGACAGGTAAAAAATAGACCCTGCTCTATCCTTTTTTTTGAAAGTAGGGTTTTAGCTAAGACTCACCACGCTGCTCAATGCAGATTGGTAGGTTACACTTATTCCCAGAATTCGATGTTTTCCTTCACCGAAAAGAGTGGGATAAATTACAATCATTAATCAAACTCATAAGTTTTTTAGAAAAACCTCCTTAGTGTATGTTCGATGTTCGAACATGTAATATTTATATAAAATAAATGATATTTTTATAATAAATATTTATATAAAATAAGTCATAAAAGATTTTGATTTTGAATTTAGACTAACAATTTTTTTTATTATAGAAACCCAATCTCTGAGACATTTTAAAGTAGCTCATTGCATACACTTATCTACACTAATATAAAACGTTGAAGAGTTTGTATGTTTATTTGATCGATTGTTTGATCGCGCTGATCTCAGAAACTACTAGACTAATTTGAAAAATTGTTTAAATGTAAGATAGTCCATTTATCGAGTAAGGCTATAGACTATAACAACATCACGCTGAGATGAATAGGAGAGGAGCAGCAATAAAAAATATTGCGAAAACGGCACAATTTAAGGCTTTCCTTGCGTGCGCTAAGTAAACGGTGAAAGTTATTCAAAAATCTCTTATAATTAATTCACGATTAATGATGATGATTCAAAATTTCAATTTGGGAAAAAAATTACGACACACTGATTTCCATGCGGGCGAATTTGCTGGCACAGCTAGACCAAAATAATTTTAAAATTAAGTGAAAAACATTATGTAAGTTACACAATCATTAATGAAGATTTCCGATATTACGAAATTTTCGAAATTGTCCAATCTTTGTATTATTGAGAGTAATTTATTAAAGTTAATATAGTTAAAATACGTTTAAATGTATGCACGTTATATGAGGAGAACGTTAAGCGTCAAATTACATTCCGATTCTGCCAAATACTGGCTGACTCAAATAGCGTTTCTCAAGATTTCTAAGTCAACACTTTGGAATCGATTTATAGTAGCTAGGTTTACAAAGCAATCGAGGAAATTCTGGCTACTGAATCGTGTTGTCATTGTGATACCAATTCTGAAGAAGACTTATCAATCGAATAACTTACACGTATTTTCATTATTTTTGATTTTATTACTAGCTGTGTCAGAAGCCTCGCCCACGTGGAATGCAGTGTGTGACAAATTTTCGCAATATTTTCCACCGCTGCTCCTCTCCTGTGCATCTTAGAGTGATGTTATATAGTTTATAGCTTTCTTCGATAAATGGACTATCTTACACTCAAAGAATTTTTCAAAACGCTAATCTCAAGAACTACTGTCTTGAGATTAGCGCGTTCAAACAATCAAGCAAACAAACTCTTCAGCTTTACATATTAGAATAGATAAGAACCATTACAACAAATATAAAATCAAAAAACTCATTACAATAAAAAAAATTTACTTAATATACTAAAAATACAATTACATTAAGATATTTAAAAACGCTCGACTTATTTAAACTGTATTTTAGATTTGAGATCAATTTTGAAAAGTTAATTGGTTTATATTAAAATAGCAATAACCTGTAAATAAAATTTAAATACAATACCAATATTATCATATGTTCTAATATTATCAGTTCCCGCCGTGATAACGCCGTACAAAGCCGCTTATGAATAAGAGCCATGAAACCAGTCGGATTCATTCAATAAAATAAGACGTGAGTATAGCCGGTTTCTATACATTATTTACTAATCACTACATATTATAAAACAAAGTCCATATTTCCGTATGTACGCATAAAACTTTAAAACTACGCAACCGATTTTGATGCGGTTTTTTTTAATAGATAGAGTGATTCCAGAGGAAGGTTTGTACGTATAATAACATTCAATACGAAGTAGAGAAATAATGTAATTTTTGAGGTTTCTGTAAATAATTACATTTTTTTCCGCTTACATTGCAAACGCAGGCTAAACCCTACGAGATTTATCAAAATAATGTACTATGTATTTGTACACCTTAAAAAGGTCTACAGAAAAGTCCGCGATGGTATATATCTATCTCTTATGGATAACCCACAATAACAGTTTTTTTCATTTACTTTTTACGAAAAATAATGCCTTATGTTCAAAGCCATTTTTATACAATACAGCATTAATCCTTATCCAATTGAGTACCTTAAATAAATTGTTGATTTAATATAGATCAATATTGCCGTTTACAGCATGTAATTTAAGTGAACATTTTCGGAGATATTACAGATTTAAAATCCCGCGAGGAGGCCGGGCTTAGACCTATAAGCACTTCGAATTTAGCAGCGACCGGAGGCGCAATTAAATGTCCTTCTTTCAAGTTTATATTGTCTAATGATAAGAAAGCTATGAATGTTGTATGTAAGGACATTGTCTAATCAATTGTAAAAATAAATAATATCACTACATAGTATAAAACAAAGTCGCATTCTCTGTCTGTCCCTATGTCCGTTTATCCCTATGTATGCTTCAATCTTTAAAACTATGCAACAGATTTTGATGCGGGTTTTTTTAAATAGATAGAGTGATTTTAGAGGAAGGTTTACATGTCTAATAACATTCAATATGGAGTAGAGAAATACTGTAATTTTTGAGGTTTCTAATGTGATGTCGTAAATAATTACATTTTTTTCCGCTTACATTGCAAACGCAGGCTAAACCCTACGAGATTTATCAAAATGATGTACTAAGTATTTGTACACCATGAAAAGGTCTACAGAAAAGTCCGCGATAGTATATGTCTATCTCTTATGGATAACCCACAATAGCAGTTTTTGTCATTTACTTTTTACGAAAAATGATGCCTTATGTTCAAAGCAATTTTTATACAATACAGCATTAATATTGATCAATATGACCCTTTACAACATGTAATTTAAATAAACAGTTTCGAAGATATTACAGATTTAAAATGCAGGGGCCGCGCCGCGAGCCTATAAATAGCGCGTCGGAGGTCGCGGTTCGCCTCTCGGCGATGCTTCCGCGCTCGCCCGCCTTATCGGTGACGCTGTCAAAGCCATTAGGGCTAACAGCATTATTCAAATTCGAAAAAAAAACGCGGTTCGCCCTTTAACCATTTGAATTTAGCAGCGATCGGACGCATTTATGATCGGAGCTCTCTAGCGAGGAAAATAACAATCATTACATATTATAAAACAAAGTCCATATTTCCCTATGTATGCATAAAACTTTAAAACTACGCAACAGATTTTGATGCGGTTTTTTTTAATAGATAGAGTGATTCCAGAGGAAGGTTTGTACGTATAATAACATTCAATACGAAGTAGAGAAATACTGTAATTTTTGAGGTTTCTGTAAATAATTACATTTTTTTCCGCTTACATTGCAAACGCAGGCTAAACCCTACGAGATTTATCAAAATAATGTACTAAGTATTTGTACACATTGAAAAGGTCTACAGAAAAGTCCGCGATGGTATATGTCTATCGCTTATGGATAACCCACTAAAGCATTTTTTGTCGTTTACTTTTTACGAAAAATAATGCCTTATTTTTGAAGCAATTCTTATACAATACAGCATTAATCCTTATCCAATTAAGTACCTTAAATAAATAGTTCATTTAATATAGATCAATATGGCCATTTACAGCATGTAATTTAAGTGAACATTGTCGGAGCTATTACAGATTTAAAATGCCGTGAGGACGCCGCGCTTCGCCCTATAACACTTCGACTTTAGCAGCGATGTCGCTCTTTCAAGAGTTTGTTTAAATACATTCTGTAATTAATTGTAAAAATAAAATACATAGGGAAAATATAAAAGTAAATAAGTAATAATGTACTATATGAATTTAGATATTCCAAAGATAGCAGGAAATCTTCTTGGTATAGGGAAAGGAAATTGTTTTTCTCCAAATTTAACGCTACGGCCACGGGCAGTAATGAATAAATCAAAACAACTGGATCAATTTTAATCATTTTTTTTACACTGACTGACATGGGATATATATTTTATACCCGTGCGAAGCAGGGGCAGGCCGCTAGTATTATATATGTGAAAGTCTGTCTTTCTGTATATTACACTTTCATGACTGATCTGTTAGACTAATATTGATTAAATAAGTCAAAGTTTACCTGTACACCGGTTAAACATTTACGATAAAAAAACTTTTTTCCGCGAAATATACATATTGCATTACAGTATTTAAACGTTTAAGTTCGCGCAAAGTCGCGAGTACAACTTGTATTGTATATTTTCATTTCTCAACTATTCACGAAAGCATCTGTTAATTTTACCAAAAACATCCCAATTCCTTCGCAATAAAAATTGAGAAGAGAAAACGTTCCTTTGGAGCTTAGAAATTTGAATGGCTAAATAATTTTGTACGGATAGAAAATTCGGAGTGTAGAACATGGAGTAAATTTATTATTTGAACGGCGGGATGCGGACAAAGGATTTAGCTTTGTTGAATTATGCAAATAAATTCACCGTTCTGTAACATTTGTTGGGAATGTCTTTATTTCTTGTGATTTCTTAAAAGTGCCGTCATTGATCTCGCTTTCACTTTTCCGATGTTCTAAGTAGAAATTAATATTTATCAAAATTCTTAGTTCCACCTAAATTCCTTTTAACTTTCGTGCTTTTGAATTTTTAATTAATCAAACGTCGTGAAATTTGTTATAAGTATTATAATTTGTTCTTAATTTTAAGAGTGCTTTCAATGAAGATCATGAATTAGGGGGGTCGTTTACGTGAACATGAATATCTCTATCTCTATCTTTCATCCTTCCTATCTATCAACCCACATGGTGGTGGAGTCAGCTTGCCTTATTTTAGGCATCCACTTTGCTCGATATTGGACCTCATCGTCAGTGACTTTACTTTATCTCTTATCTTAGCTTTATTTTTATAGCTTCTTTCCATCTTGTCTTGGATCTCTCTACTGGTTTCCGACCCGGAATAGTCTATCCATCTTGTCTTGGATCTTTGGATGTTCCTACTGGTTTCCAACCCGGGATGGAAAGCTATAGCGCTAAATTTCTAACGTAGTCTGGTGGCTTTCTCTTGACATGTCCACACCATCGCACCCTACTATCCTGCATTTATTTATTATTTATTTAATACCAACTGTCCGGCCACACGTTGCTATGGCTCAGTCTGGTCTCGAATTTCCGTTAAAACAGAATTCAACATTGAACTCAACATTGAAAAAAATTTCGATTGCCACGAAACTTAACACCATCATCCGCTGCGTCATTCTAAAGAGTGTCTGAAAAATTCATTAAAAGCAGCACACCAGTTACGAAGTCAATATATATACAGACATACAGACAAACATTCATTTTTTATATATAGATAATGATTAATGGCAGTTTCGAAATGTCATATTGACAGTCAAAATCAGCAACAAGACTTTGCTCGATAGCTGTGTAAACTACAGCTGCGTTAAATCAATCTAAGCTTAGCTCTAGTAACAGAATTAATCTCGACAGATCGTTAATACGTTTTCTCTCTATTTATTATCCGTTATAGCATGTTTTCAGCCTTAAACTTGGATCAGCTTGTTATTCTAAATCATATGCAATTCTTTGTTTCTCTGGACAGGAAAATACAATTTTATGTAAGTATTATCTGTACTTATTATAAAATAAAGTCCCTAAAAGCTCTGTATGTGATCAATTTTTTCAACATCCACTGAACGGATATTTGTAAAGATTTTACTAAAAGAGAAATTTTTCCGAAAGTTAATAGTATAATAAGATTTTACGTAAATAGTGTGGAAGAGGTTATAAGAAAATGCGCTGCTGGGAGTTTTAGTCGCTTGCGCGGCGTAAACCGGCGTATAGCATGTACTAAAATAATGTACTTAAAATTGTAGATCTACAAAAATACTACAAGAAAGTTCACAACAGCATCTCTATCTCTTATGGTTAACTTATAATAACTATTTTTATGTTCAAAATTTCAATTCGGGTAAAATTTTGTGACATACTGATTTATACGCGCGAAGCCACTGGCACAGCTAGTATTAAATAATTTACAGAATTAGGCATTACTTTATGCCGTGTGGTATCCGGCTGAATAGAATAGTACCACCCTCATTTCTTACCGAGGTGCCGTAAAAGGCGACTAAAGTAAGTCGACCCGCCGCGTGGTATCCGGCCGAGTAGAATAGATCAACCTCATTTTTACCGAGGTGTCGTAAAAGGCGACTAAAGTAAGTCGAACCGCCGTGTGGTATCCGGTTTAGTAGAATAGACCACCCTCTTTCTTACCGACGTGTCGTAAAATACGATCGAGGTAAGTTGACGTCAGGCAGGCGGCCGGTCTTAAAAACACAGCCAAATCATGTGACAGCATGTTTATAACATGTTGTGCCGACCCCACTTAGAGTGGGATAAGGGCAGGAAGATGATGATGAATTAGGCATTACTTTGCGGAGATGCATAATACAATTCGCGATTATCGAAAAATAATTTTATTATTTTTTTTACATTAAGTATTTAAAAATTTAATGGTATAGGAATTATGTGACCCCGTGAGACTCCTATCAGGGGTCACGGGTTGAAACCCTGGTCAGACATTAATGAGGTTTTCTATTTAAACTTTGTGCGTAATTGTTATTTAAAATCTATCACTCGCTTTTCGGCAAAGGATCACATCGTTAGGAAACCTACATATCTTATGCAAAATTACAAAAAAAATATAATACAAATGGCTCATTTAGGCTCGAATATCTCTTTAAAAGAAGGAAGAAGACTTATGCCGAGAAGTAGGATAGTAACTGATGGGCTGTCACTTTACTGATTTTATATTGTGAGAAAACTGTATACATTGTGATTAAATATGCGATCGAAGTAAGAACTGACATAATATATAACTGCAATGGAATAAAAAGATAAATTATTAATAAATAAATAAATATATGGGGCACTTACACACACGGTCGTCCGTCCCCAAAGTAAGTAACTTAATACTTGTGTCATGGTAGACAGACAACTGGTGAATACATACATATAATTTTTTTAATACTTACTTAAATATAAATATACACCCAGACTAGAAGACCAACAAATTCATTTATAGAAAATGTTGGCCCTCGGCGGGAACCTAACCCGTGACCCGTAGAGCTGTAGACATTTGTATTAAAACATATTTAAAAATGTATTCATATTTATACGAAAGATCTGCAACCCATCAAGGGTCAGAGAAAGGGATTTTTGGCGATACATTGGGATACAATTTCAATGAAAGATAAAAAAGTAATTTATTAAAAAAGTTATCTACGGGAAAAATCCATTAAAGAAACCCGTTTTGTTATTTCAGCTATACATGATGAAATGGCCGATACAAGTAAAATAAGACGTTTTTTTATCTTTAGAAATGAGGAAATCAGATATGTCAGTACATAAGTAATGTTGAAATCATTTTGCTATAATCCTTTCTGCCTGAAATCAACGTACCTTAGTCGCCTTTTACGACACCTTGGTAAGAAATGACGGTCGTATATTCTTATCTGCCGGATACCACACGGCAAGTCAACTTACATTAGTCACCTTTTACGACACCTTGGTAAGAAATGACAGTCATATATTCTTATCTGCCGGATACCACACGGCGAGTCAACTTACATTAATCGCCTTTTACGACACCTTGGTAAGAAATGACAGTCATATATTCTTATCTGCCGGATACCACACGGCGAGTCAACTTACATTAATTGCCTTTTACGACACCTTGGTAAGAAATGACAGTCGTATATTCTTATCTGCCGGATACCACACGGCGAGTCAACTTACCTTAGTCGCCATTTACGACGCCAGGGTAGTCTATTCTACCGAACCGGATAGCGGCTATCCAACTATAAGTCAATATGTTAGTATATTCAACAAGTCGGCAATATGTTGCATTGAAAAAAAAATAATGACACCTGGATGTGGACTCCGAAAATGTTAATGTTCGTTTTCATCCATTTGAATTACATTTCGGGATCCCCAAACCGTGTTTATATTTCCCACGAGTTACTCGGTATTCCTGTCATCTACCAACATTACCGATTCGCCTGTGATCACAGTATGTGGAACTTTTGGAAACGTTTTCGACACATTATTACTTAAGGGATTTCCATCGGAATAGCTTTATTACCTTTTTAGATGGATTTCGAACACGGATTTCGTAGGATTTGTGAGACGTTTGAACGCTAAATGTACAAGTTATTTCATGTCCGATACTTATGTTTCCATATTTCTTTAAAAGATGATCCGCCGTGTGGTAGGCTTAGTAGAATAAAACACCCTCATTTCTTACCAAGGTGTCGTAAAATGCTATTAAGGTAAGTTGATCTGCGTTGTGATATCCAGTTTACTACAATAGACCACCCTCATTTCTTATCGAGGTGACGTAAAAGGCGACTACGGTAAGTTAATCCGCGGTATGGTATCTGGCGAAATTAAATAGACAACCCTCATTTCTTACAGAGGTGTCGCAAAAGGCGACTTAGGCAAGGTGACGTTAGGCAAGCGGCCGATCGTAAAATAACTAGCCAAAACATGTAATAACACGTTGTACCGACCCACTTAGAGTGGCATATAGGCAGGAGAATGATGATTTGTTAAAAAAATTATAGAACAATATCTACCGCGATTTTAATTTATAATGGCCTAAAAGTCGGAATGCGTGACCTTACCAAGGTTTTGAGATTTTAAGCTCCTAAAAGCACTTAGAAATTTTTGTTAAATAATATATGTACTTAAAAGTAGCGTGGCTTATTTTTAAATGTTTACGTACCCTAATAAATTCAATATTTGATTCTTTCTCTGTTCCCATAAGAAAAACGGGATTACATCGAAACACTGGATAATTTGTTAACAACAAAAAAGAAAATGTAATATTTGTCTTTTACATGGCTACGAAAACTTCGTAATGACATATATTTTAAAAGGTTTTAATTTTCAAAAAATTATATTTGTTCTAGTCGCTTTACCACAACGGTGTTGAAATTTTTGTAATTGCCATTGAATAATAAAATGAACATTTTGCTTTATTATAATTCACTTTATCAAGATATCCAACATGGCGTTGTCTAATTGCAACTAAGTAGTAAAAGTTTTCCTTGATTCAGCCAGAGTTCTTTGTTAAAACGTCATTCTTGTAGAAACTAGGAAGCACTCTAAGAAAATTCAAAAGTTTCACTGACCAATTTTTGTCTCCCGCTGCTGTACTAAAATGCTTTGGAAATTTGCGGAAAGATAAAAGATTAGTTGCAACACTAGTTCCCTAAAAGGAAATTTGTCTTGCAAGGAAGATATTTTATTAAATGCTAGGAGTTGCTATTAGATAAATAAAATAAACCTACTAACAGAGAATATCAGTATACAATAAATTATATATTCATTATTAGTATTTTACATTTTATCTATACTAATATATAAAGCTAAAGCGTTTGTTTGATTGTTTGAACGCGCTAATCTCAGCAACTACTGGACAGATTTGAAAAATTCTTTGACTGTAAGATAGTCCATTTATCGAAGACTATAGACTATATAACACCACCATGAGATGAATACGAGAGTAGCAGTATATAAAGCTGAAGAGTTTGTTTGTTTGATTGTTTGAACGCGCTAGTCTCAGTAACTTACACTTGCCTACACTTGTTTACAAGTTTAATTGAATAAAGGATAAATTGAATTTGAATTTACATTTATCGTATCCTGTATTGTTATTGTTATATATGTTATATTCTTTCTTTATATTTCTAGGTATATTGTCTTTAGTTACAATTAATATATGACATAAAAGAATATATTTCGTATAAATAAGTTCTTAGACACATTCAATCTACGAGCCCAGCGTGTAGTAACGACGACAAAAACCCAAATATAATAATCAAATTGAGCCCTTAATTGAATCCACGTATAATGTACGTTCAATTTCACCTCTAACTACAAAATAATAAGAATTGTTCGCGTGCGTAGCAGTAATTCACGCTTCTTTGCTTGCTAATTATTTTTGGTCCCTAATTCCAAGAGTTTCATGCGCACGGAAAATGTACGTAGCCATTTAATTTCTGTTGCCTTTTGTTTTGGTTTACGTGGTTTAGCTTTTAAGACTGGTTTAGACTATAGCGATAAATCTTAAAATATAATAATATTTGCGTGAATTGAGTTTTGCTCGGTTTATTTATTTTAGAAAATATAAAAAAAGAAACAAATTGATTTAAAAAGAGAGAGAAAAAGGCCTGGTGATATCAGGACTGAACCTGATTTCTTTAAGCCACCTGTTCACAACTGAGTGGTCTATGCTGCTGAGTGGAATAGACTACCCTCAAGGGTACCGAGGTGTCGTAAAGGGCAGCTAAGATAAGTTGACGTCAGGCAGGCGGCCGTTCGTAAACTACCTAGCCAAATCACAACACCACAATTAGAGTGGGATAAGGGCAGGAGAATGCAAGCGACAGCGTAATTAACCTTTGTTTTCTAATAATATTGTAGCAATTTTTCAGTGCCATAAAAACAGATAAAACATTTTTTTTTAAATGAAACCTTGTTAAATAGATTTATTGCCTCCGAAACCCTTACGTACTGAATTTCTGGAAAATCATTTAGTCGTTTGCGATAATTCAGATACTATACATATGTATATTTATATAAGGTTTAACGTCTTAAGTTTAGACGATTAACGCTCGAAAAAAATAATATATGTTTTGCTAGATGTAGAGTATACTATCAGTTCTTATAACTGATACATGCAAAATTCATGGAAACCCCAGCACCATACATAAGCATAGCATACATTCTTTACCACAATCCCAACAATCGTAAAACCATTTGTCGTGACCTCCTGACCATGCTTCGGTAACGATGCGAAACGATTGTTGGAGTTGTTCTTGAGATTCTACAATCATAGCAATATGTTAAAATCTTGCTGATCAAGCCGTTCCATCAACCGTAATATATTATAAATCAATGTCCTTAAAAGCTGTCTCATTTTAACAAAATCTACTGAACGGATTTTAGTACGGTTTTGACTAAAAGATTGTGCAATTGTTCCGTAAGGTTTCGGTTATTTGAACATTACGGTTTTATGTAAATTGTGTGTCGTGCGCTGCCTAAACCAACAGAGATATACCAAAGTAATGTATCAGAGAATTGTAAATATGTTAAAATACTTTAAAAAATCAACGTCTTAATATTTCTATCTCTTATGTTTAACTCACAATAATTATTTTTATGCCCGTAATCTCATGTAAATACACTAATTTCCATGCGGGCGACGCTGCACGCACAGCTAGTATAATAAGGTAAAATTTTGGCATTTACAATATTGGTATGGATTTCAAGGACAAAATAAACTTTTTTGACTGCGACGTTAAGTGATTATGATAGACGACAGTTCCAAACTTTGTTGTAATAGGATCACAATGGGAAATAATTTTTGTTACGCGTGTCGTGCGCCTATTTGATACGCGGAAAAACATGTTTCAAACTTCATGTTACACAGCTGTTATTATCAATTTTATTTACATCAATAAAGCTACACGTGAAACTAGTTATACCTGTGACTTTATTTGCGGCAATTTTAGTTTAAAATACCCTCAATTATGTACCATATGATCTTAAGTTAAAACGGAAATTTTCTTATATTTTTGTCCACTGTATAAACTTCAATTGTGTCAAATTTCATCAATAAACTCGTACTTTTAGTGGTTTAACCTATTGCTCTATACATGGTGTTAGTTTTTGCTTTGTGGTATTCGGCTGAATAGAACAGATCACCCTCATTTCATACCGAGTTCTCCTAAAAGGCGACTACGAAAAGGTCACCCGCCGTGTGGTATTCGGCTAAGTAGACTATTCACTACTCATTACTTACCCAGGTCTCCTAAAAGGCGACTAAGGTAAGTTGACCCGCCGTGTTTAGTGTTGTATCCGGCTGAGCTTAGACCACCATAATTTCTTACCGAGATGTCGTAAGTCGTCTAAGGTAAGATGACGTCAGGCCGACGGCCGGTCGTTGAAATTAGTTAAATCACGTAACAACGTGTTTAAAACATGTTGTACCAACCCCATTTAAAATGGAATAAGGACAGGAAAATGACGATGTTATTAGTTTGTGCTATTAGAGTAATTCTGTATTCATTAGTTTTAGTTTGAGTATTAGTTATCACTAATAAAACACAATCACACTGGATATAACTTTTATCGATCATCGCAAAAACATCTTTGGTACGTCAGCAAGATTCGCAACTGGCAGGTGATATTGGTGATAAGGAGGTATAAATGAGGCCATATTTTGAGGAAAATCAAAGAGGTCTCTTTGTAATAAAATTCAGTCTCAAGGCTCAAATATTTTCCGTATTATTATTGATGACTGTACCTAAAAGGTTTTCACAAAATACATAAATCTTTTCGTCGAAAACTCGATTTTATATATTAAATTTTAAACATCTCAAAATAAGAGCTCTACAAAAATAAAATACCCACACCGTTAAGAAATATGCAAAAGTCGGGTTTTACACTCAGTAATGATCTCTACAACCCTATTATAGAAAAAAGCTCAGCTGTATTCAGAGTAACTAAGCTTATTTGTATAACGGGGTTTGATAGGTTGTTAGTGCTATATCTAAACTAATAATGTGCATATTTTTGAATAATATTATCGCTTTAACTTTATTTTAAGATAAACAAAAATTTTATTAAAATAATTTTAGAATCTTTTGATCATAGTATATCATGTCGTCGCATTTAACTCATTTCAAATTCCTTTAGTAAATACTATTATTCTTATTAGCTCATAGTCTTTTAGAATACTAGCAATCTCCAGCGGCTCCGCTCGCATGAGAAGATTAAAACCGTAATATAGTATTTTGATAACCGTAAAAATGGATAACCATTATAAAGTGGGTTCAGCTTAAAAGTTAGACCGCCCCCTCTCCATTGGGCTACTACAATTATTGAATATCAATTTTAGCAATTTTTCAATGCCGAAAAACAGGGCTTAAACATTTTTTTTAATAAAACCTAGCTTGTTTAATATTAAAGATATTTAACCACGCTTCGTATAAACACGAGTGATTGCTTATTCCAAAGTGTAAAGTTTATTACTTTGATTCCCTTTTTTACAGTACGTAACTCAAGAATACCACGGATCTAAAGAGGGTACAACAGGCTTAGGTCTCTGACAGAATTTGAACCCGCGAGCTCTTTATAAAAGTCACATTGACAATTTTCGGCCATCGCGGCTCATTTTAAATGGTTGTATATCATATATTTTAAAGATTATGGTAACGCCATCTGTAGGTGGACGCGCTTCATTCATTAATTATGATATCGCAGTGTCTCTAATGACCAATCAAAATCCCTTCACCTTTCCTAACGTGCACTGTGGCCGAAGAAAAGACAAGTTAGTCTTGTCGCAACGCTAATCGCCGCATACCGCTTTTTTACTTCAACGAACAAAACCTTTGGTTAAGTTTCGCAAATCTGCTATCCACAATTCCGGTGAGAATTGGTGCTATCCACCTCGCGAAGTGTCCACGAGAGTGTGTTTGTGTGTGTGCTTGGATCCAGGACTCATAGCAGTGGCCGTTTATCAGGTACGTGCACGTTCCCGGTTTTTTTCCTTGTGTCGCCATTTTTCTTTAGTTACGTGGACACTGCATATTAAATATAATAACGCAAAAATACACTCAATTACTTAAAGGTGATAGTGATCCTCCGCCGCGACAACAGAGTACATTTATATTCAAGATTGCATAGTTATAATTACTTACATAGCTAATAAAAACTCCGACTACTACCGACCCACATACCCACCGACTGCCGCTCCCAGCCAGACGTCATCGACATAGTGCTGCATCACGGACTTGACAACCCATTCGATGTTGAGGTCCTCTACGACCTCGACACGCAACATCTACCGGTTCTGGTCACCCTAGCCACCCAGGGAGGCTTTTTAGTGCCTCGCCCGCCGCGTACGCGGACGAACTGGGAGCGCTACACCGCCGAGCTTGCCGGGCTTGAGCTAGCAGGCCCGATCACCACACCTTCGGAAGTCGACGATGCTGCTGCACACGTCGCGGCGGCGATCATCGCCGCCAAAGCAGCAGCCACCACCACCACGTCGACTTCACCGGACACTACCAACCGAAGGAAGGACCTGCCGAGCTCGCTCCGCAATATGCTCAAGCGGAAGCGCACCCTACGCCGCCTATGGGCCCGCACTCGCTGCCCCAGGGTGAAGGCTGAC
Source organism: Morpho helenor (assembly GCA_029227775.1). NCBI lineage: Eukaryota > Metazoa > Arthropoda > Insecta > Lepidoptera > Nymphalidae > Morpho > Morpho helenor. Next base: position 13,164,079 of record JARGCU010000016.1, on the reverse strand, counting down.
CTGAACCGGCTTGCAGAGAAGATCGCGCGTGCCGTAGTCGCTCTCGACGAGGCGCGATGGGAGGATACCGTCGATCGAGCGACCGAACACGACACAGCGCTGTACTCTCTCTGCAAGAAGCTTACCGGACATGACAACCCCGTTTACCCGCTGTTCGATGCCGCGGGTAAACGCACATATGCCGCCAAGGATCGTGCTGAGATTCTGGCGGCCCACCTGGAGAAGACATTCACGCCCAACGCCCCCAACACCTCCAACCTCCATATCATCCGTCATCACGCGGCTGTCCAGGACAAGCTGGAGAGGTTCCTGTCGGCCCCTACACCGCCGCTCCGGGGAGAGGACTTCATCTCCCTGTCAGAGCTGCGGTCGGTCGCTGCTCGCCTTGATAAGCGAAAGGCGCCAGGCCCCGACGGAATCGCCAACGCCGCGTTGATGCTTCTGCCCCGAACAGGTCTCGTAGCGCTCACGAGACTGTTCAACGGAGTACTCCGCACCGGTCACTTCCCAGAGGCGTGGAAGACCGGGAAGATCATCGTTCTTCCCAAGCCGGGGAAGGACCGCCGCCTGCCTGGAAGCTACCGGCCGATCACCCTGCTCTCGCACATAGCCAAGCTGTTCGAGCGTTTGCTGCTGCGTCGAGTCACGCCCCATCTGCCCCTGCGCGAGGAGCAGTTTGGATTCCGCAGCGGCCACTCGACGACGCTCCAGCTGGCGAGGGTAATCAACCACCTGACCAGTGAGCGGAACAACGGGCGCTACACCGTGGGGGTCTTTCTCGACATCGAGAAGGCCTTCGATCGTGTGTGGCACGCCGGGCTCCTGGTCAAGATCTTGGACACCACCATGCCGCCTGCTTATGTGCGAGTGCTGGCATCATTTCTACACGGCCGTAGCTTTTACGTGGCAGTGGATGGTGCCGAATCCCAGCCACGCACCATCCAAGCCGGAGTACCCCAGGGCAGTTGTATATCGCCGCGCTTATACGCGGCGTATACGGATGACATCCCCACCCTGCGCCACCATCTGCGGGAAGGGGAGGAGGACGTGCTGTTGTCGCTCTTCGCTGACGACAGCGCGTATTTCGCGTCGTCCTACCACCAGATCGTCGCCACCAACCGCATGCAGCGTATGCTGGACTTGTTGCCGGAATGGCTGGACAAGTGGAGGATGGCTGTCAACGTCGGGAAGACGGCCGCTCTGCTCACCAGCCGCTCCAAGCCGCTACGTCAGCTGACTCTACGAGGCCAGGACGTAGAGTGGAAGACCACAGTGAGGTTTTTGGGGTGTGAGTTGGACCGCAGCCTGCGCATGGTCCCCATGGTCAATCGTGCCGTGGGCCAAGCTGCTGCTGCCAGGTCCCAGCTCCACACGCTGTTCACATCCCATTTACCTGTCAACACCAAACTGCGAGTCTACGGTGCCTACGTCCGCTCGCGCTTGACGTATGCGGCACCCGCCTGGTACGCGCTATGTTCGGCGTACCAGAGGCGAAGACTGCAAGTCCAGCAGAACCACTGCCTGCGACTGATCGTAGGAGCCCCGAGGTATGTGCGGAACGACGTCGTGCATCGGGATACCCAAACGCCGACCGTGGAGGAGTTCGTTCGTCGGCTTGCGCGCCGACTGTTCGCGCGCGCGGACAACAGCGCGCACGTACACCTCCATGGTATCGCGCCACTCCATGCGCGACCACCCGATGGACGTTCCCTGCCTCGCGAGCTCCTGCGATCACCGTCTCCGCGGCCCGATGCGGATGACGACGGCGACGACGAGGACGACGCGATGGGCGAGAGGGCGACACCACGGACTATGACACCACCGGAAATGACACTACCTGACGACGACTTTGAGGTCTGGGAACTACCATTCCCAGACCTCCCCATCGAACCAGACATCCATTAGGTCACCTAGGTGACCTGGGCTTACAGCCCGAATACCGACACCTTTGGGTCACCTAGGTGACCTCGGCCGTAGGCCGGAACACATACCGGGCTTAAGTGCCCGCGAGGAGATGCCCGGGTAGTGAGGATTTCCTCGAGGCCCGTACCCCACCTACCTCCCCACAAGGAGAGTATGTGAGAAGACCCTGCTGCTGCAGTGTCTCTAATGACCAATCAAAATCCCTTCACCTTTCCTAACGTGCACTGTGGCCGAAGAAAAGACAAGTTAGTCTTGTCGCAACGCTAATCGCCGCATACCGCTTTTTTACTTCAACGAACAAAACCTTTGGTTAAGTTTCGCAAATCTGCTATCCACAATTCCGGTGAGAATTGGTGCTATCCACCTCGCGAAGTGTCCACGAGAGTGTGTTTGTGTGTGTGCTTGGATCCAGGACTCATAGCAGTGGCCGTTTATCAGGTACGTGCACGTTCCCGGTTTTTTTCCTTGTGTCGCCATTTTTCTTTAGTTACGTGGACACTGCATATTAAATATAATAACGCAAAAATACACTCAATTACTTAAAGGTGATAGTGATCCTCCGCCGCGACAACAGAGTACATTTATATTCAAGATTGCATAGTTATAATTACTTACATAGCTAATAAAAACTCCTAAGCCTTTGTCAGAATATTTATAATTCGTCACGCGCTCTATGGTGAAGGAAAACATCGTGAAAATATAAGTGAGTATGACGTTACATGAGCCTGAATAATTATTATCCCTTAGGATTGGGGTATTTCGTGTTTACATTGAATCAAGTTTCAATTTGCATTTACATCGAGTTTAAATATTAACATTATTTGTTAAAAGTAAGTTATATTACAGAAAAGATTAAATTGTTGTCGCTGTTTGACGACTTAAAGGACTGAAATTGTTTATAGAATTAGGCGTTACTTTGCGAAGATCCATAATACAAAAGTAATGAAATTATTATTAACTATTTTGCTATAATCCGCGATAAAACCGCAAAATCTTTGCGATTTTGTCGTGGATTCCATCTCCTGACGATGCTTAGGTTGTGGTGGTGAAAGTGTGGCTTGTGTATTGCTATGTTATTGGTGGGGGTAGTGCATGCGTTTTTATAAATTCTCCATGTATAAGGTATGAGAACGAATAGTACACTTTAGCATTAGACATATTTTCCTATATCGCGGATTATAGCAAAATATTATATTCATTACTGTTGCACTGAATTGCTTTACAACAAATTACACTTTATTTTAATGATGTTTCCCAAGTAATTTAAAGCTTGTGTGGAACATTGGAACTAAGAAGAGCTAATATAAAATTCAGCGATGGTTTTTTTTTCTAAATATATAATTTTTGAATAACGTTTACTATAGCGGTATTTTTATAAAACAACTTTATCACTATTCATCACATGATTTCAACACAAGGCATCACACATAAGTTGAATTTTGTTAAAAGGCTTGCTAAAAGAAAAGTCACAACCAACCCTATTATTTATATTCATTTCCCACTTAGTGTTAGCCTCACACACTTTATAAGCTCAATACTTTACTTTTAGGACATATTAACTCTTCGATGGCTAGAATCGGAATGCATAAAACTGTTGAATGTCGTTAGAGAACAAGACTTGGTCACAATCTTTTACATTCATTCGTTCGGTCCCACAGAATGACAGACATATTATGGTAGACAAAATACTTCCTCATTATCATTCTATTCCTAATAACGTATTTATTTATATTTTATAATTTCTTCTTCTTCTTCATCAACCGATGGACGTCCACTGCTGGACATAGGTCTCTTCATGGGATCTCCACCATACACGTTCTTGTGCCGCTTGGACCCAGCGGCTCCCCGCGATCTTTTTGAGATCGTCAGTCCATCTCGTGGGGGGTCTGCCGACACTGCGTTTTCCGGTGCGGGGTCGCCATTCCAGCACTATGAAACCCCAACGCCCATCGGTTCTACGCACTATGTGCCCCGCCCATCGCCACTTCAGCCTCGCGACACGCTGAGCTACGTCGGTGACTCTGGTTCTTCTACGGATCTCCTCATTTCTGATTTGATCACGTAGAGAAACTCCGAGCATAGCTCGCTCCATCGCCCGCTGAGCAACTCTGAGCTTTCTTAAGAGGCCCATAGTCAGCGACCAAGTTTTAGTAAGTTTTATAATTTATACCTGACTATTATAAGTATACCTAACAATTATAAAAAATTATATCGAGTTAGTTATATTAGTACGCATATCTAACACAAGCTAACATTAGCCTGCGTAGAATGACATTTTATCGTATAAAAATTGTTGTAACAAATACAAGAAGGTATACTCTTACCTCACGTGTGTTTAACCAGTATACTGCATTGTTAGCTTCATAAATCATTTTCCAAATCAAGTAGCAAAGCGATACTGTTTGGTGGAACAATGCAATGGAAATACGTTCAGTATGAACAGGTAGCTTCGGGCGGACATATTATCGGCAATAATACTGACGGGGTAGGTTACTCTACACATAAGTAGATTGTAGGGTAATATCGACTTAAAAGTTAACCAACATCAAACTATCGGCGATGACTCAGCACTCTAAAGCGTAGCGGTAGTATTTTCCCGCAATCACTATGAATATAAGTGAATATTATATTAATATACGATTCACTCAATTCGATTTTATCACGATACGACAAAAGCGAGTTATCTTTGTATAAGGTTCGACATTTCAGTAGAGTTGCGTCCACCGTGGTCACGAACTGTCTTCGTTCCCGAGTACTACAGTCATTACTTTGTTCATCTACCCTCACTCGAACAATCTACGTCAGTTCTCTTCTACGTAAGACACACCACAGTGATATTATCTTAATCTAAGTGGAACAAAATCGATATGATTTATTCCGTAAAATGCTATGGTCTCAGAAAAACTAAAAAAACAGTTTTCCTCTATTTATATAAAAATATATATCTGTAGGGACCTATTCTACTGTCATCCTCTTCCTGCTCTTATCCCACTCTAAGTGGGGTCGGCACAACATGATATAAACATGTTGACACATGATTTGGCTGCGTTTTTACGACCGGCCGCCTGTCTCACGTCTGACGTCAACTCAGTCGTATTTTATGACACCTCAGTAATTTCATCGATATTGGTTCAGCGGATTAGCCGTGAAAACGTAACAGTCAGACAGACTTTCACATTTATAATATTAGTAAGGATAAGGATATATGTATATCTGTAAGGACCTATTCTACTGTAACAGTAGGAAAAAGAGGGGCGTGGAGGTCGCGACATGGAAATGTGAGGAGAGTCGTAGAGAGCGAAGGAAAATAGAAAAGAGAGAGAAGAGGTGCACTTTGAAACATTTATGATTAAGCGCACCTGTTGAAAAGAGAATAAATTTACTTTTTGAGAAAATCATTTCTCATTTATTAAATAAATAATAATAATAAATAAATATATAGGACACTTTTGTTCACTTATGAACTAGCTGCTAATTTTGAATAAAACCATTTCATTTGTTCAGTTCAAACGATTAACTAGAAAGTTTTGCTAAATCATACAAAATTAACATGAAAGCAGTCCTGTATTTTTCTTGCAGTGCGGTAAAGTTGGTCTCTCAATTAGCCGGGTTGAGGTTTTCATTACGGATTTGGCATGTTTGTTGCGTTGGACGGTATGTGAAATTGCGATGTTCAAAGTCAAACAAAACATGTTTTACTGAAATATATTTTACTTACAGTTCCAAAGTTAGTAACTAACCATCATTATTATCATCCTCCTTCCCTTATCCCACACTAAGTTGTATCGATACAACATGTTGTAACATGATTTGACTACGTGTTTTACGACCGACTGCCTGCGTGACGTCAACTTACCATGTTCGCCTTTTATAATACCTCGGTAAGATATGAGGGCGGTACTATTCTATTCAGCCGGATACCACACGGTCAACCCACCGTGTGGTGGGTTGACTTACCTTATTCGCCTTTTACGACAGCTTGGTAAGATATGAGGGTGGTACTATTCTATTACGCCGGATATCACATGGCGTATTGACTTATCTTAGACGTCTTTTACGACGCCTCGGTAATAAATGAGGGTGATATATTCTATTCAGCCAGTAACCACAAAACGGGTCAACTTACCTTAATCGCCTTTTACGACATCTCAGTAAGAAATGAGGGTGGTATATTCTACTCAGCCGGACGCCATATGGCAGCTACTCTATAACTCTCTACTGTATAGCTATTACGCTCCCTATTCATCGCACACCATAAAAATATATGTATGTCATGTGTGACATCTCCACAAATGTTAAGAAATCCGTGCTTCGAATCCAACCCAGGAGGTAATAAGGCAATTCCAATGGAAATCCCTTCAGTAGTAATGTGTCGAAAACGTTTCCTAAATTTACACATATTATTGTGATCGCAATCGAATCGCCGATGTCGTACAGAATACTGAGTGAATTCTATGTAATAGTGCAATAACATCTATACTAATATATAAAGCTGAAGAGTTTGTTTGTTTGAACGCGCAAATCTCAGGAACTACTGAACCGATTTGAAAAATTGATATTCCATTTAGCGAGGAAGGCTTTGTATAGACTATAAAACATCACGCTAAGATGAATAGGAGAGGAGCAACAATAAAAAATCTTAGGAAAACGGAAAAATTTAAAGCGTGCGCTAAGTAAACGGTGAAAGTTATTCAAAAATCATGTATTACAAAATTGTTCCCCTCTAAAAGTTCTAAATAAAAGTCAGCGGCAGCATATATAGCTTTTAAGGTTAACCCACTTTTAACATTTTTATGGTTGTTAAAATACTATATTCAGGAATTAATCTTTCCAAGCGAGCGGAGCCGCTGGCGATTGCTAGTAAAATATATGAAGCTAGTCCTTTTACAGTTTAAGCTATTCGCTTAATTAATATCTCTATTCTCCGAGAGAGAATAATTCGGTATTGAAAGTTTAAACATACCCTAGGAATTGTTACGTAATTTGCACATTATTTCACGATGTTTTGCTTTATTGAAAATCGCATGATTAGCTAAAACAAGATTTTTTTTGTTGAAAAGTTTACAGATGCTTCGAAATAAAACTATTAACCCGTCCAGGGCAAATACTGGGTTTTGGGTCCCCACAAAAATTTTGAAATAAATTTTCTTAAAAGAAAATTCTTTCCCATTCCGATTAGCCATTAAGTATGAAAATTTGCATCATTTTCTATTATTTATTTCCAATTGTATTTTTACAATTAAAAGCTTAAAATAAGCTTGTAAAATTAACGAAGTGATTAATCACCACTTAGGGCTAGCTAGTTACAAATTTAAAATGCAACTATCCCAAAAAGTAATTACAAAGGATTACAAAAATTCCAGTGGAATTAAACGTCAAGCTTTAATATGTATTATTTGGAACAAGTAACTAGGACAATAAACTATAATAAGCATTCGAATTTCGAAGGTCGAGTTAAAAAGTTGTATCTTTATACAACTTTATTGCAAGCTTTTATTGAGACAAGAGAATGATGAATACATATATTTTTAATGAAAACAGTTATTTTGTATTAAAGTCAAAAATTAATAGCAAAATAATTTTATTTATATACCAAAAGCAGTCGGAAGGTACAATATGGGGTAAATTTATTATTTGAAAGGCGGTCCGCGGACAAAGGATTCGGCTTTGTTGAATTATGCAAATAAATTCACCATTCTGTAACATTTGTTGGAAATATCTTTATTTCTGGTGATTTCTTAAAAGCCTCCGGCTTATTCCGATTTGTGCTGTTGAACGTTTTAATAAAACGAGCGTTTATCGTTTTATTTAAACTGTCGCGCAGTTGCGTCAATGAAACATCCATAATACTATCCTATTAATAGTATAAATGCGAAAGTTTGTGAATACAGAATATGGATGTATGTTTGTTACTCTTTCATGACAAATCCGCTGAACGAAAATATCGATGAAATTTGACGCAATAATTCCTCATACACCGGGGTAACATATAGGTTATAGAAATCCTGTTAATTGTACAGAAATAGGATGACATTGAAAAGCGCATTCTATTATCAATCTATCACGCTATCACGGTCAACGCGAACGAAGTTGCGGGTAAAAGCTATTAATATTATAAATCAAAGTCTGTCCATGTCTTATTGTTTGTCTTTCTGTATAGGTATCTAGATATTTTTACATTTAAGTTGACGTGTTGATGTCCAAAGAGAAAGAAAAAGAATAAAAGGTTGTCCACTCCTAACGTTTTGTTTTTAGTCTAATTTATATGGAAAAACAACGTTTGTCGGTTAAGCTGGTAATTATTCATTATTCACATCATTATTTCTGAAAGTATTGACCACCGAAAGGTTGGTTCGGAAAAGTGCTTAGTGCATCAATAGTAGCTTCATTTAATAAAATGATTCTAAAGCGCTTTTAAACAATTACTTGAATAAAGAATATTTTGAATTTAAATTTTAATGCTTGGTTAATTGCCTCTTCAGGTGACAAGAGGGCTGGCTCCTTTTTTGCACAAAAAATTAGCTTAGCAATGATGATGAGGCATGATTTGTATAGTCCTAGCGTGTAAGTAATTTAAAGTAGATATAACGTACATTTTTGCTTTAAAAATATATATAATTTAACTTTGAATGTGAGGTCCGTTATGAATCTAAGTTGATGGGAAGTCCGTAGTTCATCAAACTTGATGAGAGAAAAACAATTTATATGTCTTTCAAAAACGACACATGTTGGTAATTATAGATTGTACGCCGTGTGGTATCCGGCTGAATAGAATATTATCACCCTCGTTTCTTACCAAGGTGTCTTAAAAGGGGACTAAGGTAAGACGACCTACCGTGTGGTATCCGGTTAAGTAGAATAGACTACCCATGTTCTTATCGAGGTGTCGTAAAATACGACTAAGGTAAATTGACGTCAGGCAGGCGGCCGGTCGTAAAAACGCAGCCAAATCTTGTAACAAAATGTTTATAACATGTTATGCCGACCCCACGATGCAATGATGTTGGTCATTATAGATTGTACCCAATACATTTAAATTGAGAGTTGTAAACAAATGTTCCCTTCATTTTATGTTACCACTTCACCAAACTAGAAAATCTGTAAAGGAAAAGAGCAACGGCATTCTGCTCACGTATCAGCGAGCAGGGAAACATAAATAACGACCGAAACAATTTACCTACGAGCCAGTGAGCTATTCTTACAGCTGTTTAGTTTGTTTAATACACCAAGGGGACGTGGTTTGAATTATAACGTATCGTATATGCCGGTAGGCCGCTATGCAGAAATAAATAAAACTATATTTTTAACCAACTTCCCTCTATATTTATCGATACTAATATATAAAGCTGAAGAGTTTGTTTGCTTGATTATTTGAACGCGCTTATTATTGATTGTGTTAATCTCAGGAACTACTGGACCGATTTGAAAAATTTATTTATTTATTTATTTGTTGCCTAGATTGTGTAAACATTTGTTTATCATTGTGTATCATCAATCTGCCTAATAAAGACATGACAACTAATAAAGACAAGACAACTTACTATTAATATATAAATTCTTTCTCATACTTATATTAATTCTTTAAGTACAAGATAGTCCATTTATCCAGGAAGGCTATAAAGTATATAACAACACGTTAAGATGAATAGGAGAGGAGCAGCAATAAAAAATATTGCGAAAACGGCAGAATTGAAAGCTTTCCTTGCGTGCGCTACGGTGAAAGCTATTCAAAAATCATGTACTACAAAATTATTCCCCTCTAAAAGATCTAAATAAATTCGTGACAGCATGGCGATTGCTAGTTATTTATATTTGTGAATAAAAAGGAAAGTTTCTGCTTGGTGTCGTGTCGTCCGATCCGGCTGAGTAGAATAGACCACCCTCATTTCTTACCAAGGTGTCGTAAAAGTCAACTAAGGTAAGTTGACCACTCTGTGTTATCCAGATGTGTACAATAAACCACCCTCATTTCTTACCGAGGTGTCGTAAAAGGCGACTAAGGTAAGTTGACCCACTGGGTGGTATCCGGCTGAGTAGAATAGATCTCCTTCTTTCTTACCGAATCGTATAATACGTCTAAGGTAAGATGATGTCAGGCCGATCGTAAAATACGTAACCCAATCATGTAACATGTTTATAACATGTTGCGCCGTTCCTACTTAGAGTAGCATAAGAGCAGCGAATAATTTGTTTATTTAAAATAATTTTCTGCTTTAATTTTTTTTATTATATTACTTTAGTCTAAACTCATATTTGTGGAAAAGAAGACCACGTTTGGATTGAATCTGGCGAGCCCGACCAGTAAAAAAGTCCTTAACAAACAGCCTTAAGATGTTAAAACGCTGTTAAAATCTGATGGCATCCTCACCAACCTTAGTTCTTCACCTTTACTCCCGTGGTCCAATCTCAAAACGAGAGGTATTGTTCCTTCCAGCACCTGTATACTTTGACGGGTATAATCTTTATGTATCTGTAATATACGTATAAACCGTTGCTTATGTCAATATTATTTCTGGTAGAGCGTTTTTTTACGTTTTTTCTCTTATAAATTATGCAACGAATATCGAGTGGCATCCATAGAGTTATTGGAGGTAGAGTAGGGAAGCTAGCCTGGGGGACTAGCAATCCTTGCCCACCGTTGTTCGTGCCATGTTAGACGGGGAGAGGTCGTGGGCAGCGATGGCCTCCTTTTGCGAGCGCGTTATCTCGCGAAAGGAGGCGACGGAGTGGATCCGGGAAGTTAAGTACTTGGATCCGATCCGCCGCAGATACACCGAGTTCAGACGACTCATTAGAGACCATCGCGTGCCGCCCTGACTGGGACCTTGCGGGATTTCCGAACAGGGTTTATCGTACGCCAACCTTATAAGATCCCCGAGGCGGTCGATGCCTCTGGTGCTCCCAATGCATCTTCCAGTGGAGGGAAGGGGAAGCAGTGGGAAAGTGGGGGGAAGCCACGACCCAGAGGTATCTAACTTTAGGGTTCAGAGTTGCTGCTGGCGGGGAAGGGGGCAATGTGTACAACGGTATCCTGTCCCCGTTATCATCAGCGTAATGGAGCACACAGATTGTTTAGTCAGTGCGAGTCCAACATAACTGTCGCCTGTCCCCGCGACCCGTACCCATAAGGGGTTTATCCTGTCTGAAAAAAGAGAAGCCAAGAAAAGAAGGGACGACAAGAGAATTAAAGAGTTAGCCAGTAAGGGATATTTCTCTTTTTTATGTATTATTAGACAAGGACGAATTATACGAGTTTCATCTTCTCTCTTATTAATTTTTGTCATTGTCACTTTCAGGCCTGCCTATGGCTCTACTATAACTATAATAACTCTATGGTGGCGTCACGAATTTTGTCGAGTAAATAAACTGTCATCACTCGTGGAACACATAAAATTATTTTCGATTGATTTGGTTTGGCTAGTGCTATATGTTTTTAACAATCAAATTAAAACCTTTTTTATGACATCATATTACACAAACGGATTTTTTTTACGTAAATCAACACACATCAAGTAAACTAAGATAAAATACATATCTTACTCTACAAAGTGGTGTCCCGCTCAAATTTAGCGTAGGTTTTTGCAATTAGTTATCCAAAATCTATAAAAATTATAGTTCAAATCATGTTCTAATCATTAAAAATAATTTTAATGGTATTACTAATTATAATTATGTGATATGTAACGTCAAGGTTTTCTCTTTTAATACGAAAAACAACACGGATTGGGTCGGCACAACATGTTATCACATGATTTGGCTGTGTATTTTACGACCGGCCGCCTGCCTGACGTCAACATACTTTAGTCGTAGTTTACGACACCTTGATAAGAAAGAGAGTGGTCTATTCTACCGAACCGGATACCATTCGGTAGGTCAATTTAATTAGTCGCCTTTTACAACACCTCAATAAGAAATGAGTGTGGTCTATTCTATTAAGCCGGTTACCACACGGCGTTCTTAGACATTGCATATATTAATTATTGATGCATATATGAATGATTTTTTTTGAATGATGAATTTGAATGATGAATTGATGAATGAAAGGTTTTGAATAGTGTGTATATAATTTATAGAATAAGGCATGACTTTGCGGAGTTATAATAACGAAAATAATGAACTATTTTGCCTTAATCCGGTGTAGAGATTATAGCAAAATAATTCATTATTTTCTAGATTTAAATCTAATGTATAATTGAGAATCACGGTTATTAAGAAAAAATTAAATCCAAATAGAATCGAAAGTCATACAGGAGTAATGTTTATAAAAACTTCCAAAACATTCACTGATCTTGTAAAATACCGAAACATGATAAAAACATACAGAAACGTAATTTCAAGTAATAGGCGGGCGTAATTTGATTTTTAGTTTACCTCTCTTTATGTATGGAACGAATATCGAGCTTCACAAATTGTGTCGCGTAAATAAACTGTCATCACTAATCGGGTTAAGTCAAATCATTGCCTGATTGTGACGATATTCCGCGCAAACAATCAATATTTTATTGGGTTTTTTAACAAATAGTACTTTTTATTTTACAACAGAAAACATCATTCACCTTATCCCACTCTAAGTGGGTTGGTAGAACATGTTACAGGATCATCCGTTGAGACATTCTAAAGATTGTTTGAGATTTTTATTGAAATCGATCCAGCCATTTCTGAGTCTATAAAGTAATTAATACGGACAAAAATTCACTTTTATACATTTAGATTTTAAGGTTTTAAGATTATGTATATCTTTTTGTAAACCGTCGTGTGGTATTCGGCTGAGTAGAATAGACCACCCTCATTTCTTATCGAGGTGTTGTAAAAGGCGAGTAAGGTAACCCGCCGTGTGATACCCGGCACGTAAAACAGACGACTTATTTCTTACTGAGGTATCGTAAAAAGTGACTAAGGTAAGTTGACGTCAGGCAGGCGGCCGGTCGTAGAGTAAGCCAATTCATGTATCAAGATATTTAAATCATGTGCCTACCTCACTTAGAGTGGGATAAGGGCAGGAGAATGATAATGATAAACAGGAAGTGGCGTTTCTAATTGAATGATTGTATTTTTAAAGAAAATTGAAGATTATTTGGATGATATAAATCCCTGGTTCAGAAAATCCTTTCAGTGTACAAGATTGACCGCAGAGTTTTTTTCTTTTTCTCCTCGGTAAAAGCAACATTCTGAACCAGTTTTCAACTTCATTATTCATATTGTTCCTTGATAATTCAAAAGTGCTTGAAAGAGCATAAGGTCTTCAATATCTTCATCTTCAATCTTCTTCAAGCTTCAAATAATTGAATAAAGATTTTTGACAACGTCTTAAATTAGGTTGCGGCTTGGAGTCACTCATGAAAAAGTGTAACGCCCGCTCACGTCTGTTACGATGAGTCACCGAACAAAATAGAGGCCCGCCGGACCGGCGAATGCCTTGCGTCTCTCCCCCACTCAAACATTATTGGTCCGCCGCGCGCGTAGCACTAGAGAATTAGGCTCGTTGAATCGGTGCGTGCTTGTGTCTCTGGTAAACAAAATATATCTCTATAGTTAAAATTTGTGCAATTCTTATTTTCATTCAATTCCTTGTTCCTATTGTGCAATTTAATAATATTTTATTTTAAAACAGTAATTTAATTTCTTGGTAGAATTTTTATGAAAGTCAAGTATTTCGAACTGGTACTAGATTTTTCAACTGTGACCAAGGCTCGTTACAAAACTACCAGCAAAGACTTATTTGCAGCTGCAGGCTCTTTGTGATTCACGATCGGACGGCTATTTCCGTATTTTTCAAGCAAAGCTATTCTTTTGGACCAAGCCTTTTCGCTTTTATCGATCTTTTAAACTTCCGAAGCACATTTAGCTCCATAAAACAATTGCAAAAACGAAATTATCATACATTCAGGCTTAGTACATACCGCGTGGTATCCTGGTATCCTACTGAGTAGAATAGACCAACCTAATTTCTTACCGAGATGTCGTAAAATATGAATTAGCTAAGTTGATCCACCGTGTGGTGTTGGATTTTTGACAAATGGTACTTTTTATTTTACAACAGAAAACATCATTTTTCTGCCTTATCCCACACAAGTGGGTCGGCAGAACATGTTTTAAATGTGTTGCGACAGGATCATCCGCTGGGTCATTGTAAAGATTGTGTAAGAGTTTTATTGAAGTGATCCAGCCGTTTTGGAGTCTTTAGGATATACAAACAAAAATTCATTTTTATACATATAGATTTTAAGTTATTATAATATGTATACGTTTTTGTAAACCATCGTGTGGTATTTGGCTGAGTAGAATAGACCACTTTCTTACCGAGGTGTCGTAAAATACTGAGGTAAGTTGTCAGACAGGCGCTCGGTGGTTATAATACGTAGCCAAATCATGTGACAACTTGTTTATAAAATGTTGTGCCAACCCCTTTGAGTAGGATAAGGCCAGGAGGGTGATGATGTCAATTTATTTATATTCGTTGTTTCCATTTTCTTTAAAAACGAATTTGTTGGTCTTTGAGCCTGGGTGTATATTTGTATTTAAGTTTGCATTTAATAAATATATAAGTAGATATATATTCACCAGGTGTCTGTCTACCATAACACAAGTATTAAGTTACTTAGTTTGGGGACTGACGACCGTGTGTGTAAGTGTCCCATAAGTCTTGGTTAGGGAGCTACTAATCAAATAGATCTTAAACAAGTCTACCTAGAACCAGAGCTAAGCCAGTCTCATATTAGAAATCAAACTAGTAATATTAAGAAAAAACGACTTATCCTTTAGTATAATGCGAGTCTTTTAGACTCTATAATGTAAATTTTGTATCTTTAATTATTATTTTGTCATAACATAAATATTACATTTCTTGCCATTGGGAACTGTTTACGATCATCCATCAAGAAATTTATTTCCTGTGCTCGTGACAACAAATTGATGAAGTGTTAGATGTACTTAGAGAGGATGCTGAAAATAATATCATTTTATACTTTACAAACTGATAATAATTCTTTGCAAAGCCGCGTAGTATCCGGCTGAGTAGAATAGACCACCATCATTTACCGAGGTGTCGTAAAAGGTGTCTAATTCAAATTCAAAATATTCTTTATTTAAATAAACTTGTAAACAAGTGCTTTTGAATCGTCAACTCTACTTCTGGTTCGTAAAGCTGTTCCTACCGAGAAGAGCCAGCAAGAAACTCGGCGGTTGCTCTTAACAAAATATAATTCTTATTACTAGTTGCCTTTAGTCATTACTGTCTTGTACAGGGTCTAAGCGAGCTATATTCCACACATTCTTAACTTCTAAGTATTCCTCAACAGTATAGTAGGCTTTCTGGATCAGCCACTTTTTAACAGTGTTTTTAAACTGATGTAATGGCAAACCTAAAATTGATTGCGGAATTTTATTGTAGAAATGTATTATAACAATGTAAGTCGACACGTCGTATGGTATTCGGCTGAGTAGAATGGACCACCCTCTTTCTTATCAAGGTGTCGTATAAGGCGACTAAGGTAAGCCGCCCCGCGGTGTGGTATCCGTTTGAGAAGAATAGACCACTATCTTTCTTACCGAGGTACTGAAAACACGACTAAGGGAAGTTAATGTTAGACAGGTGGGCGGTTGTTAAATACGTAGCCAAATCATGCGAACATGTTCGCACTGGGTCGTTGGCGCAGTGGGTAGTGACCCTGCCTTCAGCTCCGTGGGTCGCGAGTTCGATTCCCGCCGAGGGGCAACATTTTCTATAAATGAATTTGTTGGCCTTTGAGCCTGGGTGTATATTTGTATTTAAGTATGTATTGTCAAAAATATATAAGTATATATTCACCAGCTATCTGTCACTGTTTAATCAACTTAGAGTGGGAAAAGGGCAGGAGAATGATGATGTTAAAATTCTATTTCTATTCTATTCTATGCAAAGCGCTTCCGACTATTGTGAACAAATTTGTAGAGCGTAAAAATTTCCGATTAATTAACTTATTGATCAAAGGACTAATTGAATAATAGCTTTCACGTAATGGGTCACTTTGATAAATATCAAAAAGTTGAAGCTAAAATCAAGTGGAAAGGTCAATAAACATTCTCAAAGTTCAGCGGACCGGTAAAATGCGACCTTCCAAGATAAGAATTCATTTTATATAGGGTTATGATACTTATCGTTTCTGTAATAAATATTTAATTCCAGATATACTTACTTAATACATACTTTAAACTTGCGTTAATCGTTGTGAAACAATGTACTTAAATAAAAATATAAGTTTTTAAAAGTTCTATGTACTAATAGGCATGTACTTGTACTTGTATGTTCTATGTAATTTGTATTTAAGTATGTATTTAAAAATATATAAGTATATATTCACCAGTTGTCTGTCACCCATAACACAAGTATTAAGTTACTTTTGGGACAGACGACCGTGTGTGTAAGTGTCCCATATATTTATTATTATTTACTTATATTTATAGAACTGGGATGTTATATGAAATTTCCAACATATTCATAAGACATATTACATTATTAATTATTGTAAGTACGAAAACTTATTCGAGTATAAATCTATATATATAAAAGAAAGTGGTGTTAGTTACACCATTTATAATACAATAACGGATGAACCAATTTGGCTGAAAATTGGTGGAGCGGTTGTTTAGAACCAGGAGACGGACATAGGATACCCGGATATTTTTATCCCGGATATTTTCACTGAATGACATAGACTATATATTTTATACCTGTGCGAAGCCGGAACGGGCCACTAGTGTGATTATAAATGTGAATTAGCTAATTTGTCTCGGTACTGAAAACCACGAAGACAGAGTTACGCACAAAAGTAAGGATTAATATAAATGTTGAATAAAGGTCTTCATAAAGGAAAAATTCATTCTCAGCTATATTAATCGATTAAAACAAAAAATATTCTTTATCTAATTGAGGATATTAGCAATGTTAAAAGTAAAATTTGTTCGACTTGCAACATATAACACTAAATGTGTTAACCAACTTCGAACAAAATGATATCAAGTTTGTTATAGCGGACAAGTTTAAAACTATTACTTCGAGCTGTAAAATACTTTGTTAATTTCAACTTTAGCACAGCTGCGAGTTTTAAAAGAGATAGTCTGGCACTTCGAATTCGTGAATTGGAAGTGTATGCCAACTTTTTGACCAATTGGTCTCGGCTCATATAAGAGAAAAAAGTTAATTTTTCTGTCCTTCCATACCCATCTGTATAACAGACTCTTCTTTACCTATACAGATGAAATCTTGTATATAAAATTCTTGTATCACAATATTAGCGTATTTGGCAACATTACCTCCTCGCAAACGGGTTGACTGATTATTATGAAATTGTATATGAATATTCAGTAGATCTGAGAATCGACTACTATCTATTTTTCAAACCCTTAAGTTGTAAGTGTTGTCCACCCCTAACATTTTTTTTAATTTGTTGCACTTTTTTTAAAATATACACTGGAAATTCTCTAAAAATAATTTATATGGCAAATGAGTTTGCTGGGTCAGCTATTATTATCTTAGTAATAGTTGCCATCGGATGTCGAATAATATTTTTACTTCATTGTTTTCTTTTAACTTTGATTTAATAAATAACATCATAAGATCCATCTCTACATCTAACAATAAAGTACAAAGCAAATTATATATATAGTAGTATAACTAATTGTCTGTAGATGGCGTTGTTATGTTACATTAACAGCATTGTTTCTACAATCTTCACTAGATGACTCTCTCAGATTAAAATGATTGTATTATGTATTTTAGCTAAAGTGATGCGCAATGAAACTCTTTCTCTACTGTAACATGGGCCATACTTGCACGAGAATAACTATTTACTTTTCTTTAGAAAGCCGTAAAGGTAAAAGGTGAGCAGAGCTGAAGCGTTTAATATCGCGGTTCCAACTTATCGAATATTTAGTATTCGATTTTTAAATAAGAAATAGATTGTAAAATTCCTTTATTAACATTTATAAGTTACAAATCATTTATATATTTTACGCTTTGTTATATACTTTTACGTTTATGTACTTAACATTGTGTGAATTTATTATTGAACCTCATTTTTACGGGATTGTTATGGTACCTTTATGTACCATATTGAAGTGAATCACCTCACTATAAAAATACAATAACAGTTGGAATATCTTTTCTTAAAGCGACATGTGCGAATTCATTCATTCGTCTTTCAAATACTAAGCAGTTTTTAACAGCATTTTAGAATGTTCAAATTATAATCATGCTAGTAAATAAAGGTAGCAACATTATGAAAAATTTTAAATTAAAAATATAGAGTGTATTTTTATTGTTAAATTTAAAATAATACAATACGATCTCCTAAGATTTTCAAAGTATAGATAAATCACGATAACATGGCGCGCCCCTTCGAAATTCAAAACGTTTGAAAGTTTCTGTGAAAGTATTTGCAAAGCGCTACCAAGATTCGCAACGCATGTGCGCTTGCTGAGACGGCTGACAAACAAAAACAAATCTATGAATTTGTCGCACGACTAGTACAATAATTATTGCTTATTATTATAGTATGATGCTCCGTGTGGTATCCGGCTAAGTAGCATAGAACCACCCTCATTTCTTACCGAGGTGTCGTAAAAGGAGACTAATGTAAATCGACCCGCCGTGTGGTATCCGGCTGAGTAGAATAGACCACCCACATTTCTTACCGAGGTGTCGTAAAAGGCGACTAAAGTAAGTTGACCCACCGTGTGGTATCCAGTTTAGTAGAATAGACCACCCTCCTTCTTACCGAGGTATCGTGAAATACGACTAAGGTAAGTTGACGTCAGCCAGGCGGCCAGTCGTAAAAACGCAGCCAATTCATGTTACAGCATATATACTCTATGAAAAGGACATGTGCGTTGTCCTGCACGATGTGGCTAATTATGATTAGTTGACCAACAAATCTAGTAATAAAAATACTTACTACTCCATAAAAAGTCTTTCGTAAGGACGTGAATACACTCATTAAAATGATAATGGGAGTGGCGTCCCACGTTATCGTGGTTCATCTGTACACTGCTTAAAAATGAAATAAATATAAAGGCATTCATCATTTGTTAATAGACGTGTTATATTATAAATGTAAGTTACATATGTGATACACACCACGTGTTAATATTGTTATAAACAAAACACTAACGAGTGGCATTGACCTTAAAGGTTTCCTATATAATATTACCAAACAATACAACGAAGCTTCAAACAAGGTCAGTACAAATAGCAACGGAACGGCAAAACTTGTTAATTGATGAAAATTATGACCTTACTAGTAAAGTGAAAAACTCACAAGCATGTGCTAAGAACATGTGCACATATGTTACTTAGCTCTATAATGGGCCTCATGTCCATTTCATATGTTTATTTTAAGAGAAATTATTCTTATATATTTACTTCGCAGAATTTGTAATTTAATTTATCTAGCCGATTAATAAACGCCTATCCGCCGTGTGATCATCATCTTCCTGCCTTTATCCCCACTCTAAGTGGGGTCGGCACAGCGTTTTATAAATATGCTGTCACATGATTTGGCTGCGTTTTTACGACCGGCCGCCTGCTTGATGTAAACTTACCTCTGTCGTATTTTACGACACCTCGGTAAGAAAGAGGATAGTCTATTCTACTAAACCGAATACCACACGGTGGATCAACTTACCTTAGTCGCCTTTTACGACACCTCGGTAAGAAATGAGGTTGGTCTATTCTACTCAGCCGGATACCGCCCTCATTTCTCACCATGGTATCGTAAAAGGGGACTAAAGTATATTGACCCGCCGTAAGTTATGCGGCTTAATAGAATATACCACCCTCATTTCTCACCGAGGTATCGTAAAAGACGACAAACATAAATTAACCCGCCGTAAGTTATCCGGCTTAGTAAAATATACCACCCTCATTTCTCACCAAGGTATCGTAAAAGACGACTAAGGTAAATTGACCCACCGTAATCTATCCGGCTTAGCAGAATATACCGCCCTCATTTCTCACCGAGGTATCGTAAAATGCGACTAATGTAAATCACCCGCCGTAAGTTATCCGGCTTAGTAGAATATACCACCCTCATTTCTCACCGAGGTATCGTAAAAGGCGACTAAGGTAAATTAACCCGCCGTAAGTTATCCGGCTTAGTAGAATATACCACCCTCATTTCTCACCGAGGTATCGTAAAATGCGACTAATGTAAATCACCCGCCGTAAGTTATCCGGCTTAGTAGAATATACCACCCTCATTTCTCACCGAGGTATCGTAAAAGACGACTAAGGTAAATTAACCCGCTGTAAGTTATCCTCCTTAGTAAAATATACCACCCTCATTTCTCACCGAGGCATCGTAAAAGGCGACTAAGGTAAATTAACCCACCGTAAGTTATCTGGCTTAGTAGAATATACCACCCTCATTTCTCACCGAGATATCGTAAAAGGCGACTAAGGTAAATTAACCCGCCGTAAGTTATCCGGTTAAGTAAAATATACCACCCTCATTTCTCACCGAGGTATCGTAAAAGGCGACTTAGGTAAATTAACCCGCCGTAAGTTATCCGGCTTAGCAGAATATACCACCCTCATTTCACGCCGTGATATCGTTAAAGGCGACTAACGTAAATTGACCCGCCGTAAGATATCCGGCTTAGTAGAATATACCACCCTCATTTCTCACCGAGGTATCGTAAAAGGCGACTAAGGTAAGTTGACGACAGGCAGGCAGCCGGTCGTAAAATAACTAGCCATATACATCACATGTTTAAAATATGTTGTGCCGACTCCATTAAAAGTGGGACGATGGCAGAATGATGATGTTAAGATTTATACTTATAAAATATATTTTCTAAGAAACCCATTTACCAAGTGAGATGGCAATGAAGTTAATTTTCAATAACATTAAGCTTCATATCATAAAGCAGTTATCTTATAATTAAAGCTCGATTCTGCAAAAGGTTTATATTTTATAGCTTCCTCGTAATACAGTGATTGGATCTTTATGAGTTAAACAATTGGATAGGTCATTGTTATAATCATCATTTATTGAAGTGTATGTCATTAATTTAATTTTTGTACTTAAAAATAAAAGAATTATAGAACGATGGGTGGTGTATATAATAGACAAAGAAGGAATTGACATAAGCTTGCTTTTGCGTTTGTGGGTTTGGGTATAAGATTCTATAATAAAATTCCGCAATCAATTTTAGCTTTGCCATTACAGCAGTTTGAAAACTATTAAAGAGAGGCTGATACAAAAAGCCTACTATACTATTGAGGATTATTTAGACGATAAGAATGCGTGGATATTACTGTCCGACCCTGTACAAGATATTAATGACTTAATGTAACTAGTTATAAGTATTACATTGAAAAGAGCAACCGCCGAGTTTCTTGTTGGCTCTTCTCGGTAGAAACAGTTTTCCGAACCAGCAGTAGAATTGACGATTCAAAAGCACTTGTTTACAAAGTTATTTGAATAAAAAAATTTTAAATTGAAATATCAGGTTTAACCTTTTTTACATGAGCAAAAGTTTTGACGGTTTTTCTTCAGGTATTTTAAATGCAATTCAGCTGAACAGCAGAAATAAAATTTAATAATTTTGCATCTCTCTACGCAGTGACGCATACTTTGAGGTAATAATAATAAATAAATATATGGGACACTTACACACACAGTCGTCCGTCCCCAAAGTAAATAACTTAATACTTGTGTTATGGGTGAGAGACAACTGTTGAATATATACATATATAATTTTAAATACATACTTAAATATAAATATAAACCCAGGCTCGAAGAACCAACAAATTGTATATAGAAAATTTTGGCCCTGCCAGGAAATCATACTCGCGACCCGCGGATCTGAAGGCAAAGTCACTAGCCACTGTTTATAGAATTAGGCGTTTGCGGAGATCCATAATACAAAAATAATAATAAAATTATTTTGCTATAATCCGCGATGAAGTAAAATAGAAATTACATATAATGCTAAATGTAGAGTGGACAATCCGTTTTCATACTCTACATTTAGCATTATATATATTTTATATTTTACTTCATCGCGGATTATAGCAAAAATAATTTTATTGTACTACCCACTCTGCCAACCGGCCGATCAGTAAGGTACATATCACATTTTATCAATAGTCTCGTTTAAAAACAATGTCAAACTGATCCAAAATTAACTTAATACATGAATAAATATTCGGTTGTAGGTCGAATGTTAATAATTTTAAATTTCTGTTCCTGCATTCATTGATTCATAAACAACAATCATTGTTATTTTTAAAGATCCTTAGCCACTGTAACTTCCATGTGTCACAATCCATTATTTATGATAACAAACGTTTTATGAACTACTATTATGGTAATAGTACATATTGTAAAGCTTTTAAGCGACGAGCATAGCGTAGAGCGATACTTCATCAAATAAGATGCTAAGCAAAGATAAACATTGTCATATCACGCTTTAAGCGAACATAGACTAAGGTACACTGCAAGTTGCGAGCGTTTGAGAAAAAATATTTTTAGGCTCAAATTAAGTACAAATCGGTTAATACAATTCAAATGTAGTAAATTGCTCCTTACGAGTATTTTTATCTGCATTATATGAATAAACTTTGCACGAACTTTAATTGCATTATATTGAATCATCTTCTTTAAATGCATTATTAGTAATCATTAGGGTGACTGTATCACCAAGTAATTAAAAATAATAATAAAATACTTTTCGCTTCAGATGCAAATACACTATCATTTTTTTGGTTTCAGATAATGCCATTGAATTTTGTACATGGGACTATTTCGACATAATAAAAAAGTGAACTGTGTTTGAAATTTTTATATTTTGAATTTTTTATATTTTTATTTGTGAAAATTTTTATATCTAAAATGGTTATCTTTTTTAATACATCGTCTTATTAAATAGATCTTAACTGATAGTAACATGAATCTAGGAAAATTCCTATTAAGAACGGTAAACCTATAAGCAATACTCAAAATACACGTCTATTGGTCGAACAGTCAGATAAATATATAGAGAGAGAAACAGAGAGACAGAAAGGGAGAGAGAGATAAATTTTTTAATATTTTCTTTATGTCACCAATGGCGTGGTCAATTCCAACTTGCTCATTAGACAACTTGCCTGCCAACTCTAGCCGCTCGCTGTGCGTCGATGACTTAACGCTTCGCACATATTTGTTAAACGTTTTTACGTAATTATATACTAGTCTGAGGACATCAAGAGGTCAAGGTTATAGGCAAGGTGAACGTAATATGTTTAAATTATATTAAGTCTATAAATTATTAAATTATTGATGTTTTGTTAAGAAAAACAAACATTTTAATCGCTCTAGCAGTTGACAGAGATTCACTATGGTAATTTGCGTTTAAGGTAATTAATAATTATATGGTTATGCAAATTTATATAATTACATAGTAATCATATGTAATTATTGGTAATTTCAAATTGATCTAAACCAATCGTATAAATAATTGCAGTATAATTTTGCGAGTGACATTTTCCTTAACAAAAAAAAGGTAACTTCACCTGCTAAATTCATATTAAGACTTTAAAAATATTGGATAGAATATATCTTTGCTTACTATTTCACCTAATAATATCATCATATAGTTGAAAAGCTTTTTTTATGCATATTGTATACACTTCTATACCTCTTATGTCATTGTGTTTTAATAATAATTGCCTAAAGGTAAGTAAATTGTAAGAAAAAAGTCTCCGATAGAATCGAATAAAGGCCCATATTTAAAAAAATATTTTAGTCATATTAGCACAGCAAACGTTTTTTATCAAAAATATTTAAATAAATTCATAGCACAAATTTTATTAACAAATAGCTTTATTAGACTAATATTATTTATTCCCTTTTATATTGTACTAGCAATCGCCAGCGACTCCGCCCGCGTGTAAAGATTAAAACCGTAATATAGTATTATGATAACCATAAGAATGGTTAAAGTTAACCTTAAAAGCTAGATATATGTTGTCGCGCACATTTATTTAGAACTTTTAGAGAGGAACAATTTTGTAGTACATGATTTTTGAATAACTATTAATCAACTTGAGTAATAGACTCAAACTATTACTATTAATTACTCAGCGCACGCAAGGAAAGCTTTAAATTTTGCCGTTTTCGTACTATTTTTTATTGCTGCTTCATTAGCACATTAGCGTGATGTTATATATCTATTTAGCTTATAGCCTTCCTCGATAAATGAACTATCTTACACTGAAAGAATTTTTCAAATCGGTCCAGTAGTTCCTGAGATTAGGGCGTTTAATCAATAAAAAAAATAAACAAATAAACTCTTCAGCTTTATATATTAGTATAGATTACCTCTCAACTGTTCAATTGAAAGCACGAGTACCTATGTTTAGTATTTCTATTTAACTAACATTAAAGTTTTGCTCTCTAGCTAGGCTAAGTTCAAAGCTAGATGAATTGTGTATATTATCTTTTGCAAACAATAAACGACGTGTTACGCATTTTAACAGTCACATTAGCTATATTTACTTAAGTCTATATATATAGAAATATGGTTTATCTTTGTTTAACAAAATATTTGATTTTCCTACCATACTTAAGTAAAGAACAAAATACGGAAAACATAACAGGCTTATGAATTATGTAAGCTTTATCCTCTGGGTGCCATTGTGCAAAACCTTGTTATTATTATTCAAATAGTAACCTATGAACAATGGGAAACTGCAAATGCGTTTTGCTAGTGCAGCGATGTAAATGACCGCTTCGTAATAGTAACGGCCTGTTATTAACCCACTGCTGGGCATAGGCCTCCTCTCTCCATTTTTGGAGAGGAGGATTGGAGCTAAGACCTACCACGCTGCTCCGATGTGGATTGGTAGGTTTCATATATCCCTAGGATTCTCTAGAGATGTACAGGTTTCCTCACGATGTTTTCCTTCATCGAAAAGCGTGTAATAAATTGCAATTATCAATAAGACACATAAGTTTTAATAGAAAACTCATTGGTGTCTGCCCGGGTTTGAACCCATGATCGTCTCTAAAGATTCACACGGTCGCACCGCTGGACCATCACAGCTTTTTGCTTCGCAATAGATTAGTTTTTATTTTTTAAATAGTCTCATTTAGAAAACAAACATCTCTCTTACAGTTGGGTTGTTGTCGCAATTGGCAGTGACCCTGCCTTCAGCTCCATGGGTAGCGGGTTTGATTATCGCCCAACATTTTCTAACAACAATTTGTTGGTTCTACGAATCCGTGTGTATTGTATTTAGGTATGTATTAAAAACTATATGTGTATATAAATTTACCAGTTTTCTATCACTCATAGCACAAATTTTTAGTTAACTTTACAGAACAGAAGAAGGTGGGTGTAATAGTCCCATAAATTTTCAGTTACCAACAACTAACAAAAGAAAGGACATAAACTGGATGGATGGATTGATATATCTATTGCTATTTGATATAATCTCCATATATACATATATGTAAATACATACTCGTATGTCAACATAGCGGCTGTAACAGGCCTTAGATATCCTAGAAGTAGTAAATGTTGGCATCATTCATTCCTTACCTTACGAATTATTTTTCATTCATTATTTTACTATTTCAACCCTCCGTGTGGTATCCGGCTGAGTAGAATAGACCACTCTTTTTCTTACCGAGGTGTCGTAATAAACGATCGAGGTAAGTTGACGTCAGGCAGACGGACGGTCGTGAAATACGTAGCCAAATCATGTGACATGTTTATAACATCCACTAACAAACTTTCGCATTTATAATATTAGTAGGATTTTCTACTACCTAGTGTTTTGTTGTTCAGATGAGATATTATTAAAAGATTTTTATTGTTATATGTCTTTATAACACTTAATCTTCTTAGGATAAATAAAATCTTAGGATATTTGATTGATTTAAAAAGTGTCTATATATTTTTTAAAAAACAATTCATCAATGAAGTGGTCCTGGTTAGAATAGACTTCAATTTATTTTACGCTACTTAAATCTCTTATCGTCCAGCAATACTGGATTAGAGATATATTTTGTAGCGTTTCCCAAAAAAAACAAAGCCTTTCCAAATATATCACTTGTATTGTATGTATTACTTTAGTTATAAATAAATAATCTTTTGTAAATTATTAAAAACTTAAATGCAAACGTAAGTTTAAAATTACAATAGATTCATTGACTTGTCATGACTTTGCAAATTCTGAATCTAAATGTCAGTTAAAATATGCTATGTCTAAGAATCAAATAATAAAAAAATAAATTAATACGTAAATATTTATTAAAAATAAATTATCTAAACAACAACATACTTCGCTATTCTAATACTAGAAGGTCATTCACGACAGCATATTGTTTTTAAGCAAAAACTATAAGACCTTCAAACTGTCCGAAGTTCACATACAAATAACTAGTTAAGAGTTAAGTTCCTTGTAAAACCAAGGAGTATTATCTACATTGTTCCGAACTCTGCGTAAAACAGGCCCGAATAATCAGTCAAGTCACTCTGTCACAATAGTGATAAAAATACTGCTACAAAAAATTCATACTAGGATTAGTAAGCTTATACGTAAACGTTGCCAATCCTAAAGGCTTGTGACTTCGGTTTGGTGAAAAAGTTTGAGGCGGTTTTTATTATGCTGATGAGCGGCCCGTAGGTCGAGGTTTCCGCTTTGTAGAAGGTCTCCGGCTGTTGGTACTGATACTGATACTGGTTATCGAACTGTTTGTAGTACTGGAAATTGAACCCAGGGGCTTCCACGGTGCTGTCGGGAATGATGTTCGAGATATAGCCGTTGTTATTGATGTTTTCAACAGTTTGGAAGCTGGAACTTGCGGTGTAACTTGTGGCTAAAACAAAAAAGGAAATTGAGAATCTATTTTCAAATTAGGTCCAAATACAGTACATAAGTTCAAGTAAACACAATACTTACAACAAAGGCCGGAATATTTCCTCGAATCAGCGAGTCCGTAGGAGCTGCAAGATGGGTGACCCTTCTCATATGGGTTGGACCCAATAACGTTGCCACCAGGTCCATAGTTGCAAACATACAACTTGGTGTAGCCGCGAGCAGGGTCATGGTAGAAGGTATATCCACAACCAACTTTAGACGTCTCTCCCCAAACCAGCTGAAAAAAATTTTTAAATTAGCTCATATATTACGACGTAATGCCGTGAGGTGTCGTAAAAGACGACTAAGGTAGGTTGACCCACCGTGTGGTATGCGGCTGAGTACAATAGACCACTCTCATTTCTTACTGAGGTGTCGTAAAAGGCGACTAAAGTAAGTTGAAGTCAGGCAGGCGGCCGGTCGTAAAATAGGTAGCCAAATCATGTTACAACATTTTGTACCGACACACTTAGAGTGGGATAAGAGCAGGAGAACGATATACTACGATGTGATTTCAAAGTCATGAGTAATAATTAATAATCATCATCATGGTGGAGTTTTGTGGCCTCTATCTACTCCTGGATATAGGTCTCTTCCCTCTTCTTCTCTCCTACTCTTACATCATCTCTCTGATATCATCCACCCAGAGCTACGGTGGTTCGAAAATCCTTTTCATCCACCGCGTTGAGCCTATTTTTCCAATGTGTCCCGCCCATATCTACCTTTTGTTAGCAATCACAACCATGACGTATCTAACTTTGGTCTTAGTTTTTATCCAATTGTTACGGTACCAGTCACGCAGAGAGTTATAAAGTAATGCTCTACCCATTCCTCTTTGCGCGAGTAATAATTACTATTAACAATTAATTTTCGTTTTACTTAATCTCACCTGAGAGTAATGGCCTGTTCCATGTCCACCGCTGATAGGCTTAAAACCGAAGATGTGGACTTCATCGAACCAAGCGTTGATCTGCTTCATGAAATCTGGTTGAGAATCCGCTGATGAACTTGGCGGGCGAGTAGTCCAAGTGGCTGCCAAATTTTGCCCCACTGGGAAACGCCCAACATCGCGCTGAGAAGCTCTATCATGTGCAGGAGTACATTGATTAGCCCAACGTTGTGCCGTTGCTGCTAACTCATCGTCCCACGTCTAAAAAAAACATTACTACAATGAAAACCGTGAAGTAAAATTGAAAGGTAAACAACTTGATAGACTGCGTATGTACAGGACGCTGAACCTTTGCGAGGTCAATGTCATATATAGTCGCAACGCATTCGCTTTCGATTTATTCATCGCTTTCGTCTTTACATTTTTCAAAATCTTTGATGACTATACGAATTATTTTAAACAAGATGATTATCTAAATAAAGTGATGTTCAGAAATTTTTTAGTATGCCTACAAAGCTTAAGCACTGTTAAAAATCATTGAGTTCAGGGTCCCGTTACAATTTGCATGCAAATGAATCCCTTATGCGAAATGACCAATGAAGCTCTTGTAGTGGACTTATTAACATATTTGAATTGGACTGCATGTTGGAAAAAACTTTTAAGCACAATAATAATCATAACAAAATGTTATCTACCTGAATACAATCACAAAAAGTGATGATAAAAATCTTTTCAATTAAAAATTGTTAACAAATAAATTAAGGATTAGTCAATTTATTTGTACAAATAGTAACACGAGTTTTTTATTAATTGTCGTCCTTCAAAATATTATTTCTTGTGCCCGCAACATTGAATATTGGAATGAAGAAAACGATTTGTAAACCTTTTTAAAGATAGTATAACTAGAGAGCAAGAAAACCTGATTTTATCAGAATTTAAATTGAAATTTAAACTTGAATTTCATAATTAAATTAAATTAATTTGAATTTAAGATATTTAATTTATAAATTTAACAATCCAGTCCGCTTTTACAGTATCGCACGCATTTACCTGTTATTACAGGCAATGGAGAATTTCGTATTCGTGTGCAGGTAATTTGTACTAAATAGGTATTTGAAATATGTGTTTGATATATTCAATTCATCCAGCTATCTTAATAGATAGCTAACGCTAACGAAAAATATGGCATCTAAGGAGTGATTTCGAGAAAAAGCCGTTGTCAACGCATGCGGTGTTGGACGTACATCACTTTTCTTATCGAATAAAATTACTACCACTAATATACACGCGTAAACTCGACGGTGATTGCATTGTTGTCACTATCGCAGTAATTTTAGATACGCATGCCTTGAGAGCCTTATCGATTGATAAAAGTTTAACAGTTCTTGCTTTGTACGTACCATTTCCATCATATTCGCCGCTGGAGGTTGACTTGACACTTGTCCTAAAGCAACGGATTGTCGTAAACGGTTGTGCGCGTCCACAATCGCCTGCTTTTCAAATGCCGCCAAACCTCCAGATCCTTAAAAAGAGAATAATAAGAAATATAAGAAGC
Organism: Morpho helenor; assembly: GCA_029227775.1. NCBI lineage: Eukaryota > Metazoa > Arthropoda > Insecta > Lepidoptera > Nymphalidae > Morpho > Morpho helenor. Next base: position 13,134,826 of record JARGCU010000016.1, on the reverse strand, counting down.
GTATCGAGGCAAATTTATTCTATAAAATTAATAGCTTTTAAAACATTTTATCAACGTAAGTTATAATGATTTAGAACGTTGCAAAAGAATCGCTGATGTGCCATTTACGTCATTACACGACAAATGTTCTTGATCTTCGAAGTCCAAAATTAAGAATCAAGGTAAAACTACTATGATTTCATTATCCAATAGATAAGATTTATAAGGCTGAGTGCGTGTTTCATAGTTGTCTCAGTCAATAAAATTTTACGATCCTGTTTCGGTACCAGTATGCTAAAAAGAAGTTTTACTTAAAATTTATTCCGTATCTAGACTGGGTGGCGGCGAAATAATTTATTGGCACTTTAACTATTAATTGTAATTTTAAATGTCTTTTATATATTTCTGTTATATTGAAACCGTATGATAAATTATTACCAAAATTATATTTTATGAAGAAAGATGAAATAAATAATGTCTAGCACCTCTAAAAAAATTTATTGATTCATAAATAAATCGTAAAAGTATTAATAATAGTAAATTAAAAATTATTTTTAAATAACTTGAATAGTTAGAAATAAAATAATTAATGACTTAATCTAGACTAAATTAATTAACTCACTTAGCATTTGCATGCCGACTCCGCAGCCCTCTGTTGCAGCAAGGAGACCTCCCATAACAAACACTAGGGCAATCATCTTCATTATATTTTTCACAACACTTTAAACTGAAATTGAAACACGATTTACTTTTGCGATTCGTAACAAAAGCTCTCACTTATATTTACGAAACGTCAAATGTGATATTCGCCGGTGGTCCGTAACACAATGTGCCGCGCGCTCTCCGGACTTGAATAATCTGTGTGCTAAATGTTCGCGCGCGCGCTTAAATATCATTCGCCTCGTTACTATGGAGACGCCGCGACGCCGACACCTGCCGCTCCTGCTCATCGCCGCCGCGATACTGCCTCGAACCCTTAATATTCCTTACCAAGAAAAATAATACACCCTGAAAAAATACATGTCGCATCAATTTCTTGACGACCAGTCCCAAAATTATGTCCTATAGTACAGATACAATATCTTCGATTAAAGCTCCCGCAGCGTCTTCAGTTACGAAATAAATTAAGGTTAAACGAACGTCGCCCGACCACTTTTTATCTGCAGTAATAATTTAAAACTCATTATTCGGCAGCCGGCGGTTGTCAATGAAATCGAGTTTCTTGTGATACGTCCGAGCCAAAGGTGGAAATATGTTGACAGATATTGGTCGGAACGGAAGTGGTCTTTAAGTAAAATTATAGGCGGCTAAAAACAAGGAAAGAATAACACATCCATTTATGAGTCAAAGGCTACTTAATTTTATGGGCCTCGCAGTATATGGGAAGGGTGATAGTCATGTCTACTATTTATTTATTTACTTACGATGAAATTTATGTACAATGCTACATTGCAATTAGCAAAACATATTAATAGAGTACAAACATTGAGTCGAAACTCAAACTTAAACTATCGTGAGTAATATTCATAGTTAATGTATAGAAACCGGCTATACTCACATCTTATTCTATTGAGTTAGACCGACTACTTTTGAAACCATCTGGAGCACTTATTGATGACCTATTTACAAGACGTTATCGCAGCGGAAACTGTTAAATTTAAAATGAATAAGGTTCTACTCGTATGTAAAAAAAAATGTACACACGATCTCAAATAAGTAATTTTTTTGAAATATTCAGTAATTACTCTACCGATATAAATACAATAAAGATCCAAACAAAGCTAGAAAAAAAAAACGGTAAAAAGAAACTAAAACATAAGAAACCTAAGATGCTCAATTAAATATTTAAAAAAGTAAGAATTATTATTAAAAACGTAAAATTACGTGTGTTAGGAGACATCTTGTCTGTTGCCAGCTGATCCGGTTTACCACCTGAGGTGAATTTTTGTTCGTGCTATATTAATTTGCATATTAATATCTTTTATTTTATATGATAGGTAATGGATTTTATAAATTTCGTTTTTCTCGTTTTTCGATTCGATTAGTTGGCAGATACAATTGTCCTCGAAGATCGGCGGAGAAGTTTATTTTTAGTTTTTATTGAGATAAAGTTGTATGTAACTTTATTTAAATTTATAACAACATTATATATTGTAGCTTTAACACTATGAATGTGACGTCTTATCTTTTATTATTAAAAGCTTTTATTTAACTTGCCGTGTATATATATTTGAAGATGTAAACTTGCAAGTTAAATTTGACCCAGTTTCCTGTGTATGCTGAAATTTTACATACTGATCCACTTTCGATGATAATACATGTTTATGTTACGCATGACTTGATGCTACTGCCAGGATTAGCTCCAGACGAGGGAACTCCTCAATAGTTATCTTTTCATCTATTTATATTACCAAAATTAATTAAAAGATTAAATAGTTAAATTTATATAAGCTTTTTCTTTTTCTCTATATGACCTGACTCTCCTTCTTCTTTAATTCTTGTCCTTTTCCTTATATTACTCAAAGGTTGAGTGGAAGAGATCCCCTTTAGGGATAAGTCCGCCTTCATACATGTGCTTTTTTAATTTCTCTTTCACTTTTCTAAATATATGTATAAAAATAAATAAATAAAGAAATATGAAATGAAATTTTGTTACTAGCTTTTTAAAGCCTTTTTAACTTGACTAGTTCAAACTTATTTTGTAGACCTTTTCCACGTTCATGGGTAAATTGGGAAATATTTTGTCGCAATCCTTTTTTCAACCATTAGGGCATATATATAGCCTAAGTAAATACTATCTTTAAAGCCAGCGCTTCATTATCGCTTTATATTTTATGCGATTACTATGCTAGTCTGCAATAAAATATTTCGGAAGGAACAAAATTATATATTATTAACTGTCAATATATAATTTATTATTTTGTTTATAGTGCTTTGTTGTTGTATTTTAAATTTTTTAATGTACCTATACTACGTTTCTTCTATTTATCAAAGCACCAAGGGTCGCTGGCAGATATCTTTTATAGTGATAAGTGTACTTGTTTTCTATTTAACTGCATTTTGTATGTTTTCTTTTTTGGTACATAAATAAATAAAAAAGTAAATAAAATTATTGAATAAATATTTCAATTTTAGATACAATCAGTGATTAACTATTTATAGCCCTACAAGATATACATAATCTGTTTGTATTTAAGTAGAATAACTAGAAATACCTTCGTGCACCAAGAATTATTATTTTTATGACGATGTGGCTTCTTCCTTGTAAAGAGAAAGCTTTCCTTAACTTTCAACCGTAATGGCAGTATAGTAAGTTAGCGTGCCTCTTACATAATGATCGTAGGTTGAAATCTATAAGTTTTTTTTAACGAAAACATACACAAGATTAATTCATGTTTATCACTTATCCATAACTTGTGCCATTGTTATGTTTTATTATGTCCAGTTGAGATAGAGATAGACTCCATGCTTTGCGATTTTGTCGTGATATGATATAAAATAATAAGGACAACAAGTTTTTGCATATTTACATGGCACGTTATCAGTTTTCCCTGTTTTCCCATTTCCTGTTTTTCGTTCCCGTTTTTCTTTTAAAATACAACAAAACAATACATAATTGAGGTTATATAAATAGATAAGTTGACGCGGACGTAGTATACCAATAAATATTAAAGTTTAATACATTAGAATACTCGTAACTAATGTATGGTTAAATGTAATTTATAGTAACATTTGTTGTCTTAGCACCAGATGGGAAGATTTTATAATTAACTAGTTTGTTTAATAATATGTGATAAAAGGTCAATAGAATAAGATCCGTGTTTGAAATATAATAGAATTCCAAAAATAAAATACATCATACGTACCTGTCATATAATATGTAAAAATTTCATAGAGTATCATTTTCATATAGGACGCCGTGTGGTATCCGGCTGAATAGAATAGTACCACCCTCATTTCTTGCCGAGGTGTCGTAAAAGGCGACTAAAGTAAGTTGACCCACCGTCTGGTATCCGGATTAGTAGAATAGACCAACCTCTTTCTTAACGACGTGTCGTAAAATACGACAGCGGTAAGTTAACGTCGGGCAGGCGGCCGAATAATGTGACAGCATGTCTATAACATGTTTTGCCGACCCCACTTAGAGTGGGATAAGGGCAAGAAGATGATGATCATTTTCATAGAGAATCAAGTTTCATAGAGAATATTAGAGGATGGGAGTCATACGCAGGGCTGTAAGTGAAAATGACACAATAAAAAATGAGAGGAAAGATTATATTCATATACTTATCTTTGTTTAATTAGACATGCCCAGAGATATATTCATAGCGCGTTCTTAATTTATAAAAATATTTAGGACATTTTTAGTCATAGAGCTATTATAATTAGAGTAGGGAAGCCAGGCTAAAATGTGACATATTACAATAAAGAGAAATAAAAAGAAAATAAATGAGGGTAATATACATATGTGTTAGCAATTTTTGAATTTAAACAATCGTGAGTGTTATTCATAATTAATGTATAGAAACCGGCTAAAGTCATATCTTATTTAATCGGGCTTGAAACTAGTCGTGCTCATCCTATAAAATAGTATGTGAGTATAGCCGATTTCTTTACATTGATTATGATCTATGTGTCTCTCTCTTTTATGTGTAACTAGACAAAGATTGATACGAATTCCATCATCATTCTCATTATTTTTTGTATCACCGTCCCTTATGGACCTCTATTCTAAATATAATACTACAATATAGACTATATATGTATATAGTCCAACGTCAAAATAACGTTTGCTCACTACGCACGCGCGTGAAAGAGATAGATGATAAACCTTATTTGCTTTCTCTTTATTGTAATATGCCGCATTTTGGGCTGGCTGTCCTACTCTAGTATAATAACTCTATGAAAATTTTACGACAAAACGCCTATAAGACACTTAATATGAGTATTAAAATAGAATATCAATTCAAGTTTTGGAATGGGTTAAAAATGTAAATGCCTTATTTGAAATCAGTTTAACAGAAGTTACTATCTGAGATTTTATTAAAAACATTTACGTATTTATATACATATATGTGATACACTATTCATAAATGACGAAATATCAGAAATTTTAGAATTTATAATTCGTATTTTATGGGTGACCGGTTAAACCGGTTACACTAATGTCGTTAATATCGGGTTTGCCCGACTTGATTTGTAGTGGACAACGCCTCTAAAAGACCTTATGACTAACACCAGATGAGTTCAAAACTCGTCGGGCAAACCCGATACTTACGACAAGAGTAGAATCAGTTTTAATACATCCATATCTAAATCTATACTTATTATAAATTAAAGTCCCCAAAACTTTCTGTCTGTATGTGATAAATTTTCTCAAAATCTACTGGACGAATTTTGACGTGACGTCTTCAATTAGGTTGCGGCTTGGAGTCACTCATGAGAAAGTGTAACGCCCGCTCACGTCTGTTACGATGAGTCACCGAACGAAAGAGAGGCCCGCCGGACTGGCGAATGCCTTGCATCTCTCTCCCACTCAAACATGAAACATGAACTATATTTCTATAGTTAAAATTTGTGCAATTCTTATTTTCACTCAATTCCTTGTTCGTATTGTGCAATTTAATAATATTCATATCAATAAATATTATACTGAGAAAAAGACGTTGTCATGTAAAATCTTTGCCCGTAAAACCGACTTACAGGCCGGTTTTTTTTGTACGGATTCCACTAAAATGTAGTGTAGATTTATAGTTGGTATTTTGTAAATAGATCCCCTCTGTGCTTCTAATTTTAATTTTAACAAAAACAAATCTTCGTTCATAATACTAAAGAATCGTAATAAAACAATAGGTTGCAAGTTCTGTTCTTTCCTCAGAAATGTTACGAACGATATTCAGTTGCGAATTGGTTGTATCATACCAATCCGCAACTATATCCTATCCTAAATCCTAGGAATTCTTTACAGAAATATCTGTTTCTTCAAGAACATTTGTTCTACCGTACAGATACAGATACAGATAAACGTTACGAGTTCCAGTTTGTTACACGTGTTCGAAGGCAAAATAATTGGTGGAGGTTATACTTATTACTATATAACTCTTCTTGCTTGGGTGATGCGTCGTTTGCGATATTGACGTGGCGATGCTTCGGTTACGGGGCAAAACGATTGTTGAGTTTGTGGTAGTAAATGTATGCCGTGTTTGTGTATTGTTGTGTTACTGCGAATAACAGCAAAATAGTATTTTCATTACTTTTAATAAAAACAAATCGTACACGTTACCATAAACGCATGTTACATGATGACAATATATTTGGCAGACAAAGCGTCGTCTTTGGTATTTGCATCTCTCTCCTTTATATACAATAATATACGTTTCTCTTTTACGCGGTTATAAATGTTGCTTATTTCATTGGCATTAATTTTAAATGTCAAAACAGGTGGATTAAATGTATGACTCGCATCAGGAAATGATCAATGTATCAGATTGAAGTTAATACCATGGGATTCTCGATAAATGTATTTATATGACATACAATAAAGATATCAAAGATGAAATAGTGTTTTATGTGGCGTCTAGCGATTGGTATTGTATATTATTAAATGCTTGTTCATATTTTACATTAAAAGTCAAACATAGCGGCAAAAAAACTACTTAATGTTAGAACTAATATTTGTAGTTAGTGAGTTTCTTGCAACTTTGTTTAGCTTATTCCTTCTTGGTCGCTACACTCTTGGCAGAGCGGTCGTGGTCGTCAGTTCAGGGTTGGTGGCACGCTTGACAATTCGACGCCATTCTTTTAAGTTTTTAATTAACTAATTAACTAGTATAGTCAATTATATTTTTTAAAAAGCAACCGCCGAGTTTCTTGCTGGCTCTTCTTGGTAGGAGCAGCTTTCCAAACCAGCAGTAGAGTTGACGATTCAAAAGCACTTGTTTAAAAGTTTAATTGAATAAATAATATTTTCAATTTGAATATAACTCTAATATCAGGCGCGTAATTCAGATTTTATGTTATAAAAAAATTATAAAGCACTACTTTATTGAGCATAAATTATCCAATTTTATTTCTAACCTTGCCTTATATAAAGGCAAAATATGGATCCCCTTTTTGACTTGTTTTTGTTTCTTTTAACTTTGGAAATGACTGTTGGTAACCTAAGACTCATAATTTCGTGTAAGACGCAATGAAAACGAGACAGCAGAAGTAGTGCTCCTAGAAGAAAATCTACCCTAATAATGTGTAGGTAATACTATAGTATTTTTGGTCATAAAGTAAAAGTAAAGTTACTGTGTGTTTGTGTGTGTATATGTTATTGTGTGTAAGTGACCTGTTACTGATTCAGTGCTGGATATAGGCCACCTCTTCTTCTTTAAAAAAAAGGGTTATTAAAACCCACCACGCTGCCCAAATGTGAATTAGTAGGATGTACATATCACAAGATTCTTTAAGATACTGATACTATAATAAACTGAGCATATGTACAGCATATATTTTATATTCATTTAAGATAATGTACCCCCCGTCCATATATATGAGTATATTAGAGACATGCAAAATAAGATCGAGAAGAACGAGATCCATAAATAAATAAAAAATGTAAAAAAACGTTTTATTTTTGTCTATTGTTACGATTATTCGTAACTATGGCGCGGAAAGTATCATAAGTACTTAATCTATTTCCAGATGAGTAATGTAATTTAATAACGTGATGTAGTTACAAAAATGACGTTATATGACGATGGTGATAAGTGATAGTATCAAGATCTGAATGTGACTTCATATAATATATGCTATAAATATCCCTAAGCTAAGTAAATACGACGTCTTATATATAAAGGTATAAGGCTTAGACTTTATATGACGATTAGTATTAGATTCTATAATAATATTCCGCAATTTTAGCTTGGCCATTAGAGCAGTTTAAAAACATTGTTAATAGAGGCTAATACAGAAAGCTTATTATATTGTTAAGGATTACCTAGATGATAAAAATGCGTGGAAATATCTTAAATATCTTAATAGATTAAATGTAACTATACATGAGTTTATTTTGAAATGAGCAACTGCCTAGTTTCGTGCTGGCTCTTCTTGGTAGCAACAGCAGTAGAAGCATAAATTAAGCAATAAATACAAAATCCCTTGAAGAGAACTTTGTCCAACAGTACGGTAGTAGGTCTCTTCCTCACTTTAACCAACACTTGATGATCCAACAGTCCAAAGGTCCAACGGTGGATGTCAATATGTTGATAAGAAACGCGACAAGAACATTTACATCTTTCTTATATATAAAACAGAAAAGAGTAATAAAAAATATCTAAACGTTTCATCTTGTAACGATATCATTAATATTATTAATGCAATAAATAAGTTGAAAGATATTATCAAATAAAAAATTATTGCATTACTGTATCTAAAGATAACTTAAGCTATTGTGAGACAATAAGACTGTTACAATATTTTATTGTTAGTGTTTCTAGATTCGACAAATATTTTTATCGTATATCTTTACGTTAACTATATTATACAGTGGGTCAATGTTGCCGAAATGAAAACAAAGATGTTCCAGATGTTAATCAGTATTAAATTGTCGTATTTAATCAATTCCACACCATCGCGACCAGATTTGTTACAAATAATTCAAAATCAAAACAGCGATATTTCTTTCCCAATATACAGATGAAATCCTGTTTTAAAATAATTGTAACGTAGGAAGACAATTCACATATTAACCTACTTTAAAACGTCGATAGACCTAGATATTAGTTAAAATATGTTTTATACTAGCAAGGCTAAGACTATAAGGTATATTGTGTCGATTCAATTTTGTTTAATGTTGCTTAAACTTTGTTAGTTAATAGTTGATCTGACTTACAAATTTAAAGCCATTCAGCGAGCAGTTTTAAATATGTGACTGATTTATTCTGAGATTTTTGTAGTACAGAAACCGTGCGGTAGTGCCTTAGGAAAAGCAAATGACTATTTTCTTTTTATCAATTAACTTATATCAATTATTCTTGAATCTAAGTTCACTAAAGATAATATTTTACCATAACAATTTCAGCTTTGATGCAACGTTTAGGATAATTTTTTTCTTTGATGCAAATTACTGCAGATGATTTACATATTTCTGAATTTCTATTTACATTAAGTTTACCTATATTTTTTCTTTAATCACAAAAAAAATTCTATAGATTATAAATACCAATCAGGTATGGTTTTTACAGAACCCACGACTTTTTAATCAAAGAATCAGAAGCAAAATTTTTAATTCAAGCGTTCTAATCGCAGCAGTCACAGCTGATGTTGTGTCTCTGCCTTAACATTTAAAACAAATGCCCTAATAAAATAATTTTACGATTAGTAATTTGATATCTGAACTAATTTATATGTTCATTATAATATCATAGGATATTAAGTTTCAGTTTCCAACATGTGATTTAAAAGTTCTCTCTTTTATTACATTTTATAGGATTTGAATTTTTTTTTTTTTGTATTTTATTATAGTTGATGGATATCAGTTCGCATTTTAAAAGGTTCGTTAGCATTTTGCCGTCACGGCAGTTTAATCATCTACAAATTGGAATTACGAAAGCGGTTCCAACGATTTTCATGAAATTCAGCATGTAGGGAGTTTTGGGGGCAATTATTCGATTCGGTTTTATTTCAGAAATGTCGTTGTATCCCTGTTTTCAGGGATTAAACAGCTGTTATAACAGAAATAGAATACAAAGGCTAAGTGTGCTGTTATTAGTAAAGTTGTGATAACTAAGTGGTTATCGGGTGGACTATCAAAATGAAAATACCCGGGTTCGAGTCCCAAATATCTCCTAGTATTTTTTTTAATACAATTTTTTTATATTTTTTAATAAAATTACCGAGCAAGGCTCGGTCACCCAGGTACTCATTATTTACAAGACCTTGGGGGTCGTAGATTTTTATAGGCCTATAAAATTCAAGGTATATTTTTGCAAAGTAAAAAGAAATATATGAGACAATTACACACACAGTCGTCGGTCCCCGAAGTAAGTGCTTCATACTTGTGTTATGGGTAACAGACAACCGTTAAATATATACATATATACACCCGGGAGTAAAAAAATCCGCTCAAACCTCTGACACGCATTCAGATATCGCTAGCTCAAGCTATATTAACTCTAGGATCCAGATTCATTTTAAAACTCTTACAGGTTTTAGCAATTACGTGAGCCTAAATTTTTTAAACTTTACACTGATTTAATTTTAAAAAAAGCATATGATAAAGGTATTAGGAACAAATAATTGCAAATTGTAATATATTAACCACAATTTATTTACCATTAACCAACAATTTTTTATAGGTTTTTTTAAATAAGTAAAACTTATTGTAACTTAAAAAAGAAGCTTCTGGAATTGATAAAAATCACATTTATGTTCACGATATCTATTTCTTACTGTATTATAGTCATATATTTTAATTATTTAACTGTAGTGTCTATAAAAAGTGACTAAGTGGTCCTATAAACCGAGCAGTTCAACTATTAAAGATTAATCACCAGCAAATTAGCTACTTAATAGATATAATGTGGGGATTAATTAACATTCGGACTCCTTTTATCAATCTAATGGTTCGAAAGTTTGATATATTCTGTACCAGATAATCTATTACGTTCGCTCACTATTTCTTAGAATTACTTTCGTCCCGTTATCATCAATTTTAAGATGACGAAGAATGATTTCATACAAATACTTTCACCGCGTGACATTTTGTACAGTAGATAGTTTATGCATCTAACTTGAAAACAGCCTTTGAATTTATAAATATGAAGAGTTTGAAGAGTTTACCTATGTACATAGGTTTGATCTGTTCACCACTGTATGGTATCCAGGTGAAAGAATGGACCACCCTTATTTCTTATCGAGGTGTCATAAATAAATAGTACCTGGGTGACCATGCCCTGCTCGCAAATTTTTTAAAAGATACAAAAAATGCAATAAAAAAAGAATCGGATGTGAGAATCGAACCTAGGTTACTAACTATTTTTATTTCGCGCGTTACCATTACACTGTCACAGATTTACATTTGACAGCTCAAATTATGATTTGATATCTATTCCTATTTTCGTAGTTTTTTTAAGTGGCCAAAAACAGGGATAAAAGGAGATTTTTTTTTAAATAAAACCTAGCTATATCGATTTTCTATATCGATTCTCCCCTAAAACCCCCTTCACGCTGGAATTTCAGGAAAATCGTTGGAGCCGTTTCCGAGATTCAGAAAATATATTTATATGTATAGATGCAAGATTTTAATTTTTAAGATTAAAGATATGGGACACTTTTATGGCTTTCTTTAAATGATATTTTACTGCACTAGAATTATTTCTTGTGATAAATGTGAACTAACTACGTATATAAATAATGCGTACTGACGTTCTCCTCAAGTGAAATACAATTTGTTCATTTTTCTTATGCCTAGAACGTTTTAAACTCCATATCAAATACATTAATTAAGGAGTATCATTGACCCAGAAACATTTAAAAATTGAATTTATTATATTATTCATATGAAAATATTCGCAAAATTTCCGGAAAAAAAGGTCAGCAGCAAAATAAGTGCACTTTATCTTAATCGCTACCTGCTTATTAAAATACTAACGTGACTTTAAGAATATCCCCTTCAATGTTTTTTTCTTTACTCGGTATTAATACAAACAAGTTATAAATATAGCAGCCCGGTGAATAAAATCAAAAATGTGTTATTGAATTGTCAATTCTACTGCTGGTTCGGAAAGCTGTTCCTATCCAGAAGAGCCAGCAAGAAAAGCGGCGGTTTCTCTTTTTAAAATATAGGTTATTCTTATTACTAGTTACATTTAGTCATTACTGTCTGGTACAGGGTCGAAGAGTAGCTATATCCACACATTCTTATCATCTAAGAATTCCTCAACAGTATAGTAGGCTTTCTGTATCAGCTATTTAACAGGTTTTTAAACTGCTATAATAGCAAAGCTAAAATTGATTGCGGAATTTTATTATAGAATCTTATACCCAAACCCACAAACGACTTAGGTACTTTTGAAAGGCGCAAAGCAGGAGCCGCTAGCTTATGTCGGTTCCTACTGTTTACTTAGTTTCGAGTATGTATATTTAAAACTCTAGCCCTTTATGATTTGAATATTTGTTGTTTTTATAATTCAGAAATAGGAAAGGCGCAATGGCACGCAAGGAATTTAACATTAGATATTGAATCATTGCTAATAATTAAGTTATTATAAAAAAAACTTTAGGACTTTTCTTCTGGTTAAATATATTTGTAAAAAATTGTTACTAATCATGTTCCTTTAATATTGCTTATCAAAAAACAAAATGATTAGTTACTATTAACCGTTCATCCATAGTCTTAAGGCGTGATAAAAAAAAATTGACAGCACTTTTAGAGAGGTGTATGCAAAAACTACTTTCTCGCTGTCCGTACAGATATGTATCTATACTAATATTGTAAATGTGAAAGCCTACATGTCTGTATGTTACGCTTTATGGCAATTGAAGCTTACATATCGGACAATATACCTATACGAAAAAAAAATCTGTTTCCTTTTGAAGCATGAAAATAACACAACCATAATTGAAAGTATTTTTACATTTAAGTTAATCTGAACGCAGTTGCGGGTACAACTGGTAAATATATACATATATAATAATATTAAATAGATACTAAAATACATAAATAAACCTAGAATCGAAGAACCAACAAATACATAAATACACCCAAAAAAACTATCAACAAATTGTAATAACAAAATTTTGGCCTTGGGCGGGATTCGAACCCGCGACCCACAATAAGGGCAGGGTGACTGCCACATATATCAACGGGCCAGGTACGGTGAAGTATTATCTACTATATTATGAATCGCTCAAATTGACATCCCATTGGTTGCTAGTGAAAGTTGTCATTCAAGTAGCATGAGTTATAATCATAGAGTTATTAATACTAGATTGGCAGACCTGTAAGTGATAGTGATACCATAAATAATGAGAGAGACACTCATATACTCCATCTTTATCTAATCATACATAAGAAAGAGAGACAGATAAATCACTATCATTTGGTTTCTATTAATTGTAATACGGTACATTATAGGCTGACATCACTACTTTAGTATAATAGCTCTCCATCATCCTCCTGCCCTTATCCTACTTTAAGTGGGGTCGGCACAACATACCATAAACTTACTAATTACTTAAGATTTGGCTACGTATTTTATGACCGGCCGCCTGCCTGTCACGTTTACAATCGTATTTACGACACCTCGGTAAGAAAGAGAGTGGTCTATTCTACTCAACCGGATACCACACGGTGGGTCGACTCACCTTAGTTGCCTTTTATGACACCTCGGTAAGAAATGAGGGTGGTACTATTCTACTCAACCGGATACCACACGGTAAGTCAACTTACCTTAGTCACCTTTTACGACACGTCGGTAAGAAATGAGGGCGGTCTATTCTACTCAGCCGGATACCACACGGATAATATATAGTATTGTAACGAATAATGATGTGATATTCTTTAGTTTGTACTTCATAATTAATAATAATAATTAATACATAATAAAAAATAAGTAGTATAAAAAGTCGGCTAGTATAATAACTCTATGGTGTAGAAATTTTCAATTCATAACTGCATTGTTTGTGGTTCGTAGTATACTCATCGGAAATTTCAATCGAGTAAAATGATTCATGATCAAACAATATATGCATATTGTTCCGCGTAATCATCGTAAACCACATTTAGGTCTTTAATTTATAAAACTGTTAAATGAATCATCTTTAAAGCGAGCTTTAAGCGTCTAAAAGGAAAATGGAAGTAAAAATGCTCCTACCCCAATATTTGTCATACTATTCCTATTTATTTTATTTTGCGATTATTTACTAGAACAAACACTCTTTAGGAAGGTTCTTGGGATTGAAATAGATAATATGTAACTTCAAAATAGCAGATGCACATTTAGCTTGCTTCTTAAATTTTTTGGAGTATCTTGGATATTGAAGGCTCGATATGGGGCGAATTCTACCTCACATATATTGCGTTTTTATTAGGATATATTATGTAGGTTTCCAAGAAATTTAGTCAAAAGCTTAAATATAACGAAATAATAACTTAATAATTAAGATACACTATAGCTATGTCCTAGAGAATTGTAAATCTTGAAAAAATGGCGGGTCGACTTATCTTAGTAGCGTTTTACGACATCTTGGTAAGAAAAGAGGGTGGTACTATTCTATTCAGCCGGATACCACACGGCGGTATAGTTGACCACTACTACTGAGATTATATAGCGTCGTAACTGAGAGATTCAATAATAATTTCTTTTAAATCCAGGTCATAATCGAATTTCGAATCACACCGAAATGAAATTTTACCTCAGGATTGAACTCCGCGTAGACAAAATCACAGAACAAATCTTTATTATAAGGGCTAAAGTGAGTTTTATCGTTCGTCCTTCTTTTATGTCCGAACGAAGCAATGAATTGATGCAATTTTTTTGATATAAAGAAAATTGATGGCCTTAACAGCGCAAACGGCTACTTTTCACCTCGATACTTGAAGTCGACTCAGACGAAGTGGCAGCCGAAAGCTATTAAAAAAGAAAGCAATCCATATTTTGACAGTGACTTACATTTAATAAGCTGAGTCATATACTTCAAATCAAGTGACAGGAAAATAAATTTCTACGTACAAGAAATCAGGACAGTATTATTCAAGAGCAGTTCACAATTAAGGTCTGAAAAGTGGGTAACAACACGTCAGAAATCAGTTATCGGACTACCAGGAAACTGTCTGGCCCAAATTGAACGCACTCTTACATTGTATTGGTTTAATCAATGAGGTCACCCGTTGAAATGTATTGCCTCTTGAAAATTTACTAGCGGTTTTTGACGTGTGATTACTGACCCACAGTTGCTTTAGTGGAAGCTTTTACGATAATAATTATGAGATTATGCTTGCAAAAAGATAAAGGTTAATATTATTGAATGAGAACCAGTGCTCTGTTAAAATATACCTTTTTGTATTCTGATTATATATGGACTTCTTATAACCAAACTTGATTATAATATTTATAAAGTATTATAATCAAGTTTTGTGAACTGTTATTATTTAACCGCTACCGCTCGTTCAAAAAAATTACATGTACCATGAAAAACTAACAAGTAATTTAGTGATCGCTTTTATAATATATTTTTTACTAACTAAATTATATTTTAACGTTTTGTGTATGTTGTATTTGACCAAGTAGAATAGACCACCCTCTTTTCTTATCTTGGTTGAAAAGGGGATTAAGGTAAATTGACCTGACGTGTGGTATCCCGGTTGAGTAGAATAGCCCACCTTTCTTACCGAGGTGTCGTAAAATACGACTAAGGTAGTTGACGTCAGGCAGGCGGCCGGTCGTAAAATACGTAGCCAAATCATGTGACACCATGTTTATAACATGTTGTGCCGACCCCACTTAGAGTTGGATAAGGGCAGAAGGATAATGATGTCTGTTGCTAAGCCTGGTTAACCGAATATAAATGCTTGTGTAATTTCAATTGTATAAAAGTATTATTATTTATGGTTGCCAATCCAAAGAAAATCTAGATTTAACTCGTTAATAAGTATTGTCAATTGCGGCAACGAAATTACACTACCAACTAAACCTACGAAATGTAGGGTTCAAGATTGGAAAAAAAGTTTTCATTTTACACATATGCTAGCCCGGTATAAAGCTTTAAATGTATCAAACTGTTTTAAAGTAAAAATTTCCATAGGCGCGTTGATTCTGGGCACTGAACCGTCACGCTCGACTATGTAACGACATTCGGGTAAAGTCGACTTAAGTCGCTTCTGCGGTGGAGTCTCAAGCAATTTTTTAGATTTTCTCTTTGTCTAGGTATTTTGCCGTAAAAGCGTTATGGACAGACATGCTGACTTTCATATTTTATTGTTGAGATGGATATGAATGGTAAATTTTCACAAACAACTTTGGGTAGTATTACTTGGGTCGATATAATGTATCCACCCAAATAATAGGTACCCAAAATAGCTTATTTATATTACAACTTAAGGGTAGACACCTGCGGTTTTGCCATATGATAATGTTAAGGTTTATTAGGAATAATTAAGTTAGATGTTTTATGTGATTTTAGGTATTCCATATTCGAAAATAAATAAGAAATTCGATACTGTATACATTATTTTTTCCTCGTCTGCAATAAAAATATGCGGTCACTGAAGTTTAGTGGGCCAGATTAAGAGTTCTTTTGGGGGTCATTGAAAGAATTAACCAGGCCCATATTGCTTAGATGATCCATGGGTGCAGTGCTAACTTCAAGACAGCATTATACAACCATAATACACTATACGCGTGGACTGCGCTGTTTGCCAGATCGATATTAAAGATGTGGAATAGCTATTTCAATGTATAAAGGGGACTCTCAAAATTGGGCCTAACTATTACAAAAACAACACATGCATCAAAAAAAAAATTAACTTTTTTCTAATCAAATATTACTATAAATATTATAAACTTTCAATGGGAATGTGCTAAAAAATTTATTTAATAAAAATATTTATAATGGTATTAAAATAATTGATGCCTTAAACGGAACGTATCAATTCTCAAATAGTAACTTTTTTAATTACTTATACAGTGCTGGATTCCGATGTTTTTGGTATAAATACGAAGAAGCACGTTTACCTTTCGTTAGATAACGTTTTTGTGAACGTAAAATTTAAATAAATGTCTTAAATATATAAGATTCGTTTTCTTAACAATAATTCTCTAAAAATTTTCATGAAATTCAGCAAGGGGCTTTGGAGAGAAAAATCGATCTAGCTAGGTTTGATTAAAAAAAATGACATCTTATCCCTGTTTTCGGACATTAAAAAATGCTAAAATGTAGAATTGATTGCAAATGATATTTTTGGACGTCAAACGTAATGCTGTCATAGCCTAATGGTAACGAGCGGACGAAAAATATTCGATGGTTTGGTTTCGAGTCATGTGGTTACCGTTACTGTTATTTTTTTTATTTGCATTTTTTTTTAAATTACCTAACAAGGCTTAGCTACTCAGGTACTTATAAATGTATACAAATATGACGCCTCCAGCTTAGATCATCATCATCCTCCTGCCCTTATCCCACTCTAAGTGTGGTCGGCACAACATGTTATAAACATGTTGTCACGTGATTTGGTATTTTACTACCGGCCGCCTGCGTGACGTCAATTTACCTTAGTATTTTACAACACCTCGGTAAGACATGAGGGTGGTCTATTCTACTCAGCCGGATACCTCACGACAGGCCGACTTACTTTAGTCGCCTTTTACGACACCTCGGTAAGATATGAGGGTGGTCTATTCTACTCGGCCAGATACCACACGGTGGATCGATTCACTTCAGTCGCCTTTTACGACACCTCGGTAAGAAATGAGGGTGGTCTATTCTAATCTATTCTACCATACGACTTTCCAGCTTAGATGCAATCTTAATAATAAAAGTTGTTTTAAATATCCTCAAAGAGACCTCCAACTAATTGAAATATATATGCAAACTTGACTTAAATGACCCGTGTCAAACGATATAATTGGTCTGACGTTCAACATTTGTTCGGCGAATTAGTTACGGTCGTAAATGAAACTTATTTTTATGTAAACGCTTTTTACGACTTAAATGCAGATGGAAAGACGGGTCACGAAATGGGAAGTAATATTCACGCCTGTGGATATTTGTAGCATAGGTGCTGTGATTTTTCATAATATCATATTTGGCACGCTTAGTATTAAACTGACCTAATACAAATTGACCTGTAGCGAGTTTAGCACCAAGTTGGGCGTTTTTCGTCAGTGGAACAAAACACCGCAACCGAGATCCACTTAAAATAGACATACAAAATTAGGCTTATTTGAGTTGGATACATTCATCATCCTCCTACCCTTATCCGACTCTAAATGAGGTCGGCAACACATGTTATAAACATGCTGTCACATGATTTGGCAGCGTTTTTGCGACCGGCCGCCTGCCTGAAGTCAACTTATCTTAGTTGTAATTTACGAGACCTCGGTAAGAAAGAGGATTGTATATTCTACTAAACGAATACCACACGGTGGGTCACCTTACCTTAGTAACCTTTTACGACATCTTAGTAAGAAATGAGGTTGGTCTATACCACTCAAAAAAAATAAGGGATCCCTTACAGTCTACCTTTGACCTCTGAAAGGATAAAACATTCTAATAGGTGACCAATGTTACGAAAGGAAAACAAAATATAACTTTTGTAAATTAGGTCACTAAACGTGCGATATATTTCCTTATTAAACATGTTATATCTCGACGTGATCAAATCATCGACGTGATCATATAATAAGTACATCCGTAGACGAACCAAAATTACCGTATTAAATGGCGCCCTTGAAGAATGGTTGGAATGAACCTGGCGCTAGAAATGATTGATATACAACGCAATACGAATTAATTTTCTGATCTATACATAGATACATATAGAAGTAGTAACGGCCTGTTACTATCCCACTGTTGGGCAAAGGCCTCCTCTCTCCGTTTTTGAAGAGAAATATTGGACCTAAGACCTACTACGCTGCTCCAATGCGAATTGCTAAGTGGCACATATCCTTAGAATTCTCTAGAAATATGCAGATTTCGTCACGATGTTTTCCTTCACCGAAAAGCGTGTGATAAATTGCAATTTTCAATAGGACACATAAGTTTTAACAAAAAAATCATTTTTAGATACATATATATCGGTCGGTTGAAAATTGTAGAAGGAGACCTACATATATGTGAGAGGTAGTCTAATCAGGGAGACATGTTTTCCATGATTTTTTTTGGGGTTTTTAAAATAATATCGATGAGCGTTTTCAAATTTTAATGTCTGTGAAATGTTAATAAATTCCAAAATTTCGTTTTTGCCAAACATGGTTTTGA
Organism: Morpho helenor; assembly: GCA_029227775.1. Lineage (NCBI taxonomy): Eukaryota > Metazoa > Arthropoda > Insecta > Lepidoptera > Nymphalidae > Morpho > Morpho helenor. The sequence goes on along the minus strand of JARGCU010000016.1, from coordinate 13,115,881 downwards.
AAGTCATTTTTTGTAGGTGTAAAGAATTCTTCGAATATTATTGTTGGTCGTTGCGATAACATGGTAATATTGCAAGCTGATAATTGTGCTTATTAATAGGGATTAAAAAAACTAATTATTTTACGACCTGCCGCCTGCTTGACGTGAACTTACCTTAGTCGCCATTTACGACACCTCGGTAAGAAATGAGGGCGGTCTATTCTACTCAGCTAGATACCAACCGGCGGGGTATTTACGGTAGTCGCCTTTTACGACACCTTAGTAAGAAATGAGGGTGGTGTATCAGCCAGATATCACAAGATGGTTTTACCCAGCTAAAATATAGGATAAAAATCAATTTGTTCCTATAATCTAGTCCAGAATATTCGAAAACTTAAGTTGATGCTATTAAATTTGCATGTATAACTTGTTGAAAATGAAATTTAAATACTATTCAATGTCTATCATTAGATTAATCTTCAGGGAAATACTTGTTGTCACCTTAAACTGATTTGTTTCCTTTGCTCTTTTTATTAGTCTGCTATCGTTCCGAAAAAGAATCGATTTATTTATATATTAGAACCAAAATGAATTAATGTAAGCAGAAACTGATTACAAAAAAAAAATTTCAACTTGCTCTGAAAATATCCTTGGTAAAGACGACGGACAGGAACAGTTCTCATTAACGAGTATATTTTATAAAAAGGCTAAAGATAAATATTCATTCATATCTTATATCCATAAGAGCTAAAGTTTCGAGACATGTTCTTTAACCGATTACATGCAGCGACAGACGAAATCTCTAATTAACGTATTGAAATCCTTAACGTTACCTAATGCATTACCACAGATACACGATTCGGTTTAAAATTTCGATCCTTTCTGGTTTCTTTGAAATGGCAATTCTACATTTCCATCATCGCCTCTAAAAAGATAAATAAATAAATATATGGGACACTTACACACACGGTCGTTTATCCCCAAAGTTACTTAATACTTGTGTTATGGTAGACAGACATCTGGTGAATATATACTTCCAGGCTCAAAGACCAACAAATCCATTTATAGAAAATGTTGGCCATCGGCGGGAATTGAACCCGCGACCCGCGGCTGAAGGCAGGGTCACTACTACTACCCCCACTGCGCCAACGGGCCAGTCAATAGTTTTGTTCTATGAATTTTAGCCCATGAAAGTTATAGGCTATATTTTTCACGTTTTGCGATCGCTATTTGAACCTTTTTATGACGTTTCAACCCATAACTGAAATATTTAGCTAAAATAATTGATAACGCCGCCGATACACTACTGTGAACTCATAATTTTTTTTCGTTCTTTAAAGATACTGGGAAATTTTCGTTACAAATAAATAAAATTTCAAAAGTCATCATTACGTACCTTACTCGCAGTTATCTTACAGTGAATTTGCACAGAATATTATAACACTTAAATCCACAAAAAAATAGCGAAGACACAAGTTACATTAATGTTCTATTATTATATCTAAGCTAAACAAGAAATACACATTATCGAATAGATACAAGACTATTTTCCCTCTGAATTTCCTCAGTACACTGTTTATAAGCTCGGTGCGACCACTTAAGTCGATCAATAAAAAATGAAAATGTATGTATTCATATATGCATGATGCAATCAGGAGAGTACCTGCCCACCAAGTCTGAAAAGACATCTTTATGATGAGTGTATACATTAAATTAACTGCCCCAAATCATAACGTAGTAGGTGACATTAACGGAAACTGTTTTAATGTACCGATAAATAATAAATATCCTTGTTAGTAAGAGTTCATTGCGAGTAGATATTAATTGTATATTGGATTATATTATCACTACATATTATAAAACAAAGTCCATATTTCCCTATGTATGCATAAAACTTTAGAACTACGCAACAGATGTTGATGCGGTTTTTTTTAATAGATAGAGTGATTCCAGAGGAAAGTTTGTACGTATAATAACATTCAATACGGAGTAGAGAAATACTGTAATTTTTGAGGTTTCTGTAAATAATTACATTTTTTTCCGCTTACATTGCAAACGCAGACTAAACCCTACGAGATTTATCAAAATGATGTACTAAGTATTTGTACACCTTAAAAAGGTCTACAAAAAAGTCCGCGATGGTATATGTCTATCTCTTATGGATAACCCACTAAAGCATTTTTTGTCGTTTACTTTTTACGAAAAATAATTCCTTATTTTTGAAGCAATTCTTATACAATATAGCATTAATCCTTATCCAATTAAGTACCTTAAATAAATTGTTGATTTAATATAGATCAATATGGCCGTTTACAGCATGTAATTTAAGTGAACATTTTCGGAGATATTACAGATTTAAAATGCCGTGAGGAGGCCGCGCTTCGCCCTATAACACTTCGACATTAGCAGCGACGTCGCTCTTTCAAGAGTTTGTTTAAAGACATTCTGTAATTAATTGTAAAAATAAAATACATAGGGAAAAATGTAAAAATAAATACGCAAATATGTACTATATGAATTTAGATATTCCAAAGATAGCAGGAAATCTTTTTGGTATAGGGAATGGAAATTGTTTTTCTCCAAATTTAACGCTTGCGGGCCACGGGCAGTAATGAATAAATCAAAACAACTGGATCGATTTTAATCATTTTTTTACACTGACTGACATAGGATGTATATTTTATACCCGTGCGAAGCAGGGGCAGGCCGCTAGTAGCTAAATAAAACAAAAAAATATTAGGGCCTTTTACATTTTAAGTATGTATAAATAATAGTTGAGTATAATATAAAATAGAAGAGTATATAACACCAAATCTATTACGTTCTTATAAGATTATTACCATTAAACAACCATCATCCTCTTGTCCTTATCTCACTCTAAGTGGGGTCAGCACAACATGTTATAAACATGATTTGGCTACGTACTTTACAACCGGCCGCCTGCCTGACGACTATAATCATTAACAATAAAGTTCTATAATATCTTACATTTATTTACATATCCAGGACAGAAATAAGATAAGTAATGGTTAACACAATATTTCGTTCCTTTCTTTTAATTGATTTATTTTAATTACAATTAGTCTTTTAGAAGATTTATAGGTCATATGATCTTGAGCCGTTAAATTCAGCAGCCACATTTTGGGTTTAACTTATCACTCATTTAATTCTTAAAAAAACATCTTGATAATTTAAACAACTCTTCATCCGTCATTTAGTGACTAAAACTTTTTATATATTCATCGTAAATAGCACCATTTTTTTGTACACAAAACTAAACTGCGTATAAATTCTCAAAAATAAACGAAAATGATTAACAAAAAATTTCACTTACTCGCTTTTGATTCTGACCACTCGAAAATTTTCCCAAATAATTACACTTAAAGCCTCGTATTTCATTTTTGTCGGTGAATTTATCGCGTTCAAATAAATTGTGGTTAACAAGATAGTATACCGAATGTAAAGGACAAAAACGGATGATATGTTTAAGAAGCATAACGGGTTGTTGGAATCATTTAATTACCTTACAACTACATTAAAACATTCAACATAATCAATACTAATTTTACAAATATGAGATTTTCTATCTGTCTCTTGCACCTTCATGGTTAATACGCGGAAGCAATATAAATAAAATTTGGCATTATTAATGCTTACAAACCGGACTAACATATGAGATACCATTTTCGAAGAGGTAACGGGTTCAAACCCCGGCAATGATTAAGAGTGAGTTTTCCTGTCAAAATTTATATATCTAATTGATAATTGCAATTTATCAAACGCTTTCCGGTGAAGGAAAAGATCGTGAGGAAACGTGCATATCTCTAAAGAATTCTAGGGATACGTTTAACCTAGCACTCAGCATTGGAGCACCGTGGTAGAACAATCCTTCTCTCCAATAACGGAGAGAGGAGGCCTATGCACAGTAGTTTGATAATACTCGGAACAGACTTACTTACTTACTTTACATTTACTATATTTACGATACATTTTTAACATTTAGCTTATAAGCGTGATTGAAAGCCTATTGACGTCTAAGTTTTCAGGTATCTTTCTTAGCACATTTACTAGCGTTTTTTTTTTATACACGGAAAAAGAGCGTCCTTAAAAACACACTTTTCTTAATGCCGCTTTTGCATAACAGAAAAATAGCGTAATTATTAGAACAAGACTTAGGGAAGACATTATCAATGGCTTAAAACAGTGTACTTTGTTTTTGTTTAAGAAAATGTCTACACGTAGTTATAACTTTAGTTGTATAATTACAAAAATAATACAAAAAGTCCGCGATAGCATGTCTCTTTCTTTTATCTCACAATAACTACTTTTGTGTTTAAAATTACAATTCGGGAAAAATTTTCTGAAATTAACGGAACAGCAAGTTATTAATAAAAAAGTGTTCAAAAATCCACTTATACCTGTAGTATAATTGTTATTGACCTTTTTTAAAGTGATTACTAAATGTTGGAAATACAGTGTGTACATAACACCTATAAATATGAAACTGGTGTTGGAAAGGGTAAAACAATATTGATAACTTTATCAATGTCGATAAAAGCCTGAGTAAAACCGGCCAGCCGTTGAACAGAGAATGGAATTATTTATGTGTACCAATAATATGAAGATCATACATTTTACCTTACCTGTATTATTTACCTTAGCAGTATTGAACAGTAGAAAAGAATTTCATATTAAGCCAGTATTCCATTGATATTTAAGAAAGACAATAAAAAAATATTTTAAAGTCATTCAATAGAATCATATAATACTAGTGGTTACCTGTCTGACGTCAACTTACCTTAGTCGCATTTTACGACACCTCAGTATGAAAGAGGGTGGTCTATTCTACTTAGCCGGATAGCATACGGCGGGTCAACTTAATTTAGTCGCCTTTTACGACAACTCGGCAAGAAGTGAGCATGGTCTATTCTTCTCAGCTTGAAACAACACCGCGGGTCAACCTACCTTAGCCGCCTATTGTGACACTGCGGTTAGAAAGAGGGTGGTCTATTCTATTTAGCCGAATACCACAAGCCAATGTTACAAACATTTTATACTTAAAATATATTTTTTGTACTATGTTTAAGCTGATACTTTCGTTTTCATAGATCACAAATCATTATTTAGACTTATAAAAGGAGGATTATATTTGCATAAACCGTTAACCTTAGCAATAAAATTTCATACTATGTGGGCAGGCCGTGACACATCTAAGGGTTTGTTTTTCCTTATATATTAAGTACATTCAACCTTCATCAATAATATGGACACTTCCGGACAGTAAATTAAATTCGATAAGCAAATCGGAGTAAAGTTAGCAAAGGTTGGAATGTATTCACATTTTCCATTTAGCTTATAACGAGAAACAAACATAACCAAACACCAGGAAGTTACGTCGTACATTAAAATGCTAATCAGGATAATCATTTAAGTACTTAACAAATGTTTAAATAATTCGACAAAATTCATACGACTCGTGAATAAGATGAAAAAAGTCAATATTTGTTTTGGATAAAATTTTGAGAAAGCTTTAAATGTCTTCTAAGGTGCCTGTAACAATATTTTTAAATTCGATACTTCGTTATATAAGAAGCGTGTAGTGAAATTGTCATTAAGATACCCTCATTTAATATTCAGATTCTCGGATAACGGGGTTGCGTGGATTGAATTGATCGTAAAGCAAACACAAATAACTTCCGCACGAGTAAGGTCGAAGCACCCATGTTACTAATATCGTTAAAATTGTTATGCCAGTTGGTACTTTTAAGAAAAATAAGGATAAAAATTATACGCATATTCTTGCACGAATGAGATTAAAATACAAATAAGTCTAAAGCGTGGTTTGAATTATTATCTCGGTAACGAGTATCCGTACGGAAACAGAAATTAGCAAAATATTTTTAGTTTAACTTAGTAGGAGCATTGACTACTAAAAAAAGGAAACAATATTCAAGCTATTGATTTATAGAAGCAGGCGTTACTTTGCGGAATTTCATAGTACAGAAATTACTATAGAATTATTTCGCTGTAATCTGCCTTTGTTAAGAGAATCTATGTATTCCTAAGTGTATGAAGCAGGCGCTATTTACATACCTTATACATGCAGGACAAGTCACCACGCGTATTACAAAACGCCGCCACCAATAATACTCCACAAAATCATTACACACACTCACTACCACAATCTCTATGATCGTTTCGCCCCGAAACCGAAGCATCATCAGGAGGATAGACTCCACTACAATATCGTATTGCAGAACGATTGAGTAACTTCTATTCAAGCTATTGTTTGTGATTTTTAATAGATTTTATTTACCGTGTATGGGTGAAGGCAAGTTAAATTTGATCCACTTCCCGGTGTCAGATTGTGGTGAAATTTTATATACTAGCCCAGACCCAATGACAATGCATATTTATGATAAGCATGACCTGATAGCTGCTGCCAGGATTAACAGCCAGGATTGCTGCCAACAGTTAACAGTAAATAATTTCACACAAGTGTAGTTACACTTGTTCGCAGGCAAAATAAAATAAATGGTGGGGTTAAACATAACTAAGCTTATTTGGGTATTGCTTCGCTTTGCGATTTTGGTCGTAGAGTCTATCTCCTGATGATGCTTCGGTTGCGGGGCGAAACGATTGTTGAGTTTGTGATAGTGAACGTATGTAGTGCTTGTGTTTTGTGGTGGCGGTGGTGGATGTTTGTGCATGTGTTTTTCACGAATCCTGCATGTATCAGGTATGATACCAATAGAGTGGACAATACTCTACATTTAGCATTATATATATTTTCTATTTTACTTCATCGCGGATTATAACAAAATAATTTTTATTATTACTTTTGGTTAACAGTAACATAAAATTTTCTTAAAAGCTCTTTTAAAAGGTTCTTTTACTTGACTTGTTATTTCTCTTACTGTAAAATTTTGAAATATTTATAGACACATTGCCACATGTACAAAATATCTTTTATATTGATAGATGGCTATGATTTATGAAACTGCTAGTATTTCCGATAAAGAGGCGTCCAGTGTCGAATTTCTATACAGAGCATGATGTCGTTTATATGATTTCAACGGGTGTTATTTAAATGAAGTTTTAAAAAAGTTTTTTTCACGATCCCGAATGTTAATGTAACAGACAGACAGAGTTTCGTATTTATAATATTAGTATGTAAAATAAACTTGATGATAAGGAATTTTAACCGTTTTTATAGAAGTTTTTCAATCTGATCTTGAACTTTTAAATACAAAAATCTCAAAGAAACCCAAACAGTCATTCTATGATGATTGATAAGATAATAAGATAAACAACAAACAACATACAATCGCCATTTAAGTAAAGGGAGTATAATAGAAACAAAATTTAATGTTCAGAATTAAAGATAAAATAAAGAAAAATTCGGAACGTAAACTTTAAAGATAATTATCAGAAACACTCCTAAAATTAATAATAATTTTGCAATGTTAGCTCATGTAAAAGATACTGTCATTTCAAAACCTGGTTAACCATTTAGCTCTTTTCCTTTATGTGAGCGACAGAGATTGTGTTACGCATTTTAGTTAACTGTTGTATCAATTTCATTCTTAAGAAAATTTAAATTGCAGCCTTGATTTCAAATTAAATTAAGTTAGTGTTTATAAAATATATTACTATGCGTTATATAGAAGAAACAAGTACCATCTGTGACCACTTCAAGTGTTCAAATCGAATATGACACTAAGTCAGCACAAATATTTGCATTCAAGATTGCAATTAGAAAGTTTGGTAAGTAACAGTACAATTAACATAGCCTACATATTGATATTGCATATATTTTAATATTGTACTAGCGACAAACAAATAGTGAATAATTAAATCAAAGATTAAATGGAGAGAGTATGTTTCTACGAAACTGTTTATACAAAAAAGAACGTTTGCAGTTTAAAGTTATCCTACTTTTTACTTCTTTATTAAGAAGTTTGTTCTTTATGAAGAGTTTTGTATCAAAATTCCAAAAAATAAAATTTTAAATTTTAGATGTTTTTAGATTCTACACTACTAGACTATGCTAATACTAAATCTACTATAGCTAAAGCTGTGATAGTCTCTTGTAAGGGGGTCAAGGATTCAAACCTTGGGTAGGTACCAATGAGTTTTTCTGTTTTAACTTGTGCTTAATTGATAATTGTTATTTCAATTACAGTGTTTCGATGAAAAGAAACATCGTGAGGGAACCTGCATATCTCTTGAGAATTCTAGAGATATGTGTTACCTATTGGTCGATATTGGAGCAGCGTGGTAGATCCTATCTCCAATCCTTCTCTTCAATAAGGGAGAGAGGAGGCCTATGCGCAGCTGCGGAATGTTAATGGAAGCTGTAAAATGGAATAGTAACAGGCCATTATTTACTTACTCCCTTCTTTCCTTCGTATTTACTAAAAATGTAGGCGAATTAATTCGCTAAAGAACTTTAGTTTACAGAAAGCTAACAAAATTTTAACTTAAGAAAATTTAGCTAATAGGCGTTGAAATAAACCGTGACGTCTTACTTTTCAGGTAATCTTAGTGCATGCAATATGCAATAGCTTTATGTTAGTTTTCTTCGATTAAATTAAAAATTCCCAGTCTTGGCGCCAGATATCGGCGCCATCGTGGTATTGATGCTAAACTAGATATACCTTATATTTTAGTGCAAAGCACGTAATATTTTACATATTAATTAGACATCTTATTCAAGCGGAATACCCAAGACGTGATATGATTTGAAATTTAAAATAATATTTGAATTGCATAATTTTGTATGTGTAGAATTGTAGTTCACATTAATTTTATTATATCGCCCCATCTGAGGAATAGTTATATGTTCTATGTTTATTAAATAAAACATGAAACTTATTTCCTTGGATGGGGCGATATCAAAAATAATGTTTGTCTGTATGTGCTTTATAGACTCTGAAACAACTGGATCGATTTTAATGAAATTTTCAGACAAACTTTTGAATAACTCAGCGGAAGTTCCTGTAAAGTGTGTTGGCGATCGGATTATTTTATTAAACTATTTTCTGTGAATTCTGTATATAGTATATAATACTATATTTAATAAAAAAAGTCCCTAAAAGTTTTTGTCTGTATGTGATAGATTTTCTCAAAATGAACGGATTTGGAACGGTTTTTACTAAAAGGTGTGTAATTTTCTGGAAGGTTAAGGTTAATAATGCATAATTGTTTTACGTAAATTGTGTTAAAGAGCTCGTACAGTTGTAAAAAAACTGAAACGACTAAGGTGAGTTGACGTCAGGCAGGCGGCCGGTCGTAAAATTAGTAGCCAAATCATGTGACAATGTTTATAACATGTTGATAACAACATGTTTACAGCATGTTGATAACAACATGTATACATGTTGTGCTGACCCATTCAGAGTGGGATAAGGGCAGGAGGAAAGAAAGAAAGGTTTAGTAAATTTGTGTGTTTATGTAAACACACAAACCGCTTTGTAAATTATAAAATGTTATTCGTATATTAACATTAATATTAATAGCAAAAAAATAAAATAAAACATGTTAATGTCTTGCGTTCTTTACACACATTGTAAAACAATGTATTATAATTTACTACAGATTGTTTTGTCAACTAGATTTTTATGGAGTTTCATAATGTGAAAACAAGTATCTCGTAACTTTTTATTGCCATTATATTTTATTAGATTTTCAACATAACTTTAAGACCATTTAAAGTGGCAGATTTAAATAGATTTTGATCAATAGAGGACAAAGTTTTTATCACCATTCTCGCACAGTACCTTTAAAACAAAAGAAAAAATATTGTACACATGTAACGTGGTTTCTGTAAAGGCTTGTAATCTTGCGCATTATTATTTAGTATTACATAACACGCTGATGTTAAGTCAAACGGTTTGAGTTTGTTTACTTAGGACAAGTGTCGTGACATATAACTTAAAGGAAGAATACACGATTCACGTAGACAGTTTACGCATAATTATAAGGCGTGGTGCTGCGATTGTTTTTCTTGCTTTAGTTGTAGAATAGTTTCCTGACTGAACGCAAATAGGATAATTAATTAAGTTTTTATTCTGATGAAAGATTTTTTCTGTAGTTCATTACTACACCACCAACAATATTAATCTAAAATGGTAGGACTGTACTGTGTTCTATTAACAATTTATCACACGCTTTTCGGTAAAGGAAAACATCGCGAGAAAATCTGCATATCTGGATATCTTTGGAAAATTCCTGTGATATGTGTATATATGTATATATATGTGTATGTGATATATGTTCCGACCAATTTGCATTAGAGCAGCTTGGTAAGATCCAACTTATCCTTCCAAAAAAAAAAAGAGAATAAAAGTGAATTAACTTGCTGTGGTTAACTGGCTGTTGTTTTACTTTGGGTATAACTCAATTAATTGTGTTATTACTCAATTAAGTAGAGTGGCAGGAGGCACAAAATTGTGTTGCGTAGATAACTCTTGAAAAAATCTATTTGAGGTAGACCTCTATTGATTTGTAATGACAAAGATATTAAACACATTGTTTAAACAAACAAATGAAAAAATTAAACACTGCGTTTAGCAACATTATTTGTCTCTGGTATTATTTTATGTTATCTGTATTTTATGTAATGAAATCCGCATTTATGGGCAATGTAAATAAATTTACAATTTGCACAATGTTTTTAAGTAAGTTATAATAATGAAAGCTGTCTAGTAAAATTATTTTAAGGCGACAATTTATTTGCAAGTGACGCGTCTTCGCAAATAAAGTGAACCTTCGCGTTAATGTGTGCGCAAACATAAATTTATAATAGAAACAGGTAACGTGGAAATTTACTATTTTATTAACGCGTCTAGTCTAGCTTTAATAATGAGCGTCTGAGATTTCAATATGGAATAAACTTGTAATTAGCATACAATGCTAATGGAGACAATACGCTAAGTAATTCGCCTTATTCGTTAAATGAAGGAAAATTTATTTAAATTTACCTTCTTAATTCTTAAATTTCTTTTTAATTTTTTTTCTACTTAGAACGAAAAAATTAATGCAAAACTAACGTAAACGGAAAATCTTTGTTCTTCTTCTACTTCCACTGTTAAACATAAATCTTTTCAAGTAATTTTAAAGCCACATGATTTTATGCTTTTAGTTGCTTTGGTTGCTTGTGATGTTTTTAACATTTTCAGTCAAGTGGGGGTCAATAAAAGCAGCGATTTCATACAGTTCACCTCTTTAACTGTCTGAACCCCAACGTCTATCAAATCCACATTAAATGTTCCACCTACCGCCGCCTTTTATGTGAATCGATGAACTGTTTACTTACTGTAGTGTATGCGAGTTGAGACGAGTGTAACGTACTTTGTACGTTTATATACAAGACACATATATGCTTGTATAGCATATATGTGTCTTGTATGTAATACATGCACGTAGTCACACTAACTCACACTAGTACAAAGGTATATACACGGTCTCAGGATGCACCACGACAGTAAAACGGGAGCCCTTGGTGAGAGTGGTCATGAAGTGACATGTTGTACTTGTTAGTGCGTGTTTGAGCCTATATTCATACAACATTAGTTTATAAACACTACACTTACCATTGATCTTCTACTAAGCTTTTTGTTATTTACATGTTCAGCATAGTCTATTTTATTTAATAGATGATTCGTTTTTCATCTTCTATATTGATGATTGGTTAACAGTACATAGTAGAAACTACAAAGTCTAGCAAAATATATGTAGTTGCTATGAAAATTATATGCACGTCATAATTAACACTATTATTTATTTATTTTATTGGGTCCGCCAACAGAGTATACATTTTTTATTAGCTTAATTATTAATTTACATTCTAAATGTCTAATGTTACCATATTTATAAGTGGACACAGCATGCTCAAAAATACAGTACATTATGATCGTTATAAAATTGTCAACATATTAGAATTTCGAAAGTCAAAAAATATATAAAAATATGTCATTACTTAATTGTCAGAGAAAAATGTCAAAATAGCGAGTAATAATGATAAATAACAATAATAATTAGACTACAATAGTAATAAAAATAAATATAATATATTTAAAATTTGTATTAAAATTTTACATTAAAGGACATTTACTAAATTCTTACTTATTGAGTTTTTTATTCATAATAAAATATTAATTAAGCTTAAATTTCATCAACAATCAATTTATACTATTTGGTGGCATATCAATTTCTGAACATTCAAATTTCTAATTCATGCGGAATTATAAATTTATTTGTTTTGTATATCTGTGTCGTTCATCGTGAGGTTTTGTCGTCTGGTTAAAGGCAGTATTATTAACTATATATGTATATGATTTTAATACTCTTAATTGAATAATAGACACCAGTTTAATCTGTGCCATGAGATCAACTCGACAATAATCAACTTATTGATAATTATCATTAGAAGACATACCTAACAAGTTTTTATAGAAAACCATGAATTGACCTGCGTCTTACGCACGATAACTTGATTATAAATTTGAAATTTTATTAAATTATATTCTACCCGCTGTATATATATATAAGCTGTGGTAGCCCAGCGGTAACACCGTGCGCCTTTTTTAAGGAGGTCTAGGGTTCAAACTCGGGCAGGCACCAATGAGTTTTCTAGTAAAACTTATGTGTCTAATTGATAATTGAAATTTATCACACGCTTTTCGGTGAAGGAAAACATCGTGAGGAAACCTGCATATCACTAGAGAATTCTGAGGATATGTGTAACCTACCAATCCGCATTGGAGCAGCCTTGTAGGTCTTAGCTCCAATCCTTCTCTCCAAAAAAAAAAAGCGGAGAGAAGAGGCCCAGCAGTGGGATAGTAACAGGCTGTTACTTACTTACTACCCGCTGTGCGGTATCCGGCTAAATAGAATACACCACCCTAAAATCTTACCGAGGTTTCATAAAAGGCGACTAAGGTAAGTTGACCCTCCGTGTCGTATCCAGCTGAGTAGAAAAGACCATCCTCTTTCTTACCGACGTGTCGTAAAATACGACTAAGGAAAGTTGACGTCAGGCAGGGGGCCCGTTGTAAAATACGTCGCCTAATCATGTGACAACTTACCTGCGACACTTATTGTGGGATTTGAATGATGATTAAATTATATCCTACATAGTAAATTGCACATTAGAGCGTAAGCTTAAAAAGCACTTTTAATTAAAGACCCACATATACCAATTTTTAATCGCTTTCTTGAACATATGTGTTAAGTCTTAAAACAAGTTTTAACACACAGCCAGTGACGCACATGTTTCATCGATTTAAATGGCGACACGTGAGAACGCTTGGATTATTTATTTCATTTTCAAGATCTAACTCAAATATTGCGTACATTTACTAAGAACCGAATTGATTGTAAAAACTTATCCTAAATAAATAAAATCTGGTTCCAATTTAACCTGATAACTACTTTGACCTTCATCAAATATTGTATTCATGAACAATTTAACAAGGATAAGCTTCGTTATCCTTTTGTTAAAGGAATTATTAATTTGAACCGTCACATTTATTTATTTTTAAATTTTCCAATTTTAAACCTTGCAACTGTGTATAACTTACTTTAATCCTTGTGTATTTATAACAAAAAAATATTCGATGTAAAAGTATTAATTAATATTTGTTTTCCGTGATTACTTTAGATACTACTTCTACCCGTGACTTTGTTCGCGTCGACTGCTGTCGTGTCATAGGTCGATAATAGATGGCGCTTTTCAATGTCATCCTATTCCTTTAGAATTGTAATTTCTATAGTATTCACCGTGAAAGAGTAACAAACATACATCCATACTCACAAACTTTCGCATTTATAATATTAGTAGGACTTATCAATAACTTATAACTTATATTAATAATGACCTAGCATTCGATCCATCTTAAAACACCATTATAGTATCAACAGTAATTGATACTATAAAAGTTGTAAGGAGGCTTAAAAATTCAAAAAACGAACTCTTACTACTAATAAAACGACATAAACTTGAATATTATAGAATGGTAAATATTATTAGATATGCGTCTGAGATTATAATTAAAAAAATATCCACGTCAAAGACCAAATTAGCGTTAAATGTTTATGCCAGCTTAGCCAACATAAGACTAATTGAAAGAACGTCGAATAACATGAAAAAAACATAATAGGTGTCACAGTTTTAAATCTCTTAGACAGACGTAAAAGCAATTATTTTGATGTATTTTTGTAGTGCGTCAGTCCGCTATAACATAAATGGCGTCGTCACAAATATAAGACGCTTATAGACATGGTCTTTTGGATGTTTGGAATGATAGAAGAATATCAAGAGACCTGGGCATCGATAAAAACTAAAAACGGCTTTCATTTGTGGTGGTATCAGTAGTAATGACGAGATAGAATTATCCAGGTTGGGATACAGTGATAAGGAAAGGGAAAGGAATTACACCACTTCTAAATATAATATGACAAGAGATACTCAATATGTCATATCATGACTTAGAAAAAGTAAAAACTGAAAAATCTGCAGCAAGGGTAAGAATGATAATAAAGCGATATCTTCGTTAAATCCTTAACGTTAACAAACTTTTTGAACAAAACAATTGGCGTATGAACAAATTCAATAGGCTATTTAAGCGGCAGCTTGGCAGCTTGGCTATTTAAATAAATACTCCTTCACTAACCAGCACTATGGTCTCAAATATGTTTTAGCTCGCGAAGAACACGTTCCGTGTCAATGCAGGTAAGATTTATTATAGGTATATTTTTAGAAATATATTATACATTTTCTTAGCATCGTAGATTTATGTCATGTTTCTAAAATACTCTCCACAATGTAGTGACTTAAGACGTATGTTAGAATATACTAAGAACTCTGCAACTATAGTATTTTGCATTGTGCTTTGTGCATCTGTGATAAGTTGTTATTCTGTCGTTGTAGAGAACCCATACCATCTTTCTTTCTACCAGTTCTTAAAATACTATTGACTTTCGAAAACGGATTTCGATTACACGTGGATTTTCTTGTTAATTTCATGATGGACGAAGGAATACGAGTAATTCACACGGTAATTGTTACGGTGTCGGTTATTTCTATTATAGTTTATATAAGTATAGTGATGTTCATTATAGTTTCAATTACCCACTCGGTAATCGCTGAGAACTCTACTGAGAACACTAGGACATACAGTCTGTCTAGGTAGGTCCAAGTTCAAAAGCGGTCAGTCGCCTAATCCAACTCGGCGTTTGGAAAGTTATGCGAGATCTTTTCGTTTAAAATATCTTACTACCTGAAGGTCAAAGTCTTCAAACTGTGTGTGTTGCAAGTAATGACATACAGATCCGTAACGTGGTCGCTGAATATGGGCCTCATAAGAAAGCTCAGAGTCCATCAGCGGACGATGGAGCGAGCTATGCTCGGAGTATCTCTACGTGATTAATCAGGTAAATGAGAAGATCTGTCGAAGAACCAGTGTCAACGATATAGCTACGCGTGTCGCGAAGCTGAAGTGGCGATGGACGGGGTACAACAGTGCGTGTGTTATGGAGATCCCATGAAGAGACTTATGTCCAGCAGAGGACGTCTATCTTTTGAAAAAAAAAAGATAATTTCATTTGAGACTCTATTACCAGCAAATCTAATACTAAAGAGCAAACCTCAAGTTGTCATGAAACACAGTCTACCAATTTCAATTACGGTGAATGGTCTGCTTATTTTAAAATGAAACAAAAGCAAACTACATTACTGTTAATAATTAAGTTCGTCCTCAATTATGTAAAGTTCACAATTAATACATTTTACCTTCAAAGTTACTGACGCTGGATTTTATTGCTAAACGAAGATATCTCATAAATGGTTTATTCCTTTATAACATAATTATATTCTTGAATACCAAAACGTTAAAACATTTTATCAGAAGACTTGGAGATAGAAAATTGATCATTTGAATCAAGGATATATTTAGAATCTGTAGAAATAAAGAAGAATCTGTAGAGTCTAATGACGCAAGGAAGCGCGAAAAACGTCGGCCCCCACCTATAAATTACCTATAATATCGCTTCTACAGCGTCATATGTTAATTCGCCAAACTAGATTACATTAGTTAGTATATAAAAAATGTTAATGAAAGAAATATACTAATTATAATCTTATTTTATTATAGGTTCATAGACTATCACCTGTCAGATTTTGCTTTGTATTATAAAAATTTCCTTTAATTTTCAAGCTGGTTCTAGCGGAGCGAGCGAAGTCAGTGTGTCATAGTTTGTCTCGCGTAAATCTTGACCTCGCGGAAATTCCGGGATAAAGGAATCCTATATATTTATGCTTTAAATGCTCCTCTATCTTCTAGTGAAAGTTTCATCAAAATCGGCTTAGCCGGTCCGAAGAATACACTCTTAACTTAAAACTTCCAAAATAGTATATAGTGCAAAATCTTTTAGTAGAAATCATAAAAGTCGTTTAGTAGATTTCAGAAAATCAATCACGCACAGACAAACAGATGTTAGGGACTTTTTTATAATATGTATAGATTATAAAAGAAATTAAACAAGATTTTCAATTTAATTTACTTTTATTTTAATTCATTATAATACAATTTCAATCTTAATTAAGACCATGCAAAATTTGTTACAAATTGTTATTATCTTTCATAAAGTTGTAAATAATTAAAAAAGGTTTAAAAGTGGTTGTTTTTTTGTTTAAAAGGGTCTGCCGAAGAACTGAGATTTACTTAAAGATGCCTTAAATTCTTTTGTAATGTAGATACATTGTAAACGCCAGGAAAACCGGCTATTTAATATTCCTGCTGATGGAAGTTGCTTTATTTTTTATTTATATTCTTATATTATTTTCTTACTTTTAGTTAATATATTTTTTAAATAAGTGGATTAAAATGTAAAAAAAAAAACAAAATATCCAATTTTCAACTATGCTCAAATGACTGAAAAATTTAACTTAAGTAACTTAAATAATCTGCTCGCAGCAGGACTAGTGTCGAAAAATATTCCCCTATTAATAGACTCCAAAGAACCTGCAATGATTTTTCACATATACATATATAAAATGGATATTTTCAAGAATTCATGTTTGCGATGGAAACATCAAATACTGCAACTAAATTCAGATAAGAGTAGTAGTATTTTTTCATAATATTTTTTTCATATTCACTCTTTTTTCTCATTTATTTTTAATTTTTATTGTTAACATCATATTTAATTTAGACTTATTTAGAATATTTTTTTATTTTGATCTCAAATATGTGTTTATTTTTTGTTATTAAGTTTATGAATATTGTTTCACTCCTTTTATTAGTAACTAGCTAGGTTAGGCTAGCTTTTAAACTTTTTATTAACCTGTATTTTGTGTATGTTTGGCCTATTAACTGTTGGCGTGCCAATAAATAAATAAATAACAAATAAATAATCAATCTCTATATTATTAATACATTATTAGTATTGTGCTACCCAAATAATGTATAATTTCGCGAACATTCTCAATCAAACACTGATTGAGCTAAAAATATAATGACCTTATGTTGTTTTCTGAATAGATTAAAAAAAAACGACACAAGCGTTGATTAATTGACTCTCAGGCCTTTATGTGGATGGATATTCGACACACTGAACTTTTGACCAGTGACCTTAACATTATGGTCTACTGTCACCGTTATCATTGACATTTATTATAATTTACTAACTTGTAATTACCGGAACGACTTGTTTTAACAGTTATTAAAGTGTTTCCGAGTAAATAGGTGATATTTTTTAATTTATACTTTCTTAATATTGTTTTAATGGAATAGAAATCTTATTAATTCGCTAGCATCATTACTACGTAGGCGTTGAATCTTTGATTATTTAATTTAGGTCATCAACAGCATACACTATAATGTAGGAGTCAAAGAACAACTAATAATAAATAATAATAATAAATATATGGGACACTTACACACACGGTCGTCCGTCCCCAAAGTAAGTAACTTAATACTTGTGTTATGCTGGACAGACAACTGGTGAATATATACTTATATATTTATTAAATACATACTTAAATACAAATATACACCCAAATAAACTGATGAAAAATTGGATCAAAGACCAACAAATTCATTTATAGAAAATATTGGCCCTCGGTGGGAAACGAACCCGCGACCCGCGGAGCTGAAGGCAGGGTCACTACCCACTGCGTCAACGGGCCAGTGCTGTACTGTAGAATACATACCAGAATACAACAATAAAATAAATAATATAAAAAAATTCTATAATGGGTGCTACTTTCAGATTTCCCATTATATATTCATTTTGTTATTATATAGTCGTCATACAACACATCCATCTTAACATTCTCGACTTATTTGCATAAACTTTTCTTTTATCCGTCTTTGTAATTGTCTAACATTCTAACGCATACAATACGACAAATCTTATGACCGTTGTATAAACATAATATCCTAAAATTAAAATTCATTAATAAAAGTTCTTTTGAATTGATAAACTTAAAAAATATTTTAAAAAAAGTAATATATATCAAAAATTGTAAAACAAAACTAAACTAGGCTTATAGTCTCACCTAATAGACATTATTATGCTTTTAAACGAAGAAACCGAATGAATGAATCTTAATAACTATTTAAAAATCAATATTATGACGCAACACGAAAAACTATGACTGTTATTAAATATTTACGATGACACACATAATAGTAGGCATGTATGTTTTACATTTTAAATAAAATTTAGAGTAAGAATAAGATAATGGCAGGTCAGAGAGCCCATAAAAGATGAAGGCTAATGGAAATAGGCAAAGTGTACTGGCTTATGATTTTAAGTTTTTTTTACTCCAAATCAATTAATATGTTAATTAATTGAGATAGATGTGTTTAAATACTTTTCTAAAGGCCTTAATAATAAATTCTAGAGCTCGTTTTAGCTTAAAAGACGCGCCCTATTCTCGTATTTACATACTCACGCAAATTTAAAATATGTACGAAAAACATCTAACATACAATTGTATTAAACAATCAGTTAAGAACAATGTACTTGCTAGGAACGGTTGTTCTTGATTTTGTTGTTCAACTAGTTTAATTTTCTCCGTATGCGGGGGAGGACGTCTTGTTTCATACAATAAGCCAGCGCTACTTCATATAGAGAGCGTAGCTAGATTATTAACGACAAGTCGACCACGACGTTCGCCAATAGTTCGTAAATCACGCAACAGCAGTTTCACAAGTTACTGATAAAGTGTCGGATAGAACCGACAAATAAACTAAGTAGCAGTAAATATATCTGAAAAGAGACTCTAAAATGTGGAAATAAAAAAGAAATCGCGGACATTTTGAAATAGATATTTGCTATCCAGCAGATAAACAAAATAACAGCCACATGATCTACCTGTTAACGTATTAGGGACTGTTAGTGCTGAATAAGCCTATCAGAAACCTGAGAAACGCAAAATTCCGAGATATGTGTCAGAAATGTTCCGAATAGGCTAACTGACAGTTTATTGTTAACTTCTGAAACAAGCCCTAAATAGCAGATAAATGTCTAAAAAAAGGGACAACAAAAGTGAAAAATTAAAAAAAAATCGCGGACATTTTGAAATAGCAAATTTTTGTGTTAAATTAACCCAACCACTTAGGGAGTGAAAATTAGATGTAGCCACACATAAAATTTTATAAAAATCGGTCAAGCCGTATAGGAGGAGTATGGTAAATAAAATTTTGAGTCGATAATTTCATATACATATAATTATATAATATATTTAATTATATAATATATTTTTTAATAATGATAAGATATTTTTTGTAGTACGTAACAATTTAGTTGTTACGTACTACAAAAAATATACACTTTCGTTTAGATACGACTAATATAATACAAATATAGGAAAAGAGTTTGTCTTATATTGTATTTTATAATAGTGTCCTAGATTTAATATATCATCTACACAGTATATATCAATTAAAGTATTCTCAATACTCGTTATTAAGACGAAAATAGCACAGACTTATACATAATGTATTAGTTTTGGCTATTTTCATCTTAAATTTGAAACAAATGCATCGTATTTTTAATATTTCATTTTAAGTACTATTTAAAAGCATGTTCTTATATACATTTTAGATAGATTAGTAGATAGATTAATTCGGAGTTATTTAGGTATAAATAAATTCGATTGAATATTTTTATTTTCATTATTATAAAATAAATTTATTACTAATGGGTACCGGGTTTTGTACCGGTAGACATGCCTACATAAATAGTATATAGGTACTGATATAGCTACCTTGTCCGGCGAATTAGTTTGATTGATTAAATAAAGAGGTAGTTGTGCTACTGGCATTTTGAGCTACATTGACCTAAGAGCCAAGAATTAATCCAATTGAATGAAATGATTGAATAGGTTTTTCGTTTTCGACCTTCATGAACGGTATTTGGATAACAACTGATTCGAAAATATTACATAATATGTAAGTAATTAACTATGCACTAGTAGTTGACAGTTTTGTATGAAATTTTAATTAATAAGCGTTTTGTTCTTTTGAATCTTGTTGTTTGAATCGTTTTTGTTTGAATCTTGGTCGCTGACTATGGGCCTCATAAGAAAGCTCAGAGTCGCTCAGCGGGCGATGGAGCGAGCTATGCTCGGAGTTTCTCTACGTGATCAAATCAGAAATGAGGAGATCCGTAGAAGGACCAGACTCACCGACATAGCTCAGCGGGTCGCGAAGCTGAAGTGGCGATGGGCGGGGCACATAGTGCGGAGAAACGATGGACGTTGGGGTCTCAAAGTGTTGGAATGGCGACCCCGCACCGGAATGCGCAGTGTCGGAAGACCCCCTAATAGATAAACAGACGACCTCAATAGGGCCGCGGGGAGCTGCTGGATACAAGCGGCACAAAATCATGCATTCTGGAGATCCCATGAAGAGACCTATGTCCAGCAGTGGACGTCCATCGGTTTAAAAAGAAGAAGAGAAAAAGAAGCGTTTTGTTTGTTGTAGCTAATAAAAAATATTTTTTTATTAGCTGAAGGAATCCAAACGATTTAGAAAATTCGAAAACTGTTTGTCATATTTAGTATGCGTTTTATTTTTAAATTTGTCAGATATAGTATGCGTTTTTTGTCGAAATTTAGCAATCATTTAATGATAACAATAACTTTAGGGAAAAGAAATTCCGACACTTATCTGTGATATAATAGCCACTGAAAGCAAATCATAAAACTATACTGAAGGTTTGATTATAAGTTTTAGTCTGTAATAAAACTTCTCTAACGTCATTTTTTTTATCCTCCTGCCCTTATCCCACTCTAAGTGGGGTTGGCACAACATGTTATAAACATATTGCCACATGATATGCTTCGTATTTTACAGCCGCCTGCCTGACGTCAACTTACCTTAATCGTATATTACGACGACGCGGTAAGAAAAAGGTGGTCTATTCTACTCAACCGGATACCACAAGGCGGGCAAACTTACCTTAGTCACCTTTTACGACACCTCGGTAAGGAATAATGGTGGTTTATTCTAACCTGCCGGAAACCACACGGCGGGTCGTCTTACCTTAGTCGCCTTTTACGACACCTCGGTAAGAAATAAGGGTGGTACTATTCTATTCAGCCGGATACCACACGGCGTGGTATTTGGGTACCAAATGATTCGAAAATATTACAGAATATGTAAGTAATTGACAATGCACTAGTAGTTGACTGTTTTGTATGAAAAAAAGATAATCGTACTAGCATCTCGGTAAGAAAGAGGATAGTCTATTCTACTCAACCGGATACCACACAGTGGGTCAACTTACCTTAGTAGCCTTTTACGACACCTCGGTAAGAAATGAGGGTGGTCTATATAACATCATAAAATAAATCATAATTGTTTTTATATATATAAATATAATAAATAATAATTATTAGTTTTTGCTTGTCCACTAAATTATAAAACGAGGGCATAGAAGAATGAATAAAGCAAAAAAGCGGTATAATTTAGAAAAATTGGCACATTATAATCGAATTAACTAGGTTGTCATGCCTGTATAATATACATCATCGATATACAAAGTTCTTTTTCTAACAATATTTATAGTGATAAATCAACTTTATTTATAACTATTTTCTGCTAACTTCAAAATAGTAGGTCAGTCTGATGTTAATGGATTTAAATGTTATTCACAATTTATATTAATAAACGTCCGATTCTAATATTTCAATAAAACATTTACTTATCATAATTTAATTTGTCAGTATAATTTCTCTTGTGACTTCTTTGATATATTAATACACAGCTTTAATGGAAAACAGATAACTCTCGTGTGTAGATTTTTAAATTTATATAATTAACATATAATGTTTTATACGCGAATGCTTGTATGAAAATTTAGTATATTTTAAATTATAAGTAAGTAAAGTAATTAACGGCCTGTTACTATCCCACTGCTGGGCATAGGCCTCTTCTCTCCGTTTTTGGAGAGAAGGATTGGAGCGGAGACCTACCACGCTGCTCCAATGCGGATTGGTAGGTTACACATATTACCAGAATTCTCTAGAGATATGCAGGTTTCCTCACGATGTTTTCCTTCACCGAAAAGCGTGTGATAAATTGCGATTATCAATTAGACACATAAGTTTTACTAGAAAACTCATTGGTGCCTGCTCCGGGTTAGAACCCTAGACCTCCTCGAAAGAGGCGCACGGTGTTATCGCTGGGCTACCACAGCTTATAATTATATCCTTAATTTAATAGAGTTTGCGATTTTGTCGTGGAGTCTATCTCATGATCATGCTTAAATAGATAGATAGATAGATAGATAGATAGATAGATAGATAGAAATTCTTTATTGCACAAACATTACATAACACAAGGAACAAAAGGAAAGAAACTTAACTAAAGAAGCGTAAAGCGTGCAAAAGCGGTCTTATTGCTTAAAGCAATCTCTACCAGCAAACCTTTACTGGGAGAAAAATTGATTTTGTACCAGTGAATATGTGCAATGCTTGTGTATTGTACTGACGGCTGTGGAAGATTTTTTATCGCAGGTTTTAATTAATATAGTAAATCAAATTATTTCAATTTCAAATAAATCACAAGCAACCGTAAAATCCATATCTATATCTCATACTTAAGATTATTAATAAACTTAATTTGAATGATTATCAATTAAACTGAAACATATAAGGAAAAAGTTATGTATTACACGTTTACCGGTCTTTCTTTTAGACTGATTTGAATATTTTTTACTCACGTAGTGCGCCATATTTTATAATAAATTTGCTATATAATGTACACATAAATATCAAATTCTTATAATAGGTTAATAATTAATTAGAGATATGTTTTTGTGCTGTCCTTGGGGTTTTTTGATTGAATATGATATCATCCAGCATAATATTTTTGATAACGAGATCCCTTTTTGAAAAAACCTCTTAAAGCTATCTTAAGCATGGTACTGTAACTTGTACTTGTTGCTGCAGTTGGTGGAATTAAACTTTCCTGAAAATTTCGAAAGTTTCTTAACTTTCCCGTAATTTTCTAAACTTTGCCGTAAGTTTCTAAACTTTCCTGAAAGTTCCTTAACTTTCCGTCTGATGGCAAAAGTTTTGTCTCCCCTTAGAAAGAAGGTTTATTGGATAAACCCTCCACACTTTTTAATGAAAAATTGAAAGGTTGCATGTCTCCTAGGAGTCTATATCGGCTCGTATTTAGGATTAAATATACTGTTTCAACATGTTTCAAATACAAGCTGCTTCAAAAAGTGTGATCAATAATATAAAAAAAACATTGTCGCCGTCAATGTAACAAGTTGTTAAGAAAGAATTAATTGGATGACGTTTGAAAAAATGCTTCTTATTTATTGAATAAGTGTGATGGAAAAATTTCCTTGTTATATTTCAGTTTCAAATATAGAACACCACTTATGTATGAGTATATCAAAAGTAACAATAAAATTATTTTGCTATAATCCGCGATGAAGTAAAATAGAAAATATATATATAATGCTAAAAGTCGCAAGGCTTTGCGATCTTGGTCGTGGAGTCTATCTCCTGATGATGCTTCGGTTGCGGGGCGAAACGATTGTTGAGTTTGTGATAGTGCTTGTGTATTGTGGTGGCGGTGGTGGAGGTTTGTGCATGTGTTTTTTATGAATCCTGCATGTATCAGGTATGATAACCGATGGTCCACTCTACATTTAGCGTTATATATATTTTCTATTTTACTTCATCGCGGATTATAGCAAAATAATTTTATTATTACTTTTGTATAATGGATCTCCGCAAAGTAACGCCTAATTCTATAAATTACGAGTTTATCCTTTTTCCTCAATGTAGTATAATTCTTGACGCGCATTTAATTTCATAGAAGTACATAAGAAGGTGTAAATTAACTTTTCAACTGAATGAGTTGACAAACAAAAGCAGGTAACAGGATAAGTGTTTTGTTTTGTTCTCTTTTACGTGTATTTACTTACACTGTGTTATGTGCGTCAGTACGGTACGCAAAGATTAAAGCGAATGTTCTCTTAATAACAGCTTTGCAAGTCAATGTTTATTTAAATTTCCATATTCGTATTAAAAAAATCAAGCTGTCAAATACTGTCAGTCGTTACAATAACAGGCATTGAATAAACTAAGTGTTAAGGTGAAGTCAAAATTCCAAGGAAATTAGTATAGCTATTAATTTGGAATAAATCGCTACAAAAAATAAATAATAGTTAGTGAGTCGTATTTTACGACACCTCTGTAAGCAATAAGGGTGGTCTATTCTTAATATTTTCTATAAAATAATCACAAACTATTTATTTCTTGCATAATATCATCATCCTCCTGTCCTTATCCCACTCTAAGTGGGGTCGGCAAAACATGTTATAAACATGCTGTCACATGATTTGGCTACGATTTTTCGACCGGCCGCCTGCCTGACGTCAACTTACCTTAGTCGTTTTTTACGACACCTCGGTAAGAAAGAGGGACTATTTTACTAAACCGGATACCACACGGTGGGTCACTCTACCTTAGTCGCCTTTTACGAAACCTCGGTAAGAAAGAGGGTCTATTTTACTAAACCGGATACCACACGGTGGGTTACCCTACCTTAGTCGCCTTTTACGACACCTCTTATTTCTTGCATAATAATGTTCGTAAAAAACAATTACATCGTAAAATTTATTTTATTATTTACTTTACAATACATAAAAAAAACAAAACCGTCACCAAAAAGCGACCGCTCTACATTTAACATACAATAATTTATTACGAAAGCTATCGAAAGTTTAACATCTATTTATAAAATGTAAACAATATAGTGTTTACGGTTTCTTGTAACTAATCGTTGTCGTTTTCACAACCGTTAGAGAGACTATTAAAAAACATAATAAATTTGCGGCTTTGCCTAATTCGCAGGTCTTTCACCGAATTTTAATGCGGGTTACTCATCGATAAACAGTTACTCTTTAGATAAGGTACTAGGAAGAACAACAAATATATAAGTAAAATCATATTAATTAAGTCCTTCACTAATAGTATTTATTTACAGGAAAAATGTACAATTTATATCTATCTTAAATTACTTACACGCTAGGACTATACAAATCGTGCCCACGTGGAATGGTCTCAAGAATGCTGGCAGCGTTTCCACGCTGAATCGCTAAACTGATTCTTTGTGCGAAAAAGGAGCCAGCCCTCTTGTCACCTGAAGAGGCAATTGACCGAGGTGTTCCTTCACTAATGAAGGATTTGAGATTGCTGATGTTCCTCAAGATCTACTTTTATATCAATATTTTTTTAAACATGTATGATATATTCCGCTTAGCTAGGTACAAACACATAAAATAGTCATAAAATAAATTCGTATTAAATATTTTAAAACAATTAAAGTATAACAATCGCAATTTTATTTAAAAATGTAAAAAATGTCTTTTAAATAAGAGTAGATAATGTCAGGCTTATTTAAAAATAATAAACATAGACGAAGCGCTGTTTCCATCGAGAAATACATATTAAAAATAATTTGTGATGGTAATGTTATGGTAAAGTAACGGCTTGTTACGATCCCACAGCTGGGCATAAGCCTCTCTCCGTTTTTGGAATGAAGGATTAAAGTTACCACGCTGCTCCAATGCGAACGAATGCTCGAATGCGAAATTAGTGCCTGACCGGGGTTTGCACTCGTGACCCTTTGAAAGAGTCGCTCAGCCTAACCGCTGGGCCATCACAGCTATATGTAAAGCTTAAAATTAAGCTATAAAACTATAAAGTACATCACTATTACCAAAATTAAGTCATATATTTAAATTCAAATGTATTTTATTGGAAGCAAGGCTCATATGTTAGTAACAGACTTATAAACTATGCAAGTGATTTTAATTTAAGTGCACTATAATTTAAAGACCCTATTCAATTTAGGCTACTTACCAAAATGTTCATATATCGCGCATATATGGGCGATTACATTATTTACTTTATTCGTTTTATAAAATCTATTTTGAAATACAGGAGGATAAAATGAGGTCTATTATACTATATGAAATATGTATAGCTTTATAGTTTTCTCCTGCTGTGAATTTGATCGTTATCTGGTTATCCGAATATAACATATTTCTGTTCATAAGATACAGATCATATTAATATTTTTTTAATATTTATAAGGACATTATTAAATTAGAACGAACATTAGAGTTCACTGTCGTCTGCAGTATCTTATTATACTGATTCTATCCAAAGCTCAGTGGCCTTAGTTTAGTTTGAACAAATTGAAATACTTACTTAATTACTTAAGAGCGTGGAGATGGAGAAATGAGTCTTCACCTTATGGCTGAGTGCCCTATGTACTCGTTGGTAAGATGGGAGATACTAGGTAAGGATGAAATTGAAGTTGAAGATCTGACAAATATCTCCTTCAGGGATATTATCAGGTTCGTAAAAGCTACGGGTAGATTAGAGGTGACACTGTCGGGACAGCAGTGAAACCCTTGTCTCAACAAGGGGAAATAGGTGGAATAGTCCGGCATAGGAGCTGACCACCCGCCCTGCACCGACAGGCGTCCCCGAAACTAGATAGATAGATACTTAATTACTTGACTGGCCCGTTCGTGCAGTGGGTAGTGACCCTGCCTGCAGCTCCGCGTAACGTGTTGTGCCGTCCCCACTTAGAGTGGGATAAGGGCAGGAGGATGATGATGAAAATTAAAACATCTTAAATAATATATCAATTAAAAGCGTTTAACAAAATTTCGTGTCACTACTGTTAATAGTTGAGGAGTTCTCTCGTCTGGAGCCAAGTAGCGTCAGCATCAGGCAGCAGCTTGAGATCATGCTTATTATAAACATGCATTATCATTGGACCAGTATGTAAAATTTCAGCTCAATCGTCCACCGTGAAGTGGGTCAAATTTAACTTGCAATATTCCACCTTCACATACAAAAATACACACAACTTAAATTAAATAAATGGTTTAAAAAAGTGTGAAACTCGAGTGGATGACTTTCTATAAGGCAGATTTTAAAATATCATAACTCGTTAGTTGTATATTACCTGTGCTTTATGATTAATTTCATTTAAATTTGTTCCTAATTAATACATTTCGTTTTAGTTCGTCCCATTTTATACCGTTCATCTTAATTTACCGTTTCATTCGATCTGGTTTGATGGTGAACACAAAATTCATCTTTATCAAAATTATGACTTTAATAAAAAGATTGTTGACCTCCCTAATTAATATTTCTCGATTAATCGTGGACACAGTAAATAAATCTCAAGCCATATTTTATAAGTTCCCAGGTGTATTGTATCATTTCTATATTTGTGTTGAAATTTACGATCCGCTTTGAATATATATTATTCAGACACTTTGTGTCATCGTTCTTATAAAATAAGGTCTTACACAAACGTTGTAAATTTAACATATTAACTAACTTCTAACTAGGACTTTGTCTGCGCGAACTTCTTTAATGAAACAAAAATAATATCAATAGATCTATCGTGATACAAAAATAACACGATCCATTGCTTCTTGTGGATGTAAAAGAACAACGAACTAACTCACTTTTACTCTTATAATACTATAATGAATATGATAACTTTATTCGTCAAAGATTTACGGGTCCAAACCCTGTCCAGGCACCTACGACTTTTTTATGATATAATGTTCTTAATTGTTATTTAGGTATAATAAAAATAAGTTTTATGTATTTGCATCTTATCACATGCTTTTCGGTGAAGGAAAACATCGTGAGAACATATCACGAGAATTCCTGGGATATGTATAACCTACCAATGCGCATTGGAGAAGCGTGGTAGGTTCTTGCTCGAACCCTTCTCTTTAAAAACGAAGGCAGAAGATCTATGCCCAGCTGTAGGATAATAAAAGGTCGTCAATTTTGTTTGTTTTTTTGTAATCTATTTATTGCACAAATTCAAATTATTATAAAAATGATAAAAAAAACACAACATAGTGTGCAATGGCGAGCTTATTCCGTAATCAGAATCTCTTCCAGGCAACCAGTCTTAAATAAAAGAAGTAATAATTAATTTAAATAAAAATTAAGCGTATTTAATAATATCAAACAAAAATTAAATTAAATTAATTAAGTTTTAAGTTAGTTTTATTGCAATTTTTTCATGAAAAATGCTATTGTATGGTATATAAATCTGCATTTTTAACCGATTGCTAAAATAATTATTTTTAAATTAAGAGTGTGTGGTAAGCTTAATTTGCTTTTAGAGTTGCTACAGACAGAGTGGCAGCAAATGACAAAGCATTACCTCATCTATGTAGATATAAAAGTATTTAAAATATTATAATGTTAATTAAAATCTTGTTTTTAAATGATCCTAAAAGCGTAATAAATGTTAATATAATAACATTTTCCTTAAAAGGTTGTTAAGATTAAAATTTGTTTATTGCGTTAATTAGATATCCTATTAAATATATTGAATGGTAGGGCTAATGAATTTGATTGTTTTTTTTTGGAAATAATAAAGCTTCGGTGTTTTAGTTCGTTATTAGCGTATTTCTTAAATGTTTCTTTAGATTTATATATTAAATCTCTCATTTTTATTATTCAATTTTATCCTTATTCTTGTTTGATTCGAGAGATAATATTAAAGTTTTCTACGTCAGTAAAGAACCCAATCTACAGCAAGAATTATTCTGCATTGATTCGTTTGAGATGATATAAATTCATAAATGAAGATTCTCCTAGAAAATCATGGTCATCATTCTGTACCATTTCCACTTTAAGTGGAGTCGGCACATAATATTTTTCCATTCTTTGCTATCATTCATCAACTCTCACGCTGCTCCTTTTATATGCATGTCACACTTCACAATCCAAAAATTTCTTTTTAGTCACATATCCATCCACTTTGATATTTAACACTCCTTCGGTCACATGATTTTTAATCCTCCTCATTATAAGTCCATAACATCTATTAAGATGTTAAGGACAAGTGGAAGATTACTTCCACTTGTCTTTTCTATGATGGGCGCACCTTACAAACTTCTCTGTATATACTTAACTAGCAAGATGAAAGTCGTAATATAGTATTTTGATGTGGGTTAACCATATAAGCTAGACATATGCTGTCGCGAACTTTAATTTAGAACTTTTAGAGGGGAAAAGTTTTGTGATATATGATTTTTGAATAACTTTCACCGTTTTCAGTAAACGGCACATACAAGGCAAGTTTTAAATTTTGTATTCATCTTATCATGATGTTATATATATATATATATATATATATATATATATATATATATATATATATATATATATATATATATATATATATATATATATATATATAGCCTTCCTCTATAAATGGACTATCTTACACTTAAAGAAATCAAATCGGTTTTGTAGTTCTTGAGATTAGCGCGTTCTAACATACAAACTCTTCAGCTTAGTATAGATTCGTATTTAATGCAGTCTTGTCACACCACACATCCACCTTTCTCATCTCACATCACTGTATCTACTCTAATTATATTAAAGGAATGACGCAAAATTTATGACACAAATATGTTCCGTTACATTTACAGGAACTGTCTTTTCATTATTTATGTAACCTGTTTTTCTCAAGCAAATGATTTACGATTCTTGGAATTTTTAATGGAGTTTACGACATGGGTTGTAAAATTCGTAAAAATAATAATTTTTCCGTCTAATGTATTCTAAGTTGGGCGTGATTTGCTAATTATAATAAAATTATCATAGCTTATACCCACCCAAATCACGTCGGCCTACTCTATTTTTTGTTATCAGTCCTTATAATAATTTACATAATTGGTTAATGAAAACGTATGGTGACCTTCATGATGCGATGATTGGATACAAGGAGAAAATCCGGGTTTGATTGCAAATTCCGAAATGATATTTCTGACCTAAAAACTTCGGGTACTGATTTTGAGCTGATGACTCTGAACAATTTTTCGTGTTTTTTCAACCTTGTTTGACCCTTTTTGCTTTGGTTTTGACTTTGGTATTAACACAGACACACAACTATTTCATAGAAAATTATAAATTTTAGTAAAATTAATTGCTGTAGTAATAGTAATTAAGTTTATGTTCATGTATTCATGTATTTTAATTAGACTCTTCACCATCTTCCTGCCCATCCCACTCTAAGTGGGGTCGGTACAACATGTTATAAGCATGCTGTCACATGATTTGGCTGCGTGTTTACGATCGGCTGCCTGCCTGATGTCAACTTAACTCAGTTCCTTTTTACGACACCTCGATAAGAAAGAGGGTGGTCTTTGCTACTAAACCGGATACCACACAGTGGGTCAACTTACCTTAGTCGCCTTTTACGACACCTCGGTAAGAAATGAGGTTGGTCTATTCTACTCAGCCGGATACCACACGGCGTGTTGACTTACCTTAGCCGTCTTTTACCACACCTCGGTAATGAGGGTGGTACTATTCTATTCAGCCGGATAACACACAGCGTATATTTTATTATGATAATGACTCTTATGTCACTAAATATATATTTATGTTTTCTCTCCTTGTCAAACCGTATTATATACCGCCTATTGAGTCTAACTTTCTAGTTTTTTTTAACGATTGAATGAAAAGAAGGTCATTGTACAATTTAAAAAAGAAAAATTAAAACTATAGAAAAAAACAATATCCAAGCAAAGTTGGAATAATTAAAATGTTTCTCTCTGACTTAGGTAGAGGCTTTGTCCTAGCTAATGGTAAATAGTTAGTTTAATCAAAAAAATACTTTTTAAAGTAACAATAAACATAAAACTCTCACCACGCATGATAGACGTATAAAATAATCCACTTTAAGAAGTGTCGTAATTTTTTATGCCTTTTGTGTAAGTTTACTTTACCGCCTTGTTAGCCTTCGGCGAAGTGATACCTACCGCAGCCGATGACGAGCCTCTGTGTATTTTAAGCCTTAAATTAAAAGAATATCCGAAAAATTATATGAATTTTTTTGTTAGGTGAAATTTCCCTGTTTGGCTTTTGTCTCTCCGCATGCTATTTTATGGACCAGACTATGAACGAGTCCCACTTTTAACGATATTTAAAGATTGGTGTTGGCATAAGGTCCTACTCGCAAGTTACGTTAATTTCGCCCTCTACAATCAAATCAAATCAAAATAAGCTTTTGCAGGCACTTTTGAATCGTCAAGGATCAATTAAGCAGATATATAGATATACCAGCAGCAGATACAAAGATAGATAGTAAGACACTGCGACTCTCTAGAGACGATAATGAGTTCAAACCCCGGGCAGGCAACAATGAGTTTTTCTATTAAAACTTATGTATTTAATTCATAATCGCAATTTATCACTGCGGTAGCGTTATTAACCACTAGCAATCGCCAGCGGCTCCGCCCGCGTGGAAAGATTAAAACCGTAATATAGTCTTTTGATAACTATAAAAAAAATATTGAAGTGGGTCAACCTTAAAAGCTAGACATATGGTGTTGCGGACTTTTATTTGAAACTTTTAGAGGGGAACAATTTTTTAGTACATGAATTTTTAATAACTTTTACCGTTTACTCAGTGCACGCAAGGGAAGCTTTAAATTTTGCCGTTTTCGTACAATTTTTTATTGCTGCTCCTCTCCTTTTCATTTTTGCGTGATGTCATATAACTTATAGATTTTCTCAATAAATTGACTATCTTATATTAAAATAATTTTTAAAATCGTTCCAGTAGTTCCTGAGATTAGCGCGTTCAAACAATAAATCAATCAAACAAACAAACTCTTCAGTTTTATATATTAGTATAGATATTGATTCAAGACGATTCAAAAGTGCTTGAAAAAGCTTATTTGAATAATTATTTTGATTTGATTTGATTTAAAAGAAAGGGAACGATAAAGAAGAGGGATGTGTATAGTAGGTATATATAATTTTCATTGGTTTAATGATATAAGGTAAATGATGGGCCCTTCTGAATTAAAAAAGGCAATGACTCATTAACTATTTTCATTCCGATGTCGCCAGTAAAGGAGGTATATACACTACAAGCATGATAAAGTTGAGTTTTCTTAAGAGAATTATCATCATGAGCATGATTGTGGTATCCGGCTGAGTAGAATAGACCACCCTCATTCCTTACTGAGGTGTCGCAATAGGCGAGTAAGGTAGTCGACCCGCTGTATGATATCTGGCTGAGTAGAATAGACCACCCTCATTTATTACCGAGGTGTCTTAAAAGGTGACTAAAGTGACCAACCGTGTGGGATCCAGTTGAGTAGAATATATCACCCTCTTTCTTAACGAGGTTTCGTACAATACGACTTTTGTAAGTTGACGTCAGGTTGGCGGGCGGTCGTAAAAGATGTAGCCAAATCATGTAACAACATGTCATCCCGACTTCACTTGGAAATGGTTAATGGCTGGAGGATGATGATGATATTTATGAGATAAACATATAAAGAAATATATTTTACAAATAATGTAATGAAACAAAATCTTTTCGAAATCGTTATCTAATATATACTTTTTTGTAAGACACATTAAAAACTTTTTGTTTAAAAAACTTGACACTTGTATTTTATAAGGTATTTCTAAAAAATCATTCGTGTTCTTTATTGAAGACGTAATTATATTGTTCTACAAACATACTTAAATCGAAAATA
The DNA here is from genome assembly GCA_029227775.1 of Morpho helenor. Taxonomy (NCBI): domain Eukaryota; kingdom Metazoa; phylum Arthropoda; class Insecta; order Lepidoptera; family Nymphalidae; genus Morpho; species Morpho helenor. Next base: position 13,082,797 of record JARGCU010000016.1, on the reverse strand, counting down.
TACACACAAGGAAGTTGTAATATAATCTTTATATTTAAAACAGTGTTTTGCGCGGCTCCAAAAATGTTTACATTACCAATATGATTATCATAACATTAAGATTTACTTATATAACGTACTAACAATACAGGGATTAATAACGTTTAAAAGTTAAAGCAGCAAGGTTGCGACACCTGACCCGAAATAAATGGATTTTCCTTGATATAATCTTATTCACATCTGACTTTTTGATATCAAATTATTCGATATGTCTTATAATTACCCGATACAGCATTGCAAATAACAATAGCCCAATATTAATATTTAAAAATTACAAACTACTATCATTTTAACCGTGTGACTAGCAATCTTAATAATAGTAATTTAGTATTTTTTTTACAGAATATTTTGAATGAATGAATGAATGAATAACTCTTTATTGCACACCAGGTAAATAATATACATAAACAAGAGAAATAAGAACATTTAAGAGTGCAAGGGCGGTCTTATCACTAAAAGTGATCTCTTACAGACAACCCCTACGTTAAAGTAATAAAGATAAGAGACAGGTTGAGAGCGGTGCACAAGATGAACTATAAAATAAAATCGATAAACTTACTTATTAATATTACATTCTACGTTACACAAATAGAATATAATAAAATATATTATATACTTAATTAAATATCCATATGCTATACATATATACAAATAAGTATGTTTATAACAAGAAAATTATATATATACAATTATACATAATTTTGATTTAAAATGTATTTTTGTTTGTTTATAAATGACTAACAATCGCCAGCGGCTCCACCCGCGTGGAAAGATTAAAACCGAAATATAGTATTTTGATAACCACAATATGGTATTTAAAGTGGCTTACCCTTAAAAGCTAGACATACGCTGTCGCAGAGTTTTATTTAGAAAGGGAAACAATTTAGTAATACATGATTTTTGAATAACTTTCACCGTTTGCTAAGCAAACACAATCAAAGCTCTTTAGTCTCTCAGCGGGTGATGTCACATGATTGCGACACCTCGGTAATAAATGAGGGTGTTCTATTCTACTCAGCCGAATACCATACGGCGGGTCGACCTTAGTCGCCTTTTAAAACACTTCGGTAAGAAATGAGGGTGGTCTATTCTACTCCGCCTTATACTTTAGGAAATAGTACCTGGTTGACTAAGCCTTGCTCGGTAATTTACCTAGCTAGATCGATTTTTCTCCCCCAAAACCCCCTACATGCTAAATTTAAGTAAGTAGCGGTCTGTTACTATCCCACTGCTGGGCATAGGCCTCTTCTCTCCGTTATTGGAGAGAAGGATTGGAGCTAAGACCTACCACGCTGCTCCAATGCGGATTGGTAGGTTACACATATCTCCAGAATTCTCTAGAGATATGCAGGTTTCCTCACGATGTTGTCCTTCACCGAAAAGCGTGTGATAAATTGCAATTATCAATTAGACACATAAGTTTTAATAGAAAAACTCATTGGTGTCTGCCCGGCTTTGAACCCATGATCGTCTCTAGAGATTCACACGGTCGCACCGCTAGGCCATCACAGCTTTTTATGCTAAATTTATATATATATATATATATATATATATATATATATATATATATATATATATATATATATATGTCGCATCCTGGCAACCATCATTCCATCATTAAAAATATATTGAAAATACATTGAAAATAGAAGGCGCAGCGGTGACAGAATGCAGACGGCGCATGTGAGAGATGAAGACAGATGCGTGTCATGGCGCAGTTGTGAAAATTGTTAAGAAGAATATAATGTTGAAGATAAGCGTTGTACTTTTCCATATGCACGATACCCTAATTACGCCCACTACTCTCTAAGAATAATGCCCAAGATACTGATAAGTCTACATCAGAAGTGGGATTCAATCGTGCAAATGGATGGATAGTATGTAGGGACTATGATGACTCACAATGGCGGATACTATAAGAGTTACGAAATAAAACAATTCAAACACCAAAAACAAAAAGAAAAAAAAAATCCAAGTGAGACGAATAATATCAATCGGCCGAAGTTTAAACCCGATAAATGATGATTTTACGTAAAATTGTGGTGTACTACAGCTGACTTATACTTGGACGGAAAAACAAAAGAAGATACATTTTCTGGAAATTTCTGCGGTTGCACTTATTAATTTAAGCAATGATAGATCAATGGATGATTAAAAATCATTCTGTATATGCCTGTTTTCGTGTTACGTATTTGTTGAATTGTTGGAAGAATTTAAATATAGTGCAAATAGCAGCATGAACGGTGATTACGCATTTGGTACAAAATTGATATATGACTGCAATGGCTTGCATTCACACCGGAGATATCTTCGCGTCAAAAGCTGCACCAGGAACTACAAGTATACTCCTATTTGAAACGAAAGTTATTTATAGAGGATCGCAGATTCAACGCGATCCCAATTCAAGCGTCTTAGTTGCGATCAGCAGTGCGCAGAAAAATGGAGTGTCGCAAACGGATTTTGGAACCAAAAGACTATTGTCTGTGGTACTGTGGTAAGCTCTGGACAACGACGACAAGCAGATTACAAATTATTTGTGTGCTACAGGTGTAGCAGGCTGGGCCACGTCGCGAGTCGCTGCATGGCCAAAAGACCTGCTCTTTGAGGTACCAGAACACCGACGTGTAGACTGTAGACCAATGTCTGGTCAAACCGCCATCAGGAGCTTTCACATAATTTGGTAGGTGTTATTACTTTGATTTGTTTCTGGGCCTGGATGTTCTCTCATAAAAGAGACTATAGCTAAAAAATTTAGTTCGGAGATAATTGATAATGTTGTCATTAATAGGGATGGCTAACAAGAATGTTTATAGTATCTTTCAAATAATTGTCAAGTAAAAGTAATCGGTTTTGCAACTGAAATTATAAGAAGAGGGTGAACTGTTCACCTTTTGCCAATCCAGCTCTTTTAGTCAAAAACATAATGTGTCTTATTGTTTTACAAAAATACCTGAGAGTCAAGTACCTATTGATAATGACAAGATTTGTGTTCACGTAATTTGTGTTGATGTTTATACAGACGGGTTCTTGGTTCGGTGGGTCGGTGACTGTACCAGAGTATCGTCTGTAGCCCAGTAGAAATCGGCATCTGCTCAGGGTGGTCCGTGGGTACGCAGTGAGCGATAGCTCTGGGGGTCGATGACACCAGGGTATCGTCTGTAGCCTGATAGAAATCGGTATCTGCTCTGAGTAGTCCGTGGGTACGCAGGGAGCGATAGCTCTGGGTGGTATAGTCGGGTCTAGCTGTGTAGCGATGGCCGTGAGTCATGTGGACTCGTTATCCCTGAGGGAAGACCCTTCTGCTGAGACAGAAGCGGTAGACCACGAACAAGATACCTGGGTTGTTTTTGAAGTAAATTCTGATAGGTTTTCTGTTTATTTTTGTAATGTCATGGTGAGTGTCAGTCAATGGTACTCTGCCTCAGTACTTTTCGTATGCATTATGGGTTTGGCATGCCCTTACATTTTATTTGTTGGGTTTCATAATTCAATGATCAACTTATGACGAGATATAATTTTCCTTGTTTTGTTCGTTTATTAAAAAGATCTAGACCTCAATGACCCAGATGTTGTAGGATAGGCCGAACGGAATTTCTGGGTTCGTTTGTTTGTTACAGATCAACACACGGGGACGTGTGTCTCGCAGGATGGCCGTGTCGCATCCTGGCAACCATCATTCCATCATTAAAAATATATTGAAAATACATTGAAAATAGAAGGCGCAGCGGTGACAGAATGCAGACGGCGCATGTGAGAGATGAAGACAGATGCGTGTCATGGCGCAGTTGTGAAAATTGTTAAGAAGAATATAATGTTGAAGATAAGCGTTGTACTTTTCCATATGCACGATACCCTAATTACGCCCACTACTCTCTAAGAATAATGCCCAAGATACTGATAAGTCTACATATATATATATATAAATATATATATATATATATATATATATATATATATATATATATATATATATATATATATATATATATATATATATATATATATATATATATATATATATATATATATATATATATATATATATATATATAAAGAGAACATATCTTACAGTGGACAGTCACCTTTACGTTTGCCGTGCCTAGGTCAATAGTTCAAGCGCAGTATATATAATTCATTTGCTTTTTAACAGTATCGAACACATTCTATATGTTTTAATATGATAGTAAAACAGTAAATGATGTCAGTCCGTCTGAGTCATATCTTTTTACGACTTTTACGAGATTTAACAATAAAATTTTATCTTTAAACTTAAATGGCATTGAGTTACACTTAGATACATACAAGCCAACCCTGTAGTTTGAACAGAATTGTTTTAGGAATAATTCTATTTATTACACAATAATTATACAACAGAATGCGTCTTGTAATCCTTTATTACATCCATTGGCAAAACATATTTTCAGCATTTTGTTTAGTTAACCACCGACCAACTTAACTTAGTCGCCTTTTACGAAACCTTGGTTAGAAGTGAGGGTGGTCTATTCTAAATAGCTGGATACCACACTGTGGTATACAATCATCATCTTCTTGCCCTTATCCCACTCTAAGTGGGGTCGGCACAACATGTTATAAACACGTTGTTACATGATTTGGCTGCGTTTTTACGACCGGCCGCCTGCCTGACATCAACTTATCTTAGTCGAATTTTACGACACCTCGGTAAGAGAGAGGGTGGTCTATTCTACTAAACTGGATACCACACGGTGGGTCAATTTACCTTAATCGCCTTTTACGTCACCTCGGTAAGAAATGAGGTTTGTCTATTCTACTCAGCCGGAAACCACACGGCGGGTTGTCTTACCTTAGTCGCCTTTTACGACACCTCGGTAAGAAATGTAGATGGTACTATTCTATTCAGTCGGATACCAAACGGGTCAACTCACATTGTATACCACACTGTGGTTTACAATGTGAGTTGATTATTAAAGACATTAAAAGTTTTTTGATTATTACAAAAATTGATATGAATTCATATCAATTTTTCATAACAATTGAAGAACTTGTAATGATGCTTATAATTGTAAGCATCACAAAGAAGGAACACGTAAAAACGTGTCTAATTGAGGGCCATTATGGTCTGTAATGCTAAGTTCAGATTTAAACAAAGCATATTCTTAATTAAACAATTTTTTTTTCAATGTATTAATCTCGTGAACATGATAAATGGCATTGTGCATTCAAAAATTAACCATTTCCGCCGTTTTCATTTAATCATGCACTAACTAAGAGGTGATAGACACAAAGCACTATCTCATATACCACTCAAATATAATATTTTCGATTTGATAAATGGGTATAGGCGTACAACAATTAATAATTTCCGTATTTTTTGTGAATAATATCCTGTTTAGTTAAACGCTAAATTAGTCAGCTAATTTATTTAAGTTTGAACATGCAATTATGATGTTTTATTTTGTGCTATTATGTAATAAATTGAAATAAAAAAAAGTATATTAACAAAAGGTCCGATTGGACTGTTTAATTAAACTTTGTTTAAGGTGCGATATGTTTAATAAGCTGTGATAGCCCAGCGGTGATACCGTACAAATCTTTCGAGAGGGTCACTAGTTCAGACCCGGGGACGGCTCTAATGAATTTTTATATTAAAACTTATGTGTCTAATTTGCAATTTATCACACGCTTTTTGGTGAAAGAAATCATCGCAAGGAAACCTGCATATCTCTAGAAAATTCTGGGGATTTGGGCAACCTACCAATTCGCATTGGAGTAGTGCGTTAGATCTTAGCTCAAATCCTTCTCTTCAGAAACGGAGAGAGCCTACGCCCAATAATGGGATAGTAACAGGCCGTTGCTTTACTTTTTTATGTTCAATAATTGTTCCGTATACAAGCTAAGAGGTTCTGTAGTTCTTTGATAATCTAGATTGGTAAAGTAAACATGAACATGAGTAAAACTGTAAACAACTCGATTAAAATCAGCTTTCTTTGGATAAATTTGTTTAACTTAACTTGACAGAAAATAGGACGTTATTTCTAGTAGCAGTATGATCAAACGTGTTCAAGTAAAAATAGAAACATTTTTTTATAGAATATCTGTAAAATAAATAAATATGAGAAAAGAGACAATAACGTCACTGACATCTCAAATCCAATGAACTTTTATGAAAGCTTTATATTTAAATACGACACTGCGCTTTTAAGGCCTTCTTTAAAAGAATATGCCATCAATAAATAAAGAGGTTGCAACATTGTAAAATGTTCTCACGTTTCGATCAAGATCTGCGTAATGTTTATAAACTGAAATTCCCACTTTTTATTCAGGGATTTACCGTGTTTAGATTTTAGATCAAGGTTACAAGAATTACTACTTATAAAATTAGTATATACCCGCGACTTCGGCTAAAGGCGATCTAGTCTTCAGCACATCATGCATAACATGCGCCTTATATACACCTTATTCCGGAAAAAGAAAATAGGATTTACTAGATATCTTTTGGGAAAAGCTCTACCCAACTAAAAGTAGACTTGGAATAGTAAAAGTAGACTCCGCAATAACAGGATTAATTAACAATAATATAGTTTAAGAATAGATGTGACATCATTAGAGAAGAGGCCATAGAGTAAGTAAAATCTTTTCAAAAGCTTCACGTAATTAGGCCAATTCAATTAGGACTGTATTGCTTGAAGTTGGGTTTTCTTTCGCTGGTTCTCACCCCTATGGTAATTCGGACTAATGCCCAACTTTCAGTCACAACTTTAACAGATTTAAAAATGTTATTTTAGTAAATACTATTTGTTTTATACTAATAATTATTTCACAAAGTACTTAAAATGAGCAAGATATTTTTTCATCAAAGAAAACGCAATTTATACATTTGTACAACAAATCGAAAGACTGCTATGCGTTCACTGATATAAAATTTCTATGCAGTAATTTTTTATGTGAAATATTTACTAAATGTTTTTTTATTTACTATTAAGAATAAGAGGTAAAAGACTGACGATTAGGGAATGGGAAGACGCAGTAATACAGAAAACAAACGAAAGCTTGTATCTCTTAATCAGACTTATCTAACAGTAACATGGTAGTCCACATATTAAGGAGAGTGGGGTGAGAGTAGAAACGAGAGATAGAGAAAGACAATGTGTGTTAATGTATATAACAGTTATCTGTGTTCAGTTCACAGTTATGTGTGTTTATAAAACACAGTTATGTGTTTTCAAGTCAAGACAAAATCGCAAAATTCATTAAATTAATAGACAGACCTTTTCGTGGTGTTTTTAATACAACGTAAATGTTCAGAAGGCGACCTTGTGGTGATTTTTTTAACAATCGTCCATTAGAAGACTTTTTATAGACTTGTTACGATAATAATCTACAATAAACGTTGAGTGACAGATTTATTACAAAAGCCAATGTTTTGTTCGCTTCTTCCTGATTGAGATATATGCTACTTTTGTATGTATATAAAGGATACGTGGTTTTTTTTATTGCCGAACAAAATTTCCATAAAACGAAATGCTTTTAGAACGAGCTTTATTTGAAAATTTTATGATGTTAAGCGGTTTTACAAGGACGTATTATTTGTGTTGTTTAAACAATCGTTACTAAAAATAATCGTAAAAGTGCACACACTGGTCTATACTTTGTAAATGTCGTCATCATCCTACTGTCCTTATCCCACTCTAAGTGGGGTCGGCACAACATGTTATAAACATATTGTCACATGATTTGGCTACGTATTTTACGATCGGCCAGCCTGACATCAACTTACTACCCGGTAAGAAAGTGTGTGGATTTATTCTACTTCTAAATTTTTTTTGGGCCATAACCAAAGCATCATCAGAAGATAGGCACAACAAAATCACAAACCGTTTCTCTCGTGAATTGAATGAACTAAAGCGCAGTAACATCTATAAAATACCTATATCACGGTACTACCAAACTCACATTATTTTTATTGTCGGTCTTCCGAACAGTATACTATTCAATTGAGTAATTTAATATCTAGTACCTGGTTGACCGAAACTTGCTCGATAATTTTTAAAATGATGTAAAAAAAAAATAAAAATAAAAATGAAAAAATAATAGGGCAGGTGGGGCGCGATCCCAGATATTTTCACCTCTCTATATCGCTCGTTCCCCAAATGAACTGCCATGACTTTACGTTTGACAGCGAAAAATTGTAATTGTATTCAAAGTAAAATTTAAAAAAAAATTTAGAGCCTGAAAACAGGGGATAAAACGACATTTTTTTTAAATAAAACTTATCTACATCGATTTTTCTCCCCCAAAACCCTCTACATGCTGAATTTCAGTAAAATCATTGGAGCCGTTTCTGAGATTCCGAAAATTTATACCTATATATACATATAAGATTAACTCATTTAAATATTAAAGATAAATGTCATAAACACGTTAAATTTAACAGTAAATATTTGATTGATATGAGTCGACCAATAAGCAATTTTCTGAATCTGGGTGCATACGAGTATATACAGCTACACTCAAATAAGTATTTATGAAATTTATTTTTAAGTATTTATTTAATTTAATTATGTATGTATTGATTTTATTTATTTCAATATATAAATATACTAGTATGTTCAACCCGCTTCGCAGAGCTTAATCCAAAGATATAGAATAACAGCTATTAAGATGATGACTAAAATGCTTTGATCGCCACAACACATTACAGAAACATACGCCGGATCAATCAAATCTAGAAATTTCATTAAATTCGGTCCGACTGTTTTGGAGTTTATAAAGGACATACAGACAAACATTCATTTTTGTATAGATTTACCAATTAAATATTGGGGATGAACGACCGTCTGAATCGTCCCATATATTTATCTCTTGTATTGTATTATAATCTTGTATATATATATTTTATTTTGAATTTTGGAAACGGCTCTAACGATTTTCATTAAATTCAGAATGTTTTTGGGGGGAAAAATCGATCTAGGTTTTATTAAAAAAACAATGTTGTTTTATCCCTGTTTTCAGGCATTAAAAACTGCTAGGATTTTATGAGAAAGCAAACGTTAATTATGCTATAAATTTCAAAGTCACGATTGCTTATTTGGTATCAAAATTCAGAATACCAGGATCTATTCCAAGTAACATAATCTTTTTTAAATTGTTTTTTTTATTTTTTTTCGTATATTTAAAAAATTAACGACCAAGGCCCGGTCACCCCGGAAACTTGTTATTTAAATGTTAATTAAATTAACAATATGCCTAGCAACACATTTATTTACGAGTCAACTATTTTCTTAAATTGTTAATGTGACCACTAAAATTAACCACCATAGCCATTAAAAAGGAAGACATCGAAGTAATATATATTATCATTAAGATATCATAAATATATATGAACATTTAAAAAATCTATTCATCTAAGCAAATATTTACATATATAGGAGGCATATTATCGGTAAAAAATTATGTTATTTTTAAACACGTAAGTTATGGCATCGATGTTTTATGTAATACATACTTAAAAATATCACTGATCGTTATGAACAAAAAAAAATTGTAAGAATTAATTCGTCATCTCAGTTTGAAAGTTATTTGTTACTATATAAGTTATTTGTTGCTATATTGACGTCAACTTACCTTTTACGACACCCCGGTAAGAAATGAGGGTGGTCTATTCTACTCAACCGGATACTACATGGTGGGCCGACTTACCTTACTCGCCTTTTACGACACCTCGTTAAAAATGAGGGTGTTATATTCTATTCAGCAAGATACCACACGGCTAAATAAAACCAACAAATTCTTTATACAAAATGTTGAAAATGTTCCGGGAAATCGGCGGGAATCGAACCTGCGATCGGCAAAGCTAAAAGCAGGATTACTATCAACTGCGCCAACGGGCCATCAATATATCAGTAGAAATACATTAGGATATACAAATAGAATTAATTAGGTAAATAATACCTCCTTATCGAATTTCATTGAGCCTCTTTTTATTTCATTATCAGCATTCAAAACAGCATATCAAGTTCCTTATTAAAATGTTTAATATATTAAGAGGAACTTCCGTGTAATAATATATTGATGACTAAGTCTCAGAATTTCTTACTTCTACACATGCTGTATTTGTGTGAAAGGTCAGGGTGGTCCAAACTACGCAGTAATTAAAGGTTATTTTTGGCGATAACTATCAGCGAAGCGGTTACCTACGTACGTGAAATAAATGCCTGGTTTTTAGCCAACCTCGGTGCGAAGGACCAAACAAAAACTTGACCCGTACATCGCAGAGTGTAGAAAAAACAGATGCAGTGTTCAATACAACGATCAAAAACAGTTCGATCAAGTTCTTTCAACAATATACCACGACTATATTGTAAGATTTGGTATAAATAATGCCTATATAGTCGGATGCCGTGTGGCATCCGACTATATAGAATAGTACCACCCACATTTCTTACCGAGGTGTTGTTAAAGGCGACTTAGGTAAGTTGACCCATCGTGTGGTATCCGGTTAAGTAGAATAGACTACCCTCTTTCTTACTGAGGTGTCGTAAAATACGACTAAGGTAAGTTGACCCATCGTGTGGTATCCGGTTAAGTAGAATAGACCACCCTCTTTCTTACCGAGGTGTCGTAAAATTCGACTAAGGTAAGTTGATGTCAGGCAGGAGGCCGGTCGTAAAATACGTAGCCAAATCATGTGACAACATGTTTATAACATGTTGTGCCGACCCCACTTAGAGTGGGATAAGGGCAGGAAGATGATGGTTTTTAGTTATCCATAGCTCACGTACTAGTTAAATAAAACTAAACAACATCTGAGCTATGGTTTTGCTTGTGAATTATTTGTGGTTGTACGCCACATAGGGTTGCCACCTTTTTTTTAAAGAAAAATAGTATTTTTCTTTTTAAATCAAAAAAATTGTACTTTTAGGAAATTCAGGAAAAAATATAGTACACATCTATTTTCCATGATTATTTATTATTACTTTTCGCTGGACAATGACAAAGGAGTTAGAGTTACTAACTAACTAAGCCCCGTAAATACATAAATGAGTTTCGTTCAAACATTATACAGTGCTGCGGGTGCGTTCCATTCACAGTTGGTTCAAAAAAAGCGCGACAATTGAATTAGCGATAAAAATATAGTATTTTTCGTCCTATATTGTATTTCTATAATATATAGTACAATTGACTAAAATATAGTACGATACTTTATAATATAGTACGGGTGGCAACCCTAGTCACACAATACAAGTGATTCAAATTGTAAGGAAGTTAGATGAATGTAAACATTAAAAAATATGAACTGTGAAAAAGGTGAAGAAACCAGTAATTAGGGTTTAAAAATTAAAAACTCCACACTTCATTGGTATATTACAAAAACTACTGTTATTTTTTCAAAATACGTGTTGGATCTAGACCGCGCAGGAATTAATATATATTCAAAATTAAATATGGAAATTATATCATGAGAAAGATCTATAAGATTTTTCTCCTTTAAATAAGATTATAATCGTATTGAATAGATACATCTGCATATTGGCCATCTTAATAACCGCTCCACTTATGTTATATCAGGTTTAATGGCTATTATATGCCTATTATTGATAATCAACCGGTCCCAGCAGAGAAAAACATGATAATATTAAATAACAGGTGTAAGGCCGTGTATTCCTATAAAAACCAAAAATCACGTTGTTTAGATGGTTATTTTAAGTATTTCATTATTTGTAAATAAGATTTTGATGACCCTACTTAACAATACTCTTTTTTATAATGATTAAAGTCAATTTTTTTTATTAAATATTTAGGATAGACCGCCTTCATGTCTTTGGCTAGGTATTTTACGACCAGCCACCAGCCTGATGTCAACTTACCTTAGGCAACTTTTACCGCACCTCGATAAGAAGGAAGGTGATCTATTCTACTCAGCCGGATACCACACGGCGGGTCACCATACCTTAGCCGCCTTTTACGACACCTCGGTAAGAAATGTAGTTGGTCTATTCTACTCAAACAAACTAATATAAATAAAGGGCTTTTTCAGCAGTTGTGATATCTGGTTTATTTTATATTCTGAGATTTACCTGTATCAACGTCTTTGACGTGGTGCCGAGTGGGTGCTTGAGAACATAATATTTGCGGTTTCCTCAAAGGCGGCACTTCTTTATTGCCTGTAATTTAATGGCAGCTATGTTTATAAGTTATTTCGAAAATTCGATTCCGACTTTCATATATTCGGATTCGTTTTGTGATTTACCTGTTTTCAGTGAAATAATGATGACAACATAATAAGTAATAACCAGGTAATTGTAGGTTAATTTTTGATTTATCACAGGTAACAGACAGGATAGATGATTTTATATATAACTATCAGTATGTAAAACATCTGATTTATTATTTGCAGCCCGGTCAAAAAAACAAAAATTTCAAATTCACGGTAATGCAAATTGGTGCCAGTAAGTTTTGATAACAATAAGCGACATATCAATATGTAAAGCCAGATCTTTAGAAAATAAAGCAGTACATATAGGCTATAGAAATCCTGTTAATTCCACAGGAATAGGATGGCATTGAAAAGAGCCGTCCATTATCATGCGACAACAGTCCACGCAAACGAAATTGCGGATAAAAGCTAGTATGACCAACATTTTTACTCAAACTTTAAGAAAATTAATGATTCCATCTTTCAATAACAAAACCACGGAAACTAAAGCGCAAAAATTTATAGACTTGTCTATTTTTTAAATGTTGCAATCAAAATGCAGCATTTCTAGAAACGTTTTTGCAAATTAGAAATCTTTCCAGTTGTAATAAATTGCCGAGTGACGAATTTATGGCTGACTTATATTCACACTAACTAGGAGTGCATTAATCATTTTTTTTGGAAATATTTGCTAGTGATATATAGACAGTGAGGTAAATTTTACTTTAAGCTTATTCTTTAAATGAAGAATCTGAAGGATAAGCATATCCAAACATGTTACAGCAACTTTGTATCGCAAATGTTGTTACGAGTATATAGTACACAAGCCACGTTGGCCGAAAAATGTGGCTACATATTCAAACTCATAAGTTTTTATAGAAAACTCATACTATGAGTTTTTTAACTTTTTGAGTTTTCTATATAACTTATGAGCTTAACTGATATTTATAATTGATCATGCCTTAACGACGAAGTAAACTGTATGAGTAAAATCTGTAGAATATTACGTGGAAACTGCTAAACCGCATTTAAATAATGCTACGTCATTTAGACCTATTCTTGTCGTTTGTTTTTTTTTTACGAAAGGAGAAAGTGTATTTCCAGCAGCCACAATTTAAATATTTAGTTTTCTATTAACCGCAGTTGTAATTTCATCTTTTATTTAATTGTTGATCATATACTGTTCTTAATATCAGCTGAATTTTTGTGGATTCTTTTTTAATTTACTAGCAATCGGACTTTTATTTAGAACTTTTACAGGGGAACAATTTTGTGATATATGAATTCACATTTACATTTATATTTTTGTTTATTTATTTATATTTTACATACATTTTTGAATAACTATTACCGTTTACTCAGCGCACGCAAGGAAAGCATTAAATTTGGCCGTTTTAGTACTATTTTTTATTGCTACTCCTCTCCTATTCATCTTAGCGTGATGCTATATAGCTTATAGCCTCAATAAATGGACTATCTTACACTGAAATAATTTTTCAAATCGGTCGAGTAATTCCTGAGATTAGCGCGTTCAAAAAATCAATCAATCAAACAAACAAACATACCCTTCAGCTTTATATATTAGTATAGATTACTTACAACTACTGAAATATGAATATGACTCAACAAAAATCTTTATGTATTTATACTTGTCAAGTAACTACTAAATTACTTAAATCTTTCTCTTTGCCCGCAGGATTAAAATGAAGATTATTCCATGAAATCTCGAAGCAGTGCCCATATTTATAGCGTGTGCAGATTTCTTATAGCCTCTATACACTTAAAATATTTTTTATGCCAGCGTTATGATGAATGGTGGTGTTGAATTTCGGAGCAACACGCAAACTTTATAGTATAACGGGACTGTTTCATAAATAATGATTAAAAGGTGGTCGTACTTAACAGCAGTTATTACGCATACGTAACGCATGCTTTTTTTATTATGAAAGAAGCAAATAGTAGATACAACTGTATTTTTGCGAATGGCCTTAGATCCACAAAATCATATGTGCAATTTACAGTTTAAAATATTATATAGATAAAATATACTATATAGAAAAGACGAGACGTTCAAGATTATGATGCTATGGACATATAATGAGGAGGGATGAAAATCATGTAACGAAACGAGTGTTAAATTTGAATTTGGCTGGATATGTGCCTAGAGGGAGGCCTTAAAAGAGATGAATGGATTGTGTGAAGAATGACATGCATATAAAAGTAGCGCCAGAATATAGAGTGCGCCCACTTAGAGTGGGATAAGGACAGGAGAATATATAATAGAGTAAAGAAAAATTGGCAATGGTTATAATAGGCAAAGTAGAAACCAACATTAAAATGCTGCTCCTGTTTTTCGCTTTACAAAATACGTTTTGTAAAGCTGTGTTGTTTGTGTCCTGTACATAAAATTATTAATACTAGAGTAGCGGAGCTTTTGGCATAAATCATAGTGTCACAATAAATAATGAGAAGGAAGATGAAACTCGTATACTTCATCTTTGTCTAAACACAAATAAAAAAAGAGTTAGGTTGATCACCCTCACTTGATTTCTCTTTATTATAATATGGTACCTCGCTTAAAAACTTATTGTAATATGGTAAATTTTATGCTGGACTGTACATTATTCCCTATTCTAGTATATTAACTCTATGATAATCTGTTAAGTGCAAATTTGTCATCAATAAAAACGCAAGTTAATCATCAGTTTGTCAATCCACTGTGGGCCTACGTGAATTGATAAATACACAAGATACCTATAACTCCAACACGTTTCGTGAGTTCTTTTTTAGATATTTACGTAATGTCTATTAAAATTCAAGTCGAAATAGTATTTATTCGAAGCAGACTAAATGGCGTCAGTTTATTTTATCGTCTTTGAATATTTGTATAAAGACGTATACACACAGGACATGCGAAAATGTTGCTATTATACATATAAAGTAGTAGCGGCCTTTTTCTATTTCACTGAAGATGGATGGATTCCATTCTCCTTTTGCTCTAAAGGACGAGGATTAGAGATTAGACCCACCAGGCCTCAATGTAGTTAGGTACGCTACAGTTGTTTATTTTTATTCATAATATTAATCCTCCTGCCCTTATCCCATACAACGGCACAACATTTTATAAACGTGTTGTCATATAATTTGGCTATGTATTATACGAACGGCTTGCCTGATGTCAACTTACCTTAGTCGTATTTTACCACCCCTCGGTAAGAAAGAGGGTGGTCTATTTTATTCCACCGGATACCACACGGTGGGTCAACTTACCTTTTTCGCCTTTTACGACACCTCGGTAAGAAATGAGGGTCTATTCTACTCTGCGTGCACTCTACATACGGCAAAAGGTATTTTATAAATATTTTTAATGATTAAAATGTATTATTCTATGATTAAACCAGCGATACTCACATCTTATTTTATTGGGTTAGCTTGTGTAATTTCAAATCCATCCGGGTCCCTTATTCATGAGCTCTTTATACCGCGTTATCACGTCGGTAACTGATTACTATGCAATTTTAGGGTAGAAAATTAATATACTATAAATATTGATAATATAAATAACCTGTCACGATACTCCAATGTAGATTTGTAGGTTATAAAGGAATTCTCAAGTGAATGCACGGTTCATATGTTTACCATCACTGAAGAGGGAATTATATTGTAAATATCAATTTATTTATAAAAAAATGTGCGACTTTCTGGTTGTGGAATTTCACGATACAGATTAGCGCACATTTTTAACATAAAAAGCTATATATATTAAAGAAATTTATAAATTCTTTGTTCGAGTCTTTCCTTAAATTTTATTTTGATCTATTATTTATTAATTTAAATTAATGTGTGCTAGCTCCAAGCGCGAAACTCGAGGCCATCTAGAAATAAAAAAGAACAGAAATCAGAATTGCAAATAAAATTGGTCTAATTAATTGCAATATGATTAAATTATATCTCCTTTGAAGTGGTACGCAAATAAATATACTAATAATTTATTGAAAAATAATAAATAAATAAGTTAAACGCGATTTTACTAATGGAGTCATCTGAAGCGGCTTTTTCTAGTTAACGTCTATTTACCTAAATACGTTTTAGTTTATTTAGTAATTAGCACTAAGAAGTTTATGAATTACTCGATCTGATTACTCAGTCACAAAATGGATGCCATCGAAATGTGGTGCTGGAGGAGAATGTTGCGCATCCCCTGGACACCTAAAAGAACTAATATATCTATACTCAAGGAATTCAGGATCACAACTAGGCTCATCTCGTCTATCTGCCTTCAACGAGTTCTTGAGTACTTCGGTCATATCATCCGGAAGAGTGGTGACACCAGCAAGGTCCAGGGGAAGAAACCACAAGGATGAAGCCCATTGCGCTGAATAGACCAAACCCAACCACTCTCGATGCATAAAGCCAACCATGTTGCGAAAAGCAGACACCGATAGCGCTATATTATCCTTGACAGATTCCAGAAGGGGTATATAGTAGTATAGTATAGTAGTAACCTTAGCATATAGTACCCCAACGCGAGGAGGAGAAATTTAAAATATATAATTCGATTTTGGAAACGTGCCTGATAAGTAAACAGGTCGATACTCTCTCCTAGGGTCGCATAGTCTACGTCCAAAAGAGGTGTAAGATCTCGCTGCCAAGGAGATCCTTAAATTTCTGGAGAACACCTGCATTGGCAGCGAACTGTAGTCAGTGGTGATCACAATAAATCAGTAATGGTCAAAGTGATACTGGGCCCTCAGACCCAGCAAAGCCACTTACTCCCAGAAAAAGAAGAAGAAGAAATTAACAGGTCGGAAATATTTTGACGGAATAATTATCATATCCTTTTTATTATCAATCGAGTCTTTTAGTTAAGTTCAGAGTTTTAGACATTGAAGAACTTTATAGAATAACTTGAATATATCACTTATTGAATATTTAAGCTTTTAAAATATACGAAAAACTGAGAGACATTTATTAAAATTTCGCATATGAAAACGTGTATGATGTCACCGAGCATCGAAGAGTAATCTCTAGTATTTGAATATTTATTGCTGTCACTACTATGTTAATAAAGTTAATTGTTATAAATTGTTAGTCGTTTTTGTTTTTGTGTAATTCAAAATTAATACTTGCGTCGATAAGATCATAAGTTATCTTAATAGATGGATAGAAATATAAAAAAAATAAGATATATCCTTAGTTCGACTCTCTACATCATAATTCGTATACCTTAGTCGTATTTATTTATCTTAAGCAAAATTCTGTAGTTTGTATGTACTTGCGAAAGTAATATGAAGAACTTAGTCCTATTTTCTTTCAATCAATACTAGATTAAAGAATTCTATCCTATAATTTTTTTGGGAATTAATTGTTTCTTTTAAATATTTAAACATCGTAATTTTTTTATAACGTAACTTGAAATAATTCAGATTTTTTAGTGTATATGAACACAGCTTTAGTTTCATGAATAATAATAACAATAAAAAGAATTATTATTAAATAATTCAGATTTTTTTCAGGGTGTATGAACACAGCTTTAGTTTCATGAAAGAGTTATTACGTTTGAATAATGCCAACGTGGGATGTGTGTAAATTTAAAAACCCATATAAGGGCAATTGCGCGTAAAATAAAAATGTCCTGGTGGTCTATAATGTCTGTAGATATTTAAAATTAAGTAATTTAAGAGCATATAAAATTGATTTTAAGAATTCTTTAAATTTGAGGAATTTAAATTAAAATATTTCATAGAGTCAGGGAGATAATAAAAACTGTACAAAATTATAAAATAAGTTTTAAACGCCTGAATGTTTGGTTTCATTATGCCCGTCTCTTTCGTTCTTTGCAATTCGTGTGAAAATGTATAATATATACAATGAAAACCGGCATAGTATTTGTCAAATATTTAGTCCAAAAACTGCTTATTTCCGCACACTTCATTTCCCTTTTTGTCTGACGACGTGTGATATCCGGCTGAGTAGAATACACCACCATCATTGCTTATCGAGGAGTCGTAATAGGCGACTAAGGTAAATCGACCCGCCGTGTGGTATCCGGCTGAATAGAATAGACTACACTCATTTCTGGCTGAAGAGTCGTAAAGCCAACTGAACTAAGTTAAAGTAAGGCTGATACTATCTAACAACGTGTTTAAAACATGTTGTGCCGACCCCACTTAGAGTGAGGTGGGAGGGATAGGAGAATGAAAGAAAAGTTAGATATATAAGATATAGATAGATGAGCCTTTTGCCCATATATGGCACAGTACCTTTAAAAAAATACAGACGCGCTTAAAACATAGCTTATAACAAAATATATTGATAATAACAAAACTAGATATTTTTAAAAATCGCATTCCTTTCCTTAGAATTCAAAGGACATCGAGAGCATAGTAGTGGCTAAAACATAGCTAAATTTTATATGTAGAACACTAACGTTTTATCGC
Organism: Morpho helenor; assembly: GCA_029227775.1. NCBI lineage: Eukaryota > Metazoa > Arthropoda > Insecta > Lepidoptera > Nymphalidae > Morpho > Morpho helenor. The sequence continues at coordinate 13,064,143 of JARGCU010000016.1, read as the reverse complement.
TCTCTTAATAAAGCCATCAAAACTGCCGTATAAATTCCCAATCGAAGAATATTTATTCTTTTTAATTTAACACTTGAGTGACATTTTTTTCTATAACTAACTGTTAGCGACGTCTTTGTTCGATGACTTAATTAATTGTAAATAAACAGAGATGATTCATGAGAGCTGTGAATGGTTAAAGAAATTATATAGGTGACCATCGAGTTACATGATTAACTGGCACCATGTAACTGGAAACAGTGGAAACTCTGATTTAGTAACGAATCTAGCAAGAAGATTCTGCACATAGCTTATCTATATTTATAAATATAATAGCTGTAGGCCCGCAGCTTTGGCCGCGTGGAAATCTTTTGGGGACTTTGTTTTATCTGTATATATGAACATAATGTATTCTGAGCTAACTATTAGAGATAGAGACATGTTGTCGTCGACTTTTTTGTAGTATTTTTGATGATCTATAAATCTTCAGTACATTACTTTAGGGTGTCTCTATTGGTTTACGTGCAGCATGTGAATAAAGCTTCCACAGGGTGAATTTTTAACAACTGCGCGATATCCTCAATACAATTTACATAAAACTGTAATATACTATTAACCTAAAACTTCTGAAAGAATAGCACTACATTATAGTGAAAACCGTACAAAATTCGTTTAGAGAAAATCGATCACATACGGACAGTCAGCTTTTGGAGACTTTGATTTATAATAAATATAGATCATAAATGGTTATTATTTTGTCCTTAAAATGAAAATTGGTATATAGCAGTGTAACTAGATTACTGTGCAACTTGGGGAATGTATTTGTTCCGTGTAACTGTAGTAGTACTGTGTATCTCGAGGGACGCCTGTACTTGTATCATCAATAGAAAGAAGAACACCTAATAGGAAAACTGATAGGTGCCTGCTTGGCTCGAACTTGCGACATCCTTGTATACATGGGGTCTTTTTTGAGTGAAACCTTAGCGGCGTTTGGATGGGTAAAAAATGTTAAACGTTGATATTAAAGTTTTCATTTCTTCCGACACTCCCAGAGTGCAACCCGTTAAATTTTTTACACAGTTATTAGCCTCCTTGAAGACAGGTTGTAAGAATCTCTGTTAAGGGCCAAAGATCCATATTCCTTGTTTAAATGTGAGAATTTACCTTATAACAGTAGAGTCGTCAAGATTTTGTTACAGCCTTTCGTTTGCATCCCAGACACATTCCATTGAACAAGTTTGCTCACTTGATGAAAATGGTCTCTTCACCCAATTGTCCATACTGTGGCATCGTTAAAGATATACACCATATTTTAGTGGAATATGTTCGAAACGTAGCTTTTAAGACAGATAGGGCATTAGGATCGTGTGGTATCCGGCTGAATAGAATAGACCACCCTCATTTCTTACAGAGGTGTCGTAAAAGGCGTATAAGGTAAGTTGGCCCGCCGTGAGGTATCCGTCTGAGTAGAATAGACCACACTTATTTCTTACTAAGGTGTCGTAAAAGGCGAATAAGGTAGGCTACCCACCGCATGGTATCCGTTTAAGTAGAATAGTACCAACCTCTTTCTTACCGAGGTGTCGTAAAATAAGACTAAAGTAAGTTGATGTCAGGCAGGCGGCCGGTCATAAAATATGTAGCCAAATCATGTTTATATAATGTGCCGACTCCACTTAGAGTTGGATAAGGGCACTAGGATCGTGTAAACAATAACTTGGCGACTTCTGACGTGGCAAGATACCTGTATAGATTAAGTTATTATAATTTAGGCAAGTGCATATCTAATAAATGTAAATAATTTTTTTAAAGTTTACTTTAAGAATTCCTACCAGAGCAACATAAGTGACTAAGCATTTTAAATAAAAAAAGTAGAGCCAGAGATATATTAAGACGTTAGAGTATTGCAGAAAGTTGTTGATAATTATTGATGAAATGTTGGACAAGCTTTGCCCTTACACCTATTTAATCTACACCCAAACTATTTAGTTATTTACGCATAAAACATGCAAATACAGACAGACCTACGCACTGATGTTATAAGTATAATTTACGATGTACAGAATTCGAAACGAGTTTATACATAGCCAGTTCTAATCGGTTCTCTTATCTATAAATGTATATTATGTAAATTTGTCATTCCATTTTGATGGCATAATTCTTTTCTAATGCTAAGTAAAATGTATGAATCATAATAGGTGATTATGCGATAATATATTAGAGAGGTGACATTCTTGACCTGGGACCTGTATAAAATACTACCCATTTGATAACGATTAATCTATTATTTTATATATTATCATTTAATATATTCACGAGATGGTATATAATATTAAAATGGATAATGGAACGTCAAATATTAACATTATTTGGTTAACGTGGCTTGACTTATCTATATATATAAAAGAAAGTTGGTCTTTGTTACACTATTTATAACTCAAGAACAGATGAACAAATTCGGCTGAAAATTGGTGGAGAGGTTGCTTAGAACCAGGAGACGGACATAGAATACTTTTTATCCCGTTCGACCGCATTTATTTTATCCCGTCAAGTCACTACAAAACGTGGTATAGCAAAAACGACTATGACATGGAAAAACAAAACATAAATGACAGCTAAACGTAATTTAGTCTTTGGATAAGTATGGTAAAAATATGACAATTATCAAAATAGTAGTAGCTATAAACGTTAATACATAGTATAAAACAAAGTCACTTTCTCTGTCTATCCTTATATCTCTATGTTTGCTTAAATCTTTCAAACGAGGAGGAGTAGCGAAATACTGTGATTATCACTGAGTGACATAGGCTATATGCTTTATACCCGTGCGAAGCTGGGACGGGACTTCTAGTATTTTATAAAATTTACTTTTGTTCTTTTTTTATTCATCGCTAGAGTTATTTTAGCTTTTAAATCATAACTGAATATGCTAAGCTGTTAAATCATATCAGAAAACATCTTATGGCAACGTGTAGTTGTAGAGATTGGCCTAACAGGAATAAATCATCATTTTTATTGATTAATAGGCGAGCCTATTAATCATTAACTATGATTGCCTGCAATCATAACTGAAGGTAAGCGAGCATATATATTCGATCATAGCGATCACGCTAAGTATTAAAGTGACCTAATTCAAAAATTTGGTTTGTGGCAAATTGTAATAAAGCGTAACCTGGCGCCTACAAAAGTCATAAGAGTTAAACCATAATTGTGAAAACAAAAACACTAGCCTTTTAATACATAGTAGCGTGATGTCATATATGGCATTGATATAAGGATTACAATGTATCTAACCCAATTTGCCTACTTTTGAATTCGGTCAATTTTTAAAGCGTACAGTATATAGTCTAAGGCGGGACGCGCATGCCCATGATACTTATGCACTTTTGCTTGGAAAATATCCATATTATAGGTGTTAAGAAAGATAGATGTCATCTAGCCATCTTGCAAGGCTTGATCTATCGATTGAAGTGTGTGAATCTTAATTTCGCTTGCGAATAAACTCTCTATTTGGTATATCACAAGCCGTACATGCGACTACGTCCGTATCAAGTGCCAACTTATTTGTTAAAATATCCTTAAATGTACAATTTTCTGCTGTTCTCAACGGAAGAACAGGATTTTTTTAAACTATATGAGAGCCTGATAGATTTAATTAATCGTACTAAATATCATTACTATTGCGATTTAGCTGTGAAAGCGAAGACTCGCATCATATAAAAAGTAAACAGAATTATTTATAAAAGCGCCATCTGCTTATAGTACCTAAAAATATTACGACCATAGTAAAAGTCTTTGAAGTGTATGAGTCGGTTCATCTATAAGCTAAAAGATAGCAGTAGTTACAGCTCTAAGTATCTTTAATATTTAAATGAGTTAACTTGTATGTATATATACCTATATATATTTTAGGAATCTCGGAAACGGCTCCAACGTTTTTCTTGAAATTCAGCATGCAGAGGGTTTTGGGGGAGAAAAATCGATCTAGATAATTTTTATTTAAAAAAAAAATCGTTTTATCCCTGTTTTTAGGCCAATAAATTTTTGGAAATTTATGTTGAATACAATCACAATTTTTCGCTGTCAAATGTAAACTCATGGTAGTTCATTTGGGAAACGGGCGGTCTAGAGAGGTGAAAATATCTAGGATCGACCTGCACCTGCACTATAATTTTGTCATTTTTCTTTTCAAATTTTTTTATTATATTTTTTTTTCACATATTTTAAAAATTTCCGAGCAAGGCTCCGTCACCCTTGATACTTGGTACTTGGTACTTGATTTTAAACAGTTAACAGTTAAATATCGTATGACCATCTAGCTATTATACTCTCTGAAGTTGAAACTCTTATACCAATCTTTGTTTCACACACACGTAAACAACAGTAACAGATAATATGATATGTGATATATGATATAAATATGTCTCTTTTTTATAAACACATTACATTTACTTTTTTAAACTCTCATTTGTTTCTAGTGATTGTAATAAGGCACATTTCAGATTGGCTTCATTACTCTAGTATAATAGCTTTATAAGTAATGTAATAGCAGTAGAAGCAGTAGTAATAGTATAGTAGTAAAATAATTAGTAAGTAGTAAAATAATTAGTAACAAGTAAAATAATTTTGTCAGTTGTTTTTATACATCGATAATCTCTTATGATCGCTTATGATCGTCAACAACCTGGGAATTATTCGTTTTCAGGCACGCTACAAAGGGAATCGTTTAGTGATACGCATGATCGTATACGAGTATATAGTATGTAAAAGTCAAGTCAAAAAAGCTTGCAATTAAAGCTTTTAACAACACTTCATGCCCCTACTGTTGACCGTTGAGGAGTACTCTCATCTGCAGCCAATTCTGGTAGCAGCATCAGGTCATGCTTATCATCATCCTCATCATCCTCCTGCCCTTATCCCACTCTAAGTGGGGTCGGCACAACATGCTTGTCATAAACATGCAAATTAAAAATTCCAAATTTCCTTAACATTGCTCCAAGAGATTAGCTATTAAAGCATTATAGACTTTCACATTTTTATTATTAGTATGGTTGATATAAAGCACTAAGTTTTTAAAGTAATTTATTAAAATTCTCTAAACTATACACATCATAAACATTACATAATTACTAAAGACATTCTATAAAAACTGGATAACAATTTTCCTTTTTCTCAACAACCGCTCTGGCTAAAGGCGCGTCACTGTTCCTTAATTTAACTTTGGTGTTATTGTTCAGCGTTATATCAGAAAATGCGTCAAGGACAACGTTATTGTGTGGATGTGGTATTTCTAAGCTAGGTAGTTGCTTTGCATGGCCACTGAAAAACCCAAGTTCACGACATATCGCTTCCAATTCAGATCTGGTGTGATTCTGCGTGGCGTAGCATTTTGAATGCCATATTCCATGGGACCTGATTATTACTTCACCAATGCCATATCTGAAAAGTATTTCAATCAAAGTTCAGATCGCAAACTGAATACCAAATTCTACGTGCTACATATTTATAAGGTAAGCACCATTCAGATTACAAGGATCGATTATTATAATGACTTCTCCCCGCGATTTGGTTCTAAGATAAAAGTAGTCTATATCAGTCTTTAATCTCTCTTACTACACGTGTCTTTACTAAAATCAAACCTCTTCAGTCAAAGAAACAATAAAACATACTTTCATATTATAAACTTAGTATGAAATTAACTTCTATGAAAACTAATAATTAAAGATTATTCTAATGTTAACATTTTAGACTAAGATTAGAATTATATACATGAAAGGTGGCCTGTAAACTGTGTGTTATTGTTATTATCAAATAAATACTATTATTATTTTTAATAAAAATAAAAAAAAATTGACGATTCAAAAGTACTGAAAACAGTATATTTGAATAAAGAATATTTTGATCTTAGATATACTTAATCAAGTAATTTAAAGTTATTTTAGTAGGTGAGACCAAATATGTCTATAATCGGAACATTGTTGTAATGAAGAGTAATTGTTTATTTTCTGTAAATCATTTAATCTTAATCATACGGACAACTATCATAAAAACGAAAATCTGTCTGTCTGTAATGCTTTCACGGCTTATTAATATAGATAAAATTGGGTAGAATTTATGTTTATATACCGGGCTAACATATAAAATAAAAAAAATTGTTTTTCCTTCAGAAAGAGGCAAAAAATATGCATAATTAAGGGTATTTTAACACTAAAGTTGACGTGAACGATGTCGCAAGTACCACTAGTAAATATAAATATATTTGTCTAATTGATTCATCGCGGATCATAGCAAAATAATTTTAATATTTATATTATTTATTGGTGTTTGCAATTTATCACACGCTTTTCGGCGAAGGAAAACTTCGTGACAAAACCAGCATATTTGTTGATAATTCTAGGGATATATGTAATCCATATTAGAGCAGCGCGGTTAGTTTTAGCTCCAATCCTTCAAAAAACCAAAAAACAGAGTGAGGAAGTAATATTAGGTAATGAATTAGTCCGGCCTCACAGGAGGCATCCTTAGGACGACGTTCCCCCGCGCTAGTAGAGCTTCTACGCTCTACTCTCCGCATTTCGCAACTTTGGCGAAGCTTCTGCGCTCGCCCGTCTCACCCGGTGACACTGTAAAAGCCGTTGAGGCTAACAGCATACAGTCAATTCGAAAAAAAATGAATTAGTTTCCTCATAGGCTTGTGAGAAGTCTAAATACAAAGACTGAAAAAACTTACGCAGATCCTCGAGGTGCATTAAGTCCTATACAAGCTCTTTCGTCTTCACCATTTGGACAATCCCGAACACCATCGCACACCATATCTATTGATACGCAGTAGTCACCGTCATTAGACGATCTAGTACACCTGAAATATGAAATGATAAAACCATTTGATTTTATGAGCTCTAATTTCAATTGTAAACCGTAATTTATATGTAATTCCTTATTTAAAAAGTTAAAAGTAACGGCCTGTTACTATCCCACTGCTGGATATAGGCCTCCTCTGTATTTCTCCTCCTCTTTCTCTATTTTTTTTTAGAGAAAGGTTGGAGGTAAGGCCTAACACGCTGCGTCAATGCGGATTGGTAAGTTACACATATGTACATAATTCTCCAGAGATATGCAGGTATTCCTCACGATGTTTTCCTTCACCGAAAAGCGTGTGATAAATTGCAATTATCGATTAGACACATAAGTTTTAATAGAAAACTCATTAGTTTATATATCTTGTGTTTGAACCCGTTACCTCATTGAATGAGTAGCATGGTATCACAGCTTTATATCCCTTATTGTGTTTCTTTAATTAGCAGTAATATTTCAAAATTCAGATATACGCCGTGTGGTAACCCGGCTGAATAGAATAGTACCACCCTATTTCTTAACGAGGTGTCGTAAGAGACTAAGGTAGGTCGACCCACCGTGTGATGTCCGGTTTAGTAGAATAGACCAACCTCATTTCTTACCGAGGTGTCGTAAAAAGCGACTAAGGTGAGTTGACCCACCGTGCGGTGTCCGGTTTAGTAGAATAGACCACCCTCTTTTTTACTGAGGTGTCGTAAAATACGACTGAGGTAAGTTGACGTCAGGCAAGAGGCCGATCGTAGAAATGCAGCTAAATCATGTGACCTTAGTCGCCTTTTACGACACCTCGGTAAGAAATGAGGGTGGTAATATTCTATTCAGCCGGATACTACACGGCGTTATCAAAGATCTTACAAGTAACATAACATTATATAACTCACTACGCAAACATATTCTCAATTCCGATAGTTAATAAAACATGTTCAAATAATAGCTATATCAAAGATTGTTATTAAATGTTAATGTTGTATTTGTCAAACAGTATGAATTCATGAAAATACAAATCATAAAATAAAAAGTGTTTTTTCTTATATGATAAACAATTTGGCGAAGTCAAACAGTTGATAAATATCAAGAGCTTTCAAGTTATTGGACCGAAGTTAATATGGAGCTTGGATATAAAATATTGCTTTGTTTGTAAAAATATATCTCAGCTTAGTATTAAAGTGACCTAATTCAGAAAAATTGTTTTGTGGCGGATTAAAATAAAGCGTAGCGTAGCGCATACAAAACTCGCGAGTGCTGAAGAGACCCATAACTTGGAAGATCTGATGGACTTTTTTAATAGTTCATAGCGTGATGTCATAGATGATATTGAAATTAGGATAACAATTATTATTTTACCTTACCTTACCACACGGCGGAAATCGAGTGAATCCGTTTGAGTAGAAAAGACAACCCTTATTTCTTACCAAGGTGTTGTAAAAGGCGACTAAATAAGTTGACCCGCCGTGTGGTATTCGGCTGAGTAGAATAGACAACACTCTTTCTAACCGAGGTGTCGTAAAAGGCGACTAAAGTTAGTTGACGTCAGGCTGTTACAAAGTGTTTATAGCATGATAAGGATGATGATGTATGTAAAATGTATGTTACTCAATTAAGCCTAATAGTAAGCGTGGGATATGTAGTTATTTACTAAAGTTCAATAATTTTAATTGTTGCCATTACTTACTTAAATCCTTTTTTTGCAAAACATTTACAAAACATCGGATCCTCATCACTTCGATCGTGGCAATGTAAGATCCCATCACAAAGTCTCGACGGCGTCACACGGCTGAGGTAATCCGAACATTTTGTTTGACCTGGTTCATCAGTACCATCACCGCAATCATCATTTCCATCTTTAAACAATTCCTTAGCTATGCAGCGACCATTGTAACATTTCAGTTGACCAACAGGACAATCTAAAGTAGTAGCATAAATCTCTTAGATTATATGAAATTTATCAAAAATTACAACTATGGTAGCTATTCGAAATGTTTTATTTGTGTCTATATCTATTTATTTATCACAGTTTAATATTTCTGCATCAATTATTCTGATCTTATATGATATACTAATACTGATGTTCTACATCTCAAAAGTGATGAAAAAGTTATTTTGCTATCATCATCATATATTATTTATGTTATCATCATACATAATATTTTTTTATTTCACAAATATTATCAACCTTTTATATAATGGAACGCCGCAAAGTAACGCCTTATTCCACATTCTTATTCTATTATTCTACTCCTATTTTTTATTTTTGTTGCTGATCTTTTTTTTTGTATAATGAAGTGTTTTAGAATATCACTTGTTTTTAGTATCATATAGTTCATAATATATAATAAAAAAAATGTATAGTAATTTTATATTGCTGCGCTAGCTTAATCTTACCACATCCACGATGGAAAGGGTCAAGATTACAAAAGTCAAGCTTCTTAGTACAAGCATCTTTAGATTCATCAGACGCATCTTCGCAGTCCTTGATTCCGTCGCAAATGTTTCGCAATTTCACACATTTCCCTCTCTTACATCGGGTTCCTTCGCAATCATCAAGTATAGATTGTTCTCTTGAATCCGACAACCGTCTATCTACAAATGAAATAGTCATAGACTTAATTAAATTCTAGAAATCAGTTTTTTTAGGTGTGATTTTATGACTACACGATTTTGAATTATTATACTTCTGATCATTAAAGGAATAGATTCAGATTTCACTCCCAGTCTGTATCTTCAGAAAATTTGCATACTATTCTGTTATCAGCAATCTTAAAGATATCAATTCTAAGTTTTTAATAAGCTTTGAGTTCTAGATAGAACTGAATACTTAAATTAATGCTGAATACAGAAAGGATCTATAAAGTTACACCAAATATCAAAGCAGATACAAGATTAATATGTAACACTATGCCGACCCTAGCGGTCGGCATTATCAATTTCGCATTTGGGAGTCTTTTTCTCTGTTATTTTTTAATTTTGATGATCAACATTCCTAACGGACACAAGAACTTTTTTAAAGAGTAAAAAAAAATGTATTTGAAAAAGTAATAATGTATAGATGCATGAATCATGCATAAGATCTGTTGAATTAATTTAAAATATATAAACATTCACAAACCTTCATAATATTTTATGTCATGTTTTAAATTTCCGATATCTGTGGCGATAATTTTATTACAGTCAATTGAAATTCCTACAAAGGAAGCAGCGGGATACCATCCATATGTTGTGTGACAACTGATTATCCCCGCCCATTCAGAGTCCAAATTTATCTAGAACAAAACAATTTAGCTTATCTTTATAATAACAGTATTAATAACATTGCTATTTTTGAAATTTTAAAACGTAGCATAATTACATATATCTTAATTACAATCCTACAAGCTGATTGTCCTGGGACTATTTCAATGTTACATGTACAAATCTTATAAGAAACGCTTGTAATAAACCTATGTACTTAACCTTATCAAAAGCTTTGGCAAAATCAAAAACTATTCCATCATGATATTTTTTACGTGTGACACATTAACCAAGTTTTTTTTGAAAACCTAAGATTTCTTATCAATACTGACGCTAGCCAATATTAAAATCGTCTCATCTGTGATCATTGCAATTAAAGAGTTATTAAATTAATATTAACAGGCAATACTTTATGTTATACATGTACTCACATTACAAGAACTGTCATTTGTTTGACGAATGAAACATCGATTGTGAGGATCGCAGTCATCTGTTTCTTTTAAAAATAAATTAAATATTTTATTGTCTTTGTCCTGTCCAACAGTAACGCATATTGAGTTTTTAATGACCTCGGAGTAACTATAACATAAAATTACATATCTTTTTTTAAAAAGTGCAACGAACACGGATATGGTCGTCTTGGTATTTAACGGTAATCATTAATGAAATACTTACGAAGACATGATCGTCATTGGTTTTACCATAGCTGAGTAAACTGCAGGCTGCTTCAAATGTAAGAGGATAACTTTACTTAGGTACAGATCTTTTAGACCATCAACTTGATATACTTGCTCGTAGGGTGCTACTATCTTATCCAGGGTTTTGTGCGAACCAAGTACAACGGTGATGTAGTGATGAATCAAACTGCAATAAATTTATATTGTGTTACAGTTCTCAAACATATATTTCTGTTAATAAAAGCTAATATACTCGTAAATTATAAAACTTTCTTGATCTATCCGTTTCAAATAGAGGGGTTAATAAAGAGTCGAGAGAAAAAAATTAGCAGCTTAATATTATTGTATAGCTAGGAAAATTACTTCTCTCTTCTTTTTCATCAATTTTTCATCACTATGTTTGATAGAAATAATAAGCACAAAAATAAATGTTACGAAGATACTTACGTAACGCTTTGAAGACATAAATGACTAATTAACACCCATGATAAATCTATTAATACACCTGTACATTTATATTTTCCATCAACGTATAATTTAGCTATCCAGGGCCACATATAATTAGAAACGTCTTCTATATTTTTGCTGTTACGAAGTTCTTGTGAAACATCGAAATTGGTAAACAGGGAGTGGTCGCAATAAACATACAATGTCATACACGTTTTCGTAACATTAGGTACACATCGTTCTTTTATAACTTCAGGATTTTTAATAATAATATTTCTTAGTGAGTTCTCATCGTCTTCTGTATTAAATGTAAAATGTACAGGTATCTTAACATCTATGTCACGTTTGTGTTTTTTATGTTCTGTTATCGAATCAAGTTGACTATCTTTCATATTTATGTATTTCATTAAATATCGATTTGCTGAGCTGAAAAAAGTCACATATATTATTTCCATTTAAGAGATTTGGTAAGTATGATATATTGATTAAATATATTTTTTACCTAAAACCTAGGTAACGACAAATATGCGTAGAGGTCTCTTCTTGTACATTAATTGGCATATCTTCTTCACAAAGTATTTGCCAGTTATTTTGATATTTCTTGGTTATATACCCTTCCAAACTGATCTGGGGTCTTCCATTTAAATCGTATACTATATGTTTTCCATTTGATAAAGTATCTAAAATTAGTGAAATTAAAAGGATTTATGGTTACGTACAATCTCGAGTTTTATATCTCGAGATTGTACGTAACCATTTAAGCAATATAGTAGTTCAGTGTCCAACTAGTATTCGAAAGTCAAGCACAAACTAATAATTTTAATTGAAATTAAAATTGTTAATTAAATCCTTGTTATTTAAGAATTTAATCGACAGAAGGTATATTTGCTTCTTTATTTATTATTAATTTTGCGATATTAAATTCAGGCAAATAACATCAAATAAATGCGTTAATTCGTCTACTAACACAATAGAAGGTTTATTGACAATAGCCGGTAAATAATATAGTACAATAAGATGCAAGTAATATGGAAGAATATTGTAAGTCACATCAGTATTTCTAGAACATTTAATACCAGTAGTAGTTTTTAAAAGTAAAGACTTATACGTCATTGAGATTGGATACTTACAACAATCGAGTTCATCTTCCCCAAGGGGACACTGAGGAACGCCATCGCAAATATATTTTGTATTTAAGCAAATTTGACTTCGTCTGCACAGAAAATGATCTTTTTCACAAGTATCTGAATATGAAAAACTACAATTAAGTAAATATTTTATAAAGTTAATAGAAATTGTATAACTATTAGTTTACTTACAACAATCAATTTCATCTTGTCCGTCTGCACAATCAAAATTTCCATCACATATAAGCTTACTATCGTACGTTGTTAGGTAGTCTAAGCACGTACAATCCAATTCATCTGTTCCATCTTCACAATCCGGCTTATGATCACAACGAGTAGCGTAAGACACAATTTGATAAATACTGAAAATAGGAAAAACTAAAAAATTATAAATGAATAAAATAAAATAACATATGTGTATTACATAAAAATACTAATTAAATAATTATAATTCTGACAAAGTAATGGTACAACGTAGGTATATTAGTATTATTATATAAAAGTATATGTTCTAATTTGATTCCTAGTCTTACTAGCTACTTTCCATCCTTGATTACTAGCGTCTTTCTATCCTTGAAACTTATCCCCTTACCATACCATACCTTACCACACTTATTCCCGCTATTGGAAATTATCCCCAAAGTCTAATAGGTACCGTTTAATTATTTGTTATAAAAATATGATTCCTAAGATACGAGTATAATTCTATCTTACACAAAATTGACACTTATCATAAGAATGAATAGAAATCATAAATGCTACCAAAAATAATTCATAAAATAATTAATGTACCGTCTGCATTGAAATTCCATTGGCGTTAAATGTTTTTTTCTTATTTTTGCAGTTTGTACTTCTGTGAACATACTATCTTGTATTCCATTAATGTCATCTGCCTTAGAATTTAAGGTTTTATTTGCAGCAGATTCATGTTCTATTTTATTTGTTCCAGTTTTTTCCTGATCTTGTTCTATGTTATTATTGGTTTCTATTTTTGTGTCATCACGATTGGCAGTTTTTGACTCAACTATCAGTTCTTCCGAATCCTTAGTCATTTTATGTTTTCCAGGATTAGGATCAACTTTTTGATCATATTGTAAGAAATCATGCAGTTCATAAGTAACAGTCGTGGTGATTGATTCATTCTCAGCGTTTAAAAGGGCGGGCAATGTCGACTGTGACGATAAAGAACTTTCAACAGACTTAACTTGAGAATTACTTTGGTCGATTATTTTGTATGAATTATTTTCAATCATAGTTGACATTGATTCTGGTTCTAATTTCGAGGTATTCAACTCTATTGTTTTTGAAAGCAATTCATCATCTGATAGAATATTATTAAATGGATCTGATGTTGACAATTCCTCTGAATTCTCTTCTTTTCCGATTTCTTGAGAATAATCTAAATTTGGAATTTCTACAGTAGAAACATACTTTAAGTCATTTTCGAGTGCATTTGCATTTGATGTGTGCTGCACCAAAGAGTGTTCAATATCTTTTTTTGATGTATGATTTGTTTCAATTATATCACTATTTCTTTCATCCTCAGTTGTGATATATCTATGTTGCAAAGGTGTAGCAATTGATTCCTCTGTCGTTGAGGCTATCTCATTTTGGAGATCCTTATGTTCAATAATTTTTTTTTCCGACGATGACGTATCTTGCATTGTATTTTTGGACATATTATTTATTAAACTTATATTAGATTTACTAACAGCATCCCTCGTGAGTGCATCTAATACTAAACTTTTTTCACTATTTTCTAACAGCATTTGGACATCACAGTTAATTTCGTCCTCTCCATCAAGACAATCTATTATTTTGTCGCAGATACGCTTTTTAGGCAAGCATTTTGATATTCCAGAGTTGCACTTAAAGCCTGGGCATTCTTGTTTCGGTTGTATAATAGGCAACACTTTTGAAGCTATACGAACAATGAAAAGTGCAATTAGTGGTTTGATTATTTAAAAAAATATATTTAAATTTTATGTAAACTTACAAATATGATACTTTATCCATGAAACGAATAAACTGACTCTTGTATAAACACCAGGCTCGCCTTTTCTAGCACATCCATCACCATGGCTTACGATTCCAGCTACATACCACTGTCGAGTATTCATTGGATTTTTGCACAATAGGGGACCTCCACTATCTCCCTAAAATAAACAAAATATGAAATATAATTCTTCATTCAAATAATCATCTCGACAAATTATCACATAAAATATATACAATTATAGTTCCATGCTGATTATAAAAGATTATGTACACAATCACAGATCAAAATGAATGTTCCAAAAGTTAATTTTGTACTATAATGATTTATTCTTAATTCTTAAACTATCGAGAGTAGTATTCATACTTAATACACTTATTTATGAGCACTTTACACGACGTTATCGCGGTGGGAATTGCAGTTTCCGTCGTGTAAAGAGTCATGAATAAGTGCCCCGGATGGGTTCGAAACTAGTCGGGCTAACCCGATAGAATAAGACGTGAGAATAGCCAGTTCTATAAATTAACTATTCGTAATTTTTAATGCTACTGCTCTACTTCATTGAATCTTACTTGACATGTATCCCTCCCTCCTTCCAAAAGACCTGCACATATTTCTTTCCCAGCTTGGTCCTCTTCATGGTTGCAGTGTTCCCATATAGGTACTTCTACCTCTCGCATATGGTCAGCTGCAAATAGATTTGACATTATATGAGTTACTTAAAATATGTAATATATAGTAAGTTAGTTGATCATATTAAAATTTGCATATTGCTATGAATTCATCACGAGTATAGTTTATTACCATTTGATAGTGATAAACGCGATGGTAATATAAGATGATGGTCATCATCATCATCCTGTACAATCCCACTCTAAGTAGGATCGGCACAACGTTTACAAACATGTTGTCACATGATTTGGCTATGTATTTTACGATCGGCCGCCTGTCTCAGTCTTATTTTACGACATCATGGTAGGAAAGAGGATGGTCTATTCTAATAAACCAGATACCACACGGTGGGTTACAATTTCATACAAAACGGTCAACCACTAGAACATGGTCAATTACTAGTGCAAGTGCACTAGTAATTGACCATGTACCATGGTAAGTACCATATATTCAATGTACTTACGATCAGGTCCACGTTCCACAGTAGCCCCCCAGCCCACAGCAGTGCAAATGGTCTTCGCAGGTGGTCCCCACAGCCAATCATTGCCGGCTAATTCAGGACTTGGAAGACATATCGGCCTTACCCATCGACTGAACTGTATACCAGGTTTAACTCGTAATAAAGAAAGATCGTTTTTCATATCCTCTTGATTGTAGTTTTGATTAACTATTACGTGAGTTACACGGTGGTTTTGTTCTTGTGGCGAAAAGGAAAAGCGTCGAAGCATACCAACTTGTACTTCGTAATAGTGTTGCCAAAATCTAAAACGAAATTCTAGATTAATATTTCACTGATATTTATTACATACATTGAAATTGTTTACCTCGCAGAGTGGTACCTCGCAGAGTAGAATAGACTACCCTTATTTCTTTCCGAGGTATCGTAAAAGGCTACTAAGCATTTTATGTTGTTATTTTTTTATTTAGCGCGCTCCTACATGCGATAAATTATATTTAGTTAAGTTTTTAATTTTAAGTTCTCATTTAAGTGAATGTAATTCTTATGAGAATAAAATTTTCTTAAACCGTAAATATTAAGTAGGTAAGAGAGACTTAGTATTTTATATAAACAAACTTACTTGTGAACACAATGTGCTGCAGACATGATCCAATTTTGATTGATGATAACACCACCGCAATGAAACATACCATCTCTGTACAGAGCAATCATCCATGGCCAGGCCGCAGGTTGGCTGGGTTTGCCGCCTACAACTCTACTCTCTGTTCTTTTTATTCTACTTTCATGTATATCATCTTTACCCAAATACTTCAAAAGTAAATCGAGCTTGCTATTTTTACTTGTTGCGTATCTCTTTACTCGGTCGGCGTAAAACACTTGATCATTCGGATATTGATGATTTGGATATTGATGATTTAGATATTGATGATTTGGATATTGATGATTTGGATAAATATGATGGGATCTCCGGTTTCGACCGAATAGATGGTTTTCTTCAGCTCCATTCTACAAAAACACATCATAAAAGAGAATAAAATTGTTTGTTCTCAATTTATATACTACTAGTTATGCCAGCGAGTTCGTTCACGTCAACTTAAGTTTTAAAATAGTCTAAATTATGAACGACCTTTTTGCAGTTCATTGAAGAAAATCGGGAAGATTATCGTACATGTATATCCGGGTAAATAAGCTTGTATTGAATTTCATCAGGATGCTGATGTCAGAAATATAAACTGTCAATCAGATTTTCACCTTCATTATATTAGTTTGGATAGTTTATTAAAATAGCAAGTTATAAAAGTCAACCTAATATTCAATATTCAAATGTCACAAAAATTGCATTTATCGGTGGACTATTCGTGACATTGAACTTATTTGAAATTTTTCGTAATTATGTACCGGTATTAAAGAATAATTTAAAAAATTTATGTCCACCTTATTTGAATTTATTAATCTAGAAAATTACCGACCTCACATATGAGAATTTTTTGAGTTTTTAGTACCCCATTTACACAAGAATACGATATTTAATATCAATGGTGTATTTGTAACGTAGTATATTAAGTTTTGTGAGCGATACACAAGTCTGAATCAATGAAGTAAAAATAATTCAAAGATAATTTAAAAAATAATTCAAATAATGAAAGAAATCATTTAAAAAATACCTCTTTCAATAGCTGTGACGCAGTAAGTACCCTGGTACCACATAATAAGTCAGGGCACGTAACATATGTAGCAGAGGAATTCATACACGTTGTGCTCATGTGGATTAAACCTCCGGGTGCAGTGCTTATATAATCAACTTTCAGAAGTGGATCGATTTGTTGAACTTGAATGAACGGCGGCCTGGTTTGAAAAACATTCATTTTTAATTTAAACCTTTTTTTTTAGCTTCAAGCCAGTTTAATCACACTAATACGTCACACGCCATGTTCAATTAACATAACAATTATCATGTTTTATATTGTTTTTTTAAAGAAGATATCACGTGTAAAACTTAAATTTTCGATCTCTAGTCTTTCAAATAATTCTTTTACGATAGTGTAAATACACCGATAAATAATAAAACATTGTTATACGTTTAAAATAAAAAGTGATAGACATTGCATAACTACTTTTACATTTATTACTATTATAGCTTCTTTGGTGGTAAAGGGTCCACATGTCATTACGTGGTGAAATCAGAAATTTGGACTGACATTTAGGTCATGACAAGCCGCTAGATTCTCGTGTAAAAATGTATAGTAATACTAATTTAAATATAATATAAATATTTATATATAATTTCAATATTTCTAATAATAGGTATAAGTTTGCTGCCACCAATTTCTTTCCCTCTTTTAACACTAATTATTGCATGCCTTAAACCGTAAGGTATACTGATATAAAAACTTTCTTATCATCAAAACATATATTTATGTAATGAAAAAAAAGAATTTATGCAAAAAATCATGTGGTGTGAAGTCTCTTAACAGACCTATGTGACTGTTCTTAAAAATTCAGTCTAAACTTTTTAAATTCTTGGTCTATACTTTTTTGTAGTAACTATTTACCTTATTATTAGGCCTGTTTCACGCCGACAGGCATCGTGCGCCCACATATAAGGATTGCTGCAAACAGCGTACCAATTTCCCTTATAATTCCTATGTAGGTAGCCCTCTGTATTCGATATCGCAAACAGCTGTAAAAATATACATTTGTTAAGCACGAAAAATTTGTGTCGCAATGTTATCTAACTCGGTAAGAAACAAGCCATAACTACAGCATACATTACATATTACGAGCTTAGGACACGACTTAGATATCGTTTGTTCACAACACACTGATATACTTTGTTTCTACTCTCACTAAAAATTTGTTTTAATACTCTCAGACTCATTTCAGTCCTAAAAAAAATCTCGAAAAAATCCTCCAAAATTATTATACATTATTGTGCTATGGATGGGGCAAGTTGGAATTATGGATATGATTTTACACCATTAAATATAAATTAAGTAATATATCTTACGGGTTTCTTGTGCAAACTTGGTGCCAGCATGCTGCAATCAATTTCATCTTTGTGATTTGGACAATCAACTACATTATTGCAGCGTTGTTCTTTCGAGAAACAAGTACTTTGAGCGCTAAAATTTACATCCTCACAACTGAAGGTATCTTCGGCACATCCTATAAAGAAAACAATACTTATTACCTCTTTAAAATTTCCAATTTTTTGTTATTTTTAGATAATCTACATCTATTTATTAGAGTAACGTGGTTTCGTTTTGTAAATAAATAAATAAAAAAAAAATATATTTTCATAATAGCTTAGGCTCTTACACAAAGGTTTTTGAGATCTTCTGGTAAGTGTATAGACACTTGTGTTAGAAGACCTCGCTCTTCTATAACATAAATTTACAAATATTGAGCATATTTAAAAATAATCATAACAAAAATAGAAAAACAAAAGAAATAATGGTTATCTTTGTTATATGAGTAGTTGCGAAAAAGCGTGTGTTTGTGTGTGTGTGTGTGTGTGTGTGTGTGTGTGTGTGTGTGTGTGTGTGTGTGTGTGTGTGTGTGTGTGTGTGTGTGTGAATAACTTCTAGCTAATAAATTGAGAAGAAAAGTAAGCAACCTACAAACATATTAAAAATAGTAGAGTAAACAATGGTATAATTAACCTTCATAACTAACTGGTCATATAAAACCTTTCAGCGTCTAATTGAATTTTCATTTGTGACCTTTTGCTTACGTATTTAATAACCTGGTAATACGAATGCAACAAAATAATTTTATGTTAAAATAATAAGTGTAGAATAGACCACCCTCTTGCTTACTGAGGTGTCGACAAAGGCGATTAAAGTAAGTTGACGTCAGGCAGGCGGCCATTAGTAAAAGACCTAGCCAATTCATGTAACGACATGTTGTGCTGACCCCCACTTAGAGTGGCATAAGGGCAGGAGGATGATGAATGAAACACGATGCTAGTTGTGCCGAAGGCAGTTTCTCTGTTAAAGTGTATACCTATTTTTAGAATTAGATTTACCATAACATCCCATTTCATCTTCTCCAAAGGGACAATCAAAATAGCCATCGCATATCCTTGATTCGTCTACTCTTGATTTACAACTGCAACGTGCTTCATCACTTACATCGTCACACTCTACCTTTCCATTGCACCAATCTTTCTCATTGATACAGGAATTTCCATCATCACAAGATACCATCCCGTCAGGACATTCAACTTCTTTGACAGAAGAATTCAGAGCTGCGTCTTTGGAATTAATATCATGACTGGAACAATTATTACACATTAAACTATCTCGCATTACAATTTTTTGTATTGTTCGATTCTATTTAGTTTCGATGAGTAGTCACTGTGACTTCCTTCTTCTTCTTTTTCTACCGATGGACGTCCACTGCTGGACAAAGGTCTTTTTAAGGGATCTCCACAGGCCACGATCTTGGTTCGCTTGGATCCAGCGGCTCCCTTGCATCCTGCGAATTTTTTGAGATCGTCAGTTCACGTAGGGGGTGTTACCGACGCTACGCCTTCCGGTGCGAGGTCGCCATTCCAGCACCTTAGGACCCCAACGCCCAGTGGTTCTTCGCGCTACGTGCCTCGGTCATTGTCACTTCAGCTTCGACTTTCAGTTTAAATAAATTAGCAAGAATAGTAATGGATTTCATATCGGCAAGTGACCAAATAACTATTACTTACGTGGGTGCTATGAAGCGCATAGCTATTTCAATGTCCTGAGGGTGTGGCTTGGGTGCCTCCACTTCATGATTATGCATAGAAGGAGGCAGGTGATAATGTGGTGAAACTTGCCTAAAATTAAATTAAATTAAGCCAAAATTGTTGCTTATTGTAGATTGCTGATTATTTTTATTGCATAGTTGATCTAATTTTGATATTCAAAAAGTTATAGATTTTTACTTAAATGATACTAACCTAGAAGCGTATGGTGAATATTGTGATTGATAGTCGAATTGCGGATTTTCATATACACCTAAAATGATTAAGATACAGGTTAGTAAAGAAAGATTTATATTTATCAAGTAGACTCGGCCACTCGTTGCTGTGTCTTTTTCGTAATAATAATTTTTCACGAGTTAATTTTAATTTAACGATAACTTATAAAATATTTACTGAAATTAAATGGTATAAAGGATCATTATATTGACCATACAATACATATCAATTTTATTATAACTGCACCTATTTAAGTAGCTTTCAAAATATTGCATTATACGTGAGCATTAAAAAAAAGATAGATAAAGAGACAGAGCCCCTGTGGACTTTTTTATAGCCTAATAAGAGAAGAATGCGCCCTCCATACATTGGTTTGTTACATCTCGAACGGATTAGAATTATTATACTTTAAAAGCTTTTTTTATAATCTTCTTGTCGCGGTGACTTTGTTTTGCAATGTGTAAGGATATAACATAATTTATGATATCAAATACATACTCTGTAAATCTGGGAAACTTTGCTTCATCAGCCGAGCTAGTAAGCAAGTATCCGGTAATTGTTGATTAGATGGTTCCCGCGGTAATGTTGCAGGATATGGAGAAAGTAGTTGATGTGGCATCTCAAAAGAGTTAATATTTTCTTTTTCGTTCGGTTTTGGTTCTTTTGGTGTCCCATCAGTTTCTCGTTTTAATAAATATGTAGGATTCGCATCATCTTTTCCTGCGTTAGCAATTTCTTTAATAATATCACTTATTTTATTTTCGTGATGGTTTGAAAAATTGTTTTCCGTCAATAATCTTATTCTATTAACTAGTTCTTTACAAGCATCTTTGTGGTTTTCATCATTACATAAAATATCATGTTCTGATATCATTTTTCGAATTCGTTGCTTTTCATTGTCTTTAAATTTAACGTGACCGTGTTTTACATCAAAATCGTCATTATTATTTGGCGTCAACAAAATTTCTCTTTTCTCTCGTTCTTGTAGTTTAGATTTGGATGTTTTATTGTTAATTTGTAACAGTATTTCTATTTCATTGTTTGATATTGTCATGTTTTGTGCTTCGAGTAGTTCTGATAGTACAAATATTTCTTTGTTTGTTTCGTTGTCTAAAAATACATTTAATAGAATTTTAAAGGCTCCCATAGTGTTAAGTAAAAATTCGTTATTACTTACCATCATCTTGTAGTAGCCTTAATACCAAAACGTAAAATCCAACAGCAAAGAAAATTATAATGAATATTGCAAGCGCCTTTTGCACCAAAGGATACCATTTAAGTCCAGCTCTCGCTGAAATAAAACAATTTATCGGTTGATAGTAATATTATCCTAACATTTTTTTTTCTTGGATCATATCTTTTACAGTTATTATAGGTATACTAAGTTTTTTCACAAGAATTATTTTTTACAAAATATGATTACATTGATCTAAATCCATTTTATTTTTACATTATGTGTATTAAAGTTTCAAACTAATTATTTAGGATATATTAAGTAGTCATAACATAGCAGAAGAAATATCGTTTTTAAAATTATTTTGTGCATAATGTGATTCTTTAAATATTTGTACATGAAACATAAATAAATATGTGAATAATACGCAATTATATAACTTTTAATAAATAAATTACCTTCGCTCGTCTCTGCTAAACCCATAGGAAGTAGGCCGACTGTTCTCTTTATATCTGCTGCAGGTGTCATCATCTAAAACAATATATAAAATGAAAATAGTTAAAAGTAAATATGTAGTCGTCTCCCTCTCTCTCTCTCTCTCGTTTTAAAAAAATCCGATATAGTCGAAAAAGAGCTAATTTTTTTACTTTAATAGATTGTTTCTATCGTCACTAATCCAAGATTATTTAAAAATTTTAGAGACTGAAACTCTCTTAGAAGAAGAACTTTAAACTATCATGAGCACTATTCATAATTTATGTATAGAAGCCGGCTATACTCATGTCTTATTCTACTTTGCCCGACTAGTTTCAAGCCCATCCGGAGACCTCATTCATGAGCTCTTTTATACGGCGTTATCGCGGTGAGAACTAAATAAGGGGCCCAAATGTATATTTAAGTAATCTAAACAAGGAATATACTATTAATATTTTAAAATAATTTATAATTTAAGAAATATTTTTTGACATATAGATTAATTTATAGCTTAAATTTTTTTTTTTGACATATACATTTTTTCAGAACTAACAAAAAAATAAATAAAATAAAATAATGCTGAATACGCCTGTAAATGATTATTATATTGGAACTTGAATTAATATAAGAATTTATTGTTAATGTATGTATAATATATCGTTGGTGTATCTAATAAATAAAATAAAAAAAATAAAAAATAAAGAAAGCTCAAAATCGTTCAATGATTGATGGAAAGCTAATCTCATAGAGTATTTCTATTTCATGTTCGAATTGGATATAAGGAGATCCGTAGATGAAAAAGGCATAAGATCATACAGACTAAAATCCCTTGAATGTAAGGAATTATGTCTCTGCAATGGCCTTCATCGAAAAAATATTCTAAGCGTATAAAAGTATATTTGCTTATGAAGCGATACTTTTATCATTCATGACAGGATATCGATGTTAATTATAGATTTACTCGTATTTCTGTACAATGAAATACGATCCTCACAATTAAAGACAAAGCTATCATACTCACGTTTGCTATTTAATTTGACACGTCAACACATATCACGAAATGTAATAAATACTTTTATAAATTAATAAACTAAGAACTTGCTCGCACCATGACAGCAAAGCTACTGTTGGATATTGCTACATCAAGATTCGGGTCGCGATTCTGCTTATGAAGACGTTTTGCAAAAGTGCTGATCAATTTCTATTGTTTCATTAGCCTGGTCAAAGCAACTTATATTTGTTCAATTTTACATAATATAAAATGTTGACACCATCATGGTCGAATGGTCAGAGCGCGTTGCTTTTACTTAGAGTTTCGCGAGTTTGAATCCCGTATAGTCACTCATTAGTTGTAAATTTAAACTTCAGTATGCGTTATACGTTAAAGGATACAACAAGCATTTCATATCCTTAAAGGATTTTTAAGATATGGATTTGAATCGAGATGTCTTACTTTCGTCTGGCTATAGCAAAGGATTAAGCCGTTACTATCCCAAAGTTAGCGGTCCTATAAGTAATGGCAACAAAATAAAGCCGTAGAAACCATAATCTTACCCTAATCTGTTCTACTTAACGTGCTTAACGTCAACTTACCTTAGTCGTATTTTACGAGACATCGGTAAGAATGAAGGTATTCTATTCTACTTAACCAGTTACCACCCGGTGGGTCAACTTACCTTAGTCGTGTTTTACGAAAAATCGGTAAGATATAGGGTATTCTATTCTACTTAACCAGATACCACACGGTGGGTCAACTTACCTTAGTCGCCTTTTACGACAAGCATGACTGGTTTAATTCAAATTACAACTAAAAAGTTGTTTTCATATATATTTAAAGAAATTAGTCGTGCAAACGATAAATATACTTATATACAATAGATCAAAATATAGGGAAGTGTGGAAATTTGTTTTGAACTGGACCTCAATTTGTGTGAAAAAAGAAATTGAGGTCCAGTTAAAAATATTCCCTAGGTACATATAAGACCTACACGAATGAAATAAAATATTTTTTACAAAATTAATGTCATTTTTTACCAACGTGTCAAGTTTTATAAAACTATAGCAATGCATTTTTAGTATAATGTGAGCATAAATTTACAAGTATTCATTTATTGCAATATTTTAATGAATGCGCGATTTTGAAGTTGAAATCAGAGAAGTTGGACGGGCAATTACGTAATTAATATGAGTGAACCCAGTAAAACTTTCCATAAAGTAACAAAAATTATTGTTACATCTCCACACATTTATAAGCCAGTTGGACCCTACAGGTATGACTTCATATATTTGTGTAACTTAAGATTTAGTTGACGGAAGTTTAGCATATGATAAAGGATAATTTATAGAATTAGGCGTTACTTTACGAAGATCCATAATACAAAAGTAATAATAAAATATTCTACTATAATCCGCGATAAAGTAAAATAAAAATCCACCACCGCCACCACAATACGCAAGCACTACATATGTTCACTATTACAAACTCCAGAATCGTTTCGCACCACAACCGTGCACCATCAGGAGATAGACTGCACTATTTATATTACGAAATATCAACCACACACTAAACCTTGTCTTTGAAATTCAAACCTCAATCCTGTAGTAAAATTAAGCTTTTTTTCTAGTCAGGCAATTTTAGTGGACAGAACTCTATACGTATCTGGAGTTTTAGGATTGGATCCACAAGCAAAGTTAGTCGAAGGTGGCGCAGAAGCACAAGCTCGTCAAGCTTTGAGTAATTTGAAGCATGTACTAGAAGCAGGTGGATCTTCTATGGAAGCTGTCGTCAAAACTACTATTCTACTTGGAAATATAGAGGACTTCAAAACTGTTAACGAAGTGTATGGACAATGTACGTAGTCTCGTCATTATAAAGAACAATAAAGCACAAAAAATCTTTTTTTAATATTTGACATTATAATTTAGCTAGAGCCTAGTTACGCTAATGGTTGTCAGACTATTAAATCATTTTTACAGTAACTTTAAGCAGTAACTGATCTTAATTCTACTCTCTACGTCTGTTATAATTAACTTTGTCAACTGGTTCGGAATATTTCTTCTTACCCAGAAGAACCAGCCAGAAATCAGCGTTCAATTTTTAAAAAATTTCCATTATTAAACCACAGTCTTGTATGAGGCTTATTTTTAAATCCAGGCATTTTTATCATTCAAATAATCTTCAATTTTGCTAACTCTATTGAGTCGCGACACAGGAATGACAATTTTTTATGACCTCTCGTTTGCCTATGCATCAAGATTGTTCTTATAAATATGGTCATTTTTGCGTACGAATAGAATATAACTTAAATAATCTCTAACAAATATTTGATTTTGCAGATTTCACCAAGGACTGTCCAGCTCGTGCTACATTTCAAGTAGGAAAATTACCTCTTGGTGCGGCTATTGAAATCGATGCCATAGCATTAAGTGGAGAACTGACTATTGCTGAAGCCGGACCATGTCCTTGTTCTAAATAATTTTGAAATTATTCTCCGCATTGATTCTTTTGTCTGATTTCTGACTTTAATCAACTAGTTATCGTTACTGTAGCGTCGTCAAATTCCTCTATATACGAAGGCTATAACGTAATTATTTTTGAAATGTAATTGTAAAGCAAATTATTTTTTGTGTTATTAATAAATGTTTTAAACTATTTTGTTACAACATGTTTCAAATACAACTTTTAAGTAATTAGATCAATAATATAAAAAAAAACATTTTTACCGTCAATGTAACATTTGTGCGTGGCTTGGCTCGGTTCATTATTACGGGCTTACGAATGCACGGTTGCATTACTGACCTTTAATCAACTGTACCCTACACGCTTTTCAGTAGAGTGTCACAGAGTCAGTGTCTTGCCGAGACTCGAGCGACTATTGGATGTTGATATATGGGTCGTTAGCTAAGCTACGTGTTATATGCTGGGCTAATGGGTGATGCGGTGTTTGTGTGTCTTGCCGAGCCAAAATAGATTGTGCCATGACCATAAATTTTCTGTGCTTTATAATTTATATTAAGGTATTCTTCAATCTTCTTCTAATCTTGTCTTTATTTATTTGTTTTTTGGCTTTTTAGTAAACTCAGGTTTACCTTAATAACACCGTTTAATACCCGTATATGGATTCTTTATTTCGATCATAATCATTACTATCGATGGTAATTCCGACCTCTCGGAATTCAATGTGTGTTAATATATTTTCTTAAACCAAAAACTAAAAACCATCATGGTCTGCCGTTAAAAGGATTGTTATCTTGAAATTTAGTTTAATTTTTACTTTATTTCTCTAAAAAGCCTTTATATAAGTGGATGTGCTAAGGTTAATTCTACACGAGCTGAAATTGAAATATATTCGCACTTAAGACGATGTAATTCATGTAATATATGTTATACGCATTAACTCCTTTGGCTTGTAGCCAGTTATCATACAGTACCTACATAGTGTTAACAATTTACCATTGGAGTTCATTTAATTTGCACTGCTTCTTAAGTTCTTTCTAATACTCGTAAAGTAAAAGTAAAGTAAGGGCCTGTTACAATACCACTGTTGGGCATAGGCCCCCTCTCTACATTTTTGGAGAGAAGGGTCCGAGCTAAGACCTACCACGCTGATTCAATGCGGATTGGTTATACATATCTCCAGAATTCTCTAGAGATATACAGGTTTACTCAGGTTGGTGCCTGCCCGGGGTTTGAACGTGTGACCCCCTCGAAAGAGTCGTACGGTTTCACTGATGGGCTATCATAGCTTTTCTTAATTCTTTGAAGTGCGCTCTATATATTTAAAACCCATCACCAAGTGTCATTTTGTCATTCAGCATCATATAATTAAAATTACGTAGGTTTTTTCAATTTGATCCAGATAAATTAGTAAAATATTTTTTGTTTAGTTTTCCGCCGTGTAGTATCCGGCTGAGTAGACTAGACCAACCTCTTTTCTTACCGAGGTGTCGTAAAAGGCGACTAAGGTAAGTCGACCCGCCGTGTGGTATCCGGCTGAGTAGAATAGACCACCCTCTTTCTTACCGAGGTGTTTCTTACGACTAAGGTAAGTTGATGTCTGGCAGGCGGCCGGTCGTGAAAACGCAGCCAAATCATGTGACAGCATGTTTATAACATGTTGTGCCGACCCCACTTAGAGTGGGATAAGGGCAGGAAGATGATGATTATTTGTTTAGTTTTATTAAATTAGGTCATAGGTTACACATTGCTACACGTGTAGCAAAATAACCTAATAGATACTGTCCAAGAAACTCTATAAGTTGACACACACACAAAAGTCTTTTGTTTGTTAAAACATTACCTATAGATAAATGGCCGTTAATGTTCTTCCATTAGTTAAGTAATGTTTTCTTTGTCATTTTCTCTGCTGCAAGACATTATTGGTTAGTAATATGGCTCTTTAAATATAAAAAAGAAAAGTATATTAGATTTATTAAATTCATAAAATAAAAAGTTCAATAAATATTAATGTAGAATATCAAACATCAAGATGAATCAAAAAGGTAATTTTGTTTGATTCTAATAAAATTCGTATCAAACGGGATTAGGGAGATAATCAAACGTCAAGTTTTATTTATATTGGAGTTTTCCAATATCATTTTTTATTTTTTACTTATATATAAAAATGATTTAATTTATTTTTTGGGCCTATGTTATCAACACGTATTGCGTGTGAAAACATACCTAATCTTCTTTTAATGTTAAGTAATGGTCTGTTACTATCCCACAGCTGGGCATAGGCCTCCTCTCTCCGTTTTCTCTACCACGCTGTTCCAATGCGTATTGGTAGGTTACACATATCCCTAGAATTCTCCAGAAGTATGCAGATTTCCACACATAATTAATTATTTTTGCATTATAAAACTACGCAAAGTAACGCCTTATTATATATTGAATACGGACAAATTAAACAAAAAAAAAATGAGTATGATTTCTTAATGTAATGCTAGATTAAGATGTTTTAGACATGTTTTAAGCCTTTTACGACATCTTGGTATGTAATGAGGGTGGGCAATTCTATTCGCCTAGCCTAGCCGGCGAGGATAATTTTTAATAAAAAGTAAATATTTTCTGTTCTACGATTTAAGCCCGCGAGTCCTCAGTATTGACGATAAAAGCGCGGTTTACCTATCAACTCTTTTATTATTGAAATATATATAAGAATTATCACCTATACCTATTAAACAGTTCTTAATTTGGACCAACCATCGGCATGCCATCAAAATTGACGTGTCACATCTAAGTGTGTCTTGTAAAACATTTTTGGGTTATACCCTCGTATAGTGAATATGTCATGCCCGTAATCTAATAATTTCCTCTTATGCTGGGGCTACATTAGCGGGCGGAGATACGTATCGCATTGGCGCGCAAAACATTACTTACTTACTACTTACTGCGAAAATTTGCTGTCCAATTTTGTGCGTCCTAAACGATTAGTCTCTGCATCTATATGTCAGTATTCAGTCAATTATTATTGATTACACTTGTACGAATATCACTTACAATATAATATAAAAATGAGATGAAAGAGATGACTACTATTCACAAAAAAAGTCTGGACACTGAAGCGACGTATGTGTGGTCACTCAAACGATTATCTTCGCAACAAATCCCTTTGATGCGCGCCAGGCTGCTGACAGTGCCCCCATGCTACATCGTTTGCGTCCGAATACTCCGCGTTGTAACGTTGTACCTGGCCACATACATTGCCATAGCCCGAATACTCGCCGTAGCTCGCTAATGTAGCCCCAGCATTACAACCCAACCCCACTGTCGGAACAATTTACCACCCACAGCGCGGATATTAAAGAGGCGGGTTTTGATGCGATGAATTTGTATAGCTACGTTTAATACGTTTTTCTGATTACAATGTTTTATTTATTTACTCTTTGTTACGTAGGTGTTTAAAGATTTAGTGTTATCGTTTGTCAGATATGGTAAACGGCAACGAAATTTAAATTTTATGTTAGTTTTTATTAATTTTCTTTGCTAGTTCTGTCTTTCATGCTCAAATTTCAAATTAATTCAACTACTATCGTAGTAAGTTTTATGTAAATGTATTTTATGCACTTAAATTTAAGAATAAAGAACTAGCCTGTTCTGTTTTATTGTTGCAAATCTCGTCTTAAATATATGATTGCCTAAAGTTAATAAAGATAAGCCAAGATTGATGATTGAGTAATTAGGCTGTGTGATAAAATTCAAAACAATACACTCAAAATCTTTGGCTGTAATCAATCTATGTATTGCTGAAAACCACTATCTCTTAATACTTTTGAGTTTATTGTGAATTGACATTTGCGGCTGGGGTTTTTCTTTACAACTTCACGAATTCTTTAAATATCTGCTATACATGTATGACTACTTAATTATAATGCAATATGATGCTCTGGAGAGCTGTGATAGCGGAACGGTGAGATGGACCGGCCAGAAGAGAACTGATCTTTCTGGAGGGGTTATCGGTTCAAACTATAGGCAGGTACGAATGAGTTTTTCCATTGGAACTAATTTACATTTCCAAATTATAACAGCTTTTCGGTAAAGAAAAACTAAGATATTTAAGGAAGGTTAATAACTGTTGTAAGAGATCATGCCCGTCAAACAGGCTTTAACCTTATTTTTCTTATAATATTATTACTTTCTCATAGTCTAATTCCCTGTATATAGAATTAATATCTAATGAAAAATGAGGGCTTAGTTACTGATATTGACCGTCATGCCTTTGAACAAATACCTAGGTATGGCTAACTATTAACACTATTTGCTCATGTAGAAAATTGCCCGCTTTCCTATACGATTCTTATATAAAGAGTTTATGTGTGGCTTTTATTTGCCTTTAAAACTCAGTTCAGGTACATTGTGAATTGCGCCTTTGTTGATATTGGTAAATAAATTTGCTCTCGGTTTTGTTTTTAGAGCCAAATTGGTTTCAGTTTGCTGAAAAAGGAAAACAATTGTTGTGTTCCCGAAGGAATAGAGGTAATTTGTATTATCAATGGCTTATAAGACAAAATAAAATTGATTTTATGCCCTAAAAATAATATGTCACTTTTTGGTATTATCCGAAAAGCTTGTTAATTTTTATTAATGTTAGCAGCTATAAATTAATATGTCTTAAATGTTTTTCATGCTTTATAGTTTTCCAACTTATAATTCTTCTTTAATTTAGGGTTATATAGAAGATTCAGAGTCCGTTTTCCATTTATTTTCACTTCTTTTCTCAGACTAGACGGAAAAATAAAACGATTAGTTATTTGTTAGTTATTGAGGTAGTTAAAGAGAAAAAAAAATGTTTGCTTTATATTTTTTATAAATATGTATACACCAGGCTAACACCAAAGAATTTTTCTGTTAAAACTTTGTGTCTTATTGATAATTGCAATTTACCACACACTTTTCGGTGAAGGAAAACCATACCAAATCATGCCAAACTACAACCAAGAGGTCGTCATTATTCGTGACCAGAAAATGGAATTTAGAAAATTTTGGGGATATGTGTAATCCACTAATTTGCATTGCAACAGAGTAGCTTCAATATTTCTCTCCAAAAACGGAGAGAAATGGCCTATATCTGCCATCGGAATAGTAATCCAAATTTGATACAGTATTTAGAAATAATATTAAGATAAGCTGGCAGAGTCATAGCTGGGCATAGGATAAGCTGATCTTTGGACACTTTTTTATTAATAAAGATTTCGAACATTTTTCTTTGGTACATAAATAAATAAATTAATTAAAGAAGGGCGAGAATGGCGGCAAAGCTAGTATAACACATACATTTTCTCTTTTCTTAATAATTCCCGTTTTAAACTTTACAGCCAGAATTTCGCTCGTGCATGCAATGCTATATCAAGTGAAATGAAATACGTGACGCCGGAAACTGGTATTATGAGACTTGCATTTTATACTTTAGCACTGATATCGGTGTCAAATTGTGCTAATGGCGTACCGCATGGCTTAAACGGCAATGATAATGATACTGATACGTATTTGAGCAGACTTATAGCAGATTTATGGCTGGAAGGGGCGGATATTGTTAGAATTATATGGAGGGATTGCTCGAAAAAGGTAGGCATTGTACTATAAGTTTCTTTTTGACTGTTTCATCGTCTTATGAAGACTTGTTGACTAAATGACTCGATTAATTTAAATAGAGCTTTGTCTAGTGGAATGTAAATCGAGAATGTCTGGAGTCGACTTATAAAATCGACACTTATTATTAAAAAACACCAAAAGCTGTTTTTCTTTATGTGATCGATTTTCTCCAAATCTTCTAACGAATTTTTTTACGGTTGTTACTAAAAGACAGTGTAATTCTTCCGGAAGCCTAAGGCTTTAAGATATTTTTTATATTATCTAGATCTAAATTTTCTGAAAAAAAATTACATATTTAATTTTTTTTTTCAGAAAACAACAAAGTAAACTTTTTTAAAGAATTTTTTTTAATGCAACTTAAGCAATATCGAAAAATAAATTGTAAATATTTTATGATAATGTAAATTGTCGTGTGGTATCCGGCTAAGTAGAATAAACCGGCCTCATTTCTTATCGAGGTGTCTTAAAAGGCGACTAAGGTAAATGGACATGGATGGATAGAATAGACCACCCTCTTTCTTACCAAGGTGTCGTAAAATACGACCAAGCGAATTTGTCGTCAGGCAGGCAACCGGTCGTAAAATACGTACCCAAATCATGTGACAACATGTTTATAACATGTCGTGCTGTGCCCACTTATAGTGGGATAAGGGTAGAAGGATGTTGATAATTTATAATAATGTAAAACATTGTGTA
Source organism: Morpho helenor (assembly GCA_029227775.1). NCBI lineage: Eukaryota > Metazoa > Arthropoda > Insecta > Lepidoptera > Nymphalidae > Morpho > Morpho helenor. The sequence goes on along the minus strand of JARGCU010000016.1, from coordinate 13,032,307 downwards.
AACAGTTAGTTAGTTGTGTAACAGATTACCTAAAAAGAACCTTTTTTAAGAATTCTACCGTCCTTCGTCAGCTCGGCTTATTACGAGGAAAAGAAAGCAAATTTTCCGCAATTTTGCGTAAGCGTGACACAGTAATTTAATAATGTGTTACCATTTGCAAATAAAATGTAAATTTTAGGAAACTTTGCCTGAATAAAATATAAACGGTTTCATGAATCGAATTTATAAGGTGTTTTTCCTATTAGAGTAGGGAAGACTTAGGCAGGCCTGTGTGTGTCTAATGTATAACAGGAGAGGATTGATAAGAGACCCATACTTATCTTTGTCTAATCACACATAAAAATCAAGTACCTTGGTGACCTAGCCTTGCTCGGAAATAAATAAAATAGTTTTGAATTTTTTTGGTCCGCCCGTTACCATTAGGCTATCATAGCATTACGTTTAACAGCCAAAAATATCATTTGCATTCAATTCTACATATATAAATAAATACATATTATATATACATACGAGATAAACTCATTAAAATATTAAAGGAAATAAATATAGAGCTTAATATGCTTTTTTCTTTTTTCAACGGACACATTTTAGACTTACTTCCCTACTCTATCATTAATATATAAATGAGTTAATCTTGTATGTATATATATTTATTCGGAATCTCGGAAACAGCTCCAACGATTTTTCTGAAATTCAGCATGTAGGGGATTTTGGGAGCGAAATATCGATCTAGCTAGGTTTTATTAAAAAAATTGTTTTGTCCCTCTTTTTGGGCAAAAAAAAATTATTAACATTTAAATTTAATATAAAAACACTATTTTTCCCATAAAATGACAAGTCAGCATAGTTTATTCGTGGAACGAGGGGTCTTGAGAAATAAAATACCTAGGACCGAGCCCCACCTACCCAATATTTTTTCTTTTTTATTTTGTAAAAATTACTGAGCAAGGCTCGGACAATCAGATATTTATAATAAGTCAAGTTGCCCTATATAATTTTATAGTGTTGTATGTTTTTGGCAATTTGAAATTGAACTAGAAACTTATTAGTATTTAAGGTAATTAGTAATTATAGTTTACCTATTAATACTTAGTGAGCTTAGCCTCACTTAGTGGTTTATTAAGACTTTAATTATGTTTTAGCTTATTGACCTCAAAGGTATAGATCACAAGGAGTATTACCCGAAATTCGTGAGTTGCATGAAGCGTAAGACTTTAAGGGCCTTGGACCGTTGTCTGAGCCCGGATGTGGTGCCCGTTGCGGAGGGAGTGAGTCTCGTTAGATTCGAACTTGTTGACCATTCGGGGAACATTATGCATAATAATGAGACAAGGTAAGAAATTATAGCATTGAGGGAATGTGTTATCTATACATATTTGACTGGCCCGTGGCGCAGTGGGTAGTGACCAAGCCTTCAGCTCCACGGTTCGCGATTTCGATTCTCGCCGAGGGCCAACATTTTCTGTAAAAAAAAAATGAATTTGTTGGGCCTTGAGCCAGGATGTATATTTGTAAAAGCGTTTTAGAACCAAATTGCATACTTAGTTTGAATTTTAATTTTTAGGTACTTATTGCCTTATTTACTTCAAGTGTTCATTTGTATTTAAGTATGTTTTTGCAAAATATATAAGTATATATTCACCAGTTCTCTATCACCCATAACACAACTATTAAGTGACTTACTTTGGGAACGGACGGCCGTGTGTGTAAGTATCCCATATATATATTTATTTATTTATATTATAAAACATAGTCCCCAAAGGCTGTTTGTCTGTATGTGATCATTTTTCTCAAAACCTACTGAACGGATTTTTGTATGGTTTTCACATAAAGATAGTGTAATTCTTGAGCAAGGTTTAAGTAGGTACATTACATTTAAATTCCCGTGGGATCTGTATTTACGCGGGAAAAATCGTATGACACACTGATTTCCATGCGGGAAATTAAAATTAAAGCCGCAAGCATAGCTTAGTATATAGTTAAGTTATAAGCAGTATATATTGAACTAGTGGTTAGCCGCGACTTTTCGAACTGTAAGTTGCAATGCAATTTTACAGTTTTTTTGTAGTCTTTCTTCTGATGATGCTTCTGTTACGGAGCGAAATGACTGATGAGATTGTGGTAGTGAATGTGTGCAGTGCTTCTGTATTGTTGGTTTATTGATGGTTGGTAGTTTTTGGGACTCCTGCGTGTATCAAGTATTAGAAAGGATACTACACTCTACTAAGCACACTAACATAGCAAAAAGTTTATTTTATCGCGATCATCATCACTCTCCTGCCCTTATTCTACTTTAAGTGGGGACGGCACAACATGTTATAAACATGTTGTCACATAATTGGGCTAGGTATTTTACGACTGGCCGCCTGCCTAACGTCAGCTTACTTTAGTCACCTTTTACGACACCTTGGTAAGAAATGAGAATGATCTATTCTACTTAGTAGGATACCACAAAAGTTTCTTTTATCGCAAATTATAGCATAAATAATATTTTCATTACTTTTGTATTATGGATCTCCACAAAGTAACTCCTAAAAAAGTCTAAAATTAATCCAACTAATATTACAAATGCGAAAGTTTATGAGTATGGATTTATGTTTAGTTTCACGGCGAATTCACTGAACCAATATCGATGGAGTTGGCATAATTATTCCTCATACACCGGAGTAACATATAGGCTATAGAAATTCTGTTAATTCTACAGGAATAGGATGACATTCAATTCTTATGAGGCCCATAGTCGCTGACTATGGGCCTCATAAGAAAGCTCAGAGCCCCTTAGCGGGTGATGGAGTGAGCTATGCTCGGAGTTTCTCTACGTGATCAAATCAGAAATGAGGAGATCCGTAGAAGAACCAGAGTCACCGACATAGCTCAGCGGGTCGCGAAGCTGAAGTGGCGATGGGCGGGGCACATAGTGCGGAGAACCGATGGACGTTGGGGTCTCAAAGTGTTGGAATAACGACCCTGCACCGGAAAGCGCAGTGTTGGAAGACCCCCTACTAGATGGACAGACGACCTCAAAAGGGTCGCGGGGAGCCGCTGGATACAAGCGGCACAAAATCGTGTGTTCTGGAGATCCCATGAAGAGGCCTATGTCCAGCAGTGGACGTCCATCGGTTGAAGAAAAAGAAGAAGAAGAAGGATGACATTGAAAAGTGCCATCTACTATTATCCTCACGTCACGTGATAACAGTCGCAAAGTCACGAGGTAAAAGCTAGTATTTCATACGTTAAACAACCCCGTACATCGGTCAATGAGGTCAACGACTGCTCTATATTAAAGAGATGAGGTTATTTCCCAGCAATCGTAGATTATTAAATAAGATAGTCGCAGTGCACCTCGCAACAAAGAGGGGCTGTAATATCAGTTTACTTAACGTGCTTAATCTTATATCTGCGTAACCCACATTATAATACTGGCGAAGTTGGTATTAGCTTTAAACTGATATTTGTTTTGCCGTGACACATCGCCATACTGTTATGGTGTGGCTATGCTATGGGTATTAGTATCATCATCATTCTTCTGTCATTATCTCACTCTAAGTGAGTTTTAAACGTTATCGCATGATTTGGCTAGGTATTTTACGACCAGCCACCTACCTGATGTCAACTTACCTTAGTCACCTTTTGCGACACCTCGGTAGGAAATGAGGGTGGTCTATTCTATTCAGCCGGATATCGGACGGCGAGTCAACTTGTCTTAATTTTGTTTCAATTTTGTAATAAGTTTTACGTATATATCTCTTACACTTAATTTAAATAATTGATACAATTAAGCGTTACTCTGCGCAGATTCATAATACAAAAATAACAATGTAACTATTATATAAAAAGTAACTATTTTGCTATAATCCGCGATAAATCCGATCAAGATCCGCGATATTTTATCACGGATTATAGCAAAATAATTTTATGATTACTTTTACTTTAATTTAAACCTTTCTGTAGACTGCTCTAGTTTGGATTACTGAATTTTATTATAGAAGCGAATACCGAGACCAACGAATGAAAAGCTACCTCTGTTGAGTCCTGACAAAGTCCTGACAAAGTCCTGACCCCTCCTTTTTGAGATATTTAATTTGTATCGATGTACAAATTATTATAAAATTTATTGCGCAAGTTTCTGCCGCACAATTCAGTGCTAAAGCAGGGTTAACGATCGCATAATAATTTGTTGACGTGGTTTATGTATAGTTTCTTATTACCATTGTGTAAGCGCTCCGGTTTCGTTGTAACGATTTGCAGGTACGTACAGTAAATGAATCGAAATGCTAATTACGGTATATTTTAACCTATTTACATTGTAAAAATAACTAGCGGTGCGCCGCGGTTCTAGTCGCGGCGAATTGGTTAATACGCTTAACTTGGATATATAGATGATAGACGAAAATATAGTTTATTATTATATAGTGCCCTGTGGCATCCGGCTAAGTAGAATAGACCACCCCCATTTCTTACCGAAGTGTCGTAAAAGGTGACTAAGGTAAGTTCACCTGCCGTGTGGTATCCGGCTGAGTAGAATATATCATCCTCATTTCTTACCGAGGTGTAAAAGGCGACTAGGTATGTTGGCCTGCCGTGTTGTATCCGGCTAAGTAAAATAGACCACCCCCATTTCTTACCGAAGTGTCGTAAAATATGACTAAGGTAAGTTCACCTGCCGTGTGGTATCCGGATGAGTAGAATAGACCACCCACATTACTTACCGAGGTGTAGTTAAAGGCAACTAAGGTAAGTTATCCAAACAAGTTAAAATACCTAGCCAAACAACACTCTCTTAACAATATTCTTCTTTCTACATGCCCCACCCATTTCTACTTACGATTCGCGTATTTACATGACTGTATATATAAAGATTTCCTTATTTTTGATTTAAATTTGCAGAGATTCTCCTAGCATAGATCTCTCTATCATCCGTTGAGCGACTCTGAGCTATCTTATAAGTCTGCGACTATACACGATGTAAATATATGTTTTCAGGACTATACACAATGTAAATATATATTTTCAGACTATACACAATGTAAATATATGTTTTCAGACTATACACAATGTAAATATATATTTTCAGACTATACACAATGTAAATATATGTTTTCAGACTATACACAATGTAAATATATATTTTCAGACTATACACAATGTAAATATATGTTTTCAGACTATACACAATGTAAATATATATTTTCAGACTATACACAATGTAAATATATGTTTTCAGACTATACACAATGTAAATATATATTTTCAGACTATACACAATGTAAATATATATTTTCAGACTATACACAATGTAAATATATGTTTTCAGACTATACACAATGTAACTATATGTTTTCAGACTATACACAATGTAAATATATGTTTTTAGACTAAACACAATGTAAATATATATTTTCAGACTATACACAATGTAAATATATGTTTTCGATTGTTACTGTATGAAAGACGTAATACACTAAGACTCCGTAGACCACTTATGACAACCAATAAAACTAGAAGTATATTAGATAGCATAAAATAAATGTGACCGTAAAAGTCGGCGCGCATGACCAGTTTTACGTTTGACCGATTAGACTGTTTCGCCGTTCAGAACCATAGAGTTATTATACTAGAATAGGGAACAGCCTAAAATGTGCTATAAAGAGAAATAAACAAAAAGCAAATGAGGGTGATCTATCTATCTTTTTTAAGTGTGTTTAATCAAAGATGATAGGAGTTTAATCTTCCCTTCGACTATTTATTGTGTTACTATAAATAACAACAAACTAACACAGGCCTCACCTATGTAGTAGTGTATCTAGTAGGGGGTGCCCCTACACTAGTATTAATAACTCTATGTTCAGAACACGCGTTTCACGAGAATGTATACGGAGACGCATGCACATGGAGATGCACGATCGTGGTGATATATTGCTTTATAATTATTTGTCGCATAGCTATTTTCTTGCAAAAATATATTTAGGCTATAAGTCATTCATTCATTATCTTCAATGCAGCGTTAATAGACCAACTAATTAGCGGAAAAATGACCTCCAAAGTCTTTTAACGTCACTCATCTCAATGAATTTCTATTCTCTTGAACATTTATTAATTGGAAATAAATCTATTTACATCCAGCAATGAACATCCGTCAGTAAACAAAGAAGAAGTATAAACACTTTGATGTTTCTGAATAATTAATAAAGAGCTCATGCGGGTTAGAATGAAGTGAAAAATTTGTTGCAGTCTGTTTCTTGCTCTGGCGATAGATATCGATAAAATATAGAGTGGACTATCCGTTTTCATTTCTATTATATACAAGATTCGTAAAACCGCATGGAAAAACCGCCACCACAATACACAAGCACTACAGAGGTTCACTATCACAAACTCAATAATCGTTTCGCCCCGCAACCGAAGCATCACCAGGAGAAAAACTCCACTACAAAATCGCAAAGCGACGCATCACCCAAACAAGAATAGTTATATACTAATTGATTCAACCTCCACCATATATTTTGCCAGCGAACACGTGTAACAAACATTTTTTAAAAAATGAATAATATAAAAATGTGTGGAATATAGTATTCTTTTATCACATATACAAACATGATATCCCTTTCTTTTGCAAAGTCTTTTTTATGTAATACAACGTTATTAATATTTGTATAGAAAATTGTCTTTCCTGCAGTTTTTGGACCGATAAAGAATTAGAAGAAAACGAATGGAGGACCCTAGCACTACAGAGACTGTCGAAAGTTCTAAGAACGCATGTGATAAAATTTGATTTTGAAGATAACATCGTTGAAGATAGAGGTAAGGTTTTTTAATATCACTGAACATAATTTTTTTTACCTCAGAATACAAAACGAATATTTACACCTTAACTAAGGAGCGGAGTAAAGACGAAATACCAAATGATTATGAATTGAAATTTTCAAATATCGGTAACCCATCCATTTAGGAAGTTGAGTTACTGTTGCAACATCACAAATATTTAATACTTATAATCTCATACTCTAATCATTATTCTCCTGCCCTCATCCCACTCTAAGTGGAATCGGCAAAACATGTTTAACACATGTTGCTATGTGATTTGGTTTGGTATTTTACGACCGGCCCTCTGCCTGACTTTATCTTACTTTAGTTGCCTTTTCGACACCTTGGTAAGAAATGAGGGTGGTCTATTCTAATCAGCCGGATAACAGACGGCAGGTCAACTTACCTTAGTTGCCTTTTACGACAACCCGATTAGACATGAGGGTGGACTATTCTAATCAGCTGGACACCACACGGCAGATCAACTTACCTTAGTTGCTTTATACGACACCTCGAAAAGAAATGAGGATGGTCTAGTCTAATCAGCTGGATAACACATAGCACTTACCATAGTCGCCTTTACGACACCTCGGTAAGTAATGAGGGTGGTCTATTCTAATCAGCCGGATGCCACACAGCGGGTCAACTTACCTTAGTCGCCTTTTACAACGCCTCGATAAGAAATGAGAGTGGCCTATTCTAATCAGCCGGATAACACATATCACTTACTTTAGTTGCGTTTTACGACACCTCGATAACAAATTAGGGTGGTCTATTCTAATCAACCAGATACCACACGGCATTCTAATCCAACTAAATAGTCCACTTTGTATATCAACCTTTTCTAAAAATAGTAGAAAATAATATTTGCATTTGACTCAATTTTACTATTCAACAAAACGCCAATTCTCTTTTCCTCGCTTATTACATCAAAATCCCTCTTTTACCTTTTCTGGCATGTAAGTAAAATGAACCCGTAAGGTAATACGACCCGTAAGTATAATATGATAAGAGGTAATTTGTTACAAAGTAGAGGCTTAGTTATTTCGGGGAACAGGCATAAGTACGCTAAAAATCCGAGAACGAAATTGTTCTGCAAATTAAGTATAATCAGACATATCATCAAAATCTTAGAGATAATTAAATGGCGAAATGCTTATTATAGCACGGTGCTAGAATAAGCAGAATTAAAAAGTGGATGTCTTTGTAGTATTTTTAAATATTTACAAACATAAATACGATACCGCCGTGTGTTATCCGGCTGATTAGAATAGACCACCCTCATTTTTACCGAGGTGTCGTGAAAGGCGACTAAGGTAATACGACCCGCCGTGTGGTATTTGGCTGAGTAGAATAGACCACCCTCATTTTTACCGAGTTGTTGTGAAAAGATACTAAGGTAAGTGGATCTACCGTGTGGTATCTGGTTGAGTAGAATAGACCATTCTCATTTCTTACCGAGGTGTCGTAAAAACGACTAAGATATGTTGACGTCAGGCAGGCGGCGGGTCGTAAAATACGTTGCCAAATCATATGACAACATGTTCATAACATGTTGTGCTTACCTACTACTTAGGGTAGGATAAGGGCAGCAGGATAATGACAAACATGAACACAATAATTCTTTTTATTACTTTACCGTTATAATATTCCGTAATGTCCTCAAGCACTCAATTATAAAACAAATTGAATGGTGGATATAAATAGTCTTGATATTACATTATTAAACTGAGAAATTCTTTAACTATTGTAGGCGTCTTCAATCAATTTATTCATGGAGCTTCTTAAATTCCCATTTCTTTATGAATTCTAATAAAAGTATCGTACAAATTAGAAATCTTTTATTTAATATAAATTGGAAATCTCGCAGTCACTTATAGTCACTACTAGAAATGTTTTAAGAACTGCTAGTATAAAGACAAATTCTATTGAAGATTGTAGTCCTATCGAAGAAATTGTTTCTAATTTTTTTTATACACTAAATGATGGTGGTCTATCTACTCAGCCGGATACCACACGGCGGAACATATTTCCTACAGAATTGAGCATATTTTATCAATTAAGTTGACGTAAACAGAACAGCTTGTAGTAAATAAAGCTTTTAATCGTACTTAATTTAAGCGAATATATCTATAAAGAGCTTATAAATTAGATTATCTTCTCTCTTGATCAAAATATCAAGAGTTGGAAATTCAATTTACAACTTTTCTTATTAAAAGTCATATACATGTGATGAATAAAAATTTTGTTATTGTAAAGGTATTCAGACATTAGCGCAAAACATTTCTTCATCGTGGACTTGAAAGTATTGGTATTGTTGTCTTAGACATATAATAGCGTCTTGATTCTGTTCCACTGCTTGTCAAAGCGATCCTCTCTTCTGTTTAGACAGATTTGATTGGAGGTTTCCCATATTTTAGAAAGCATTTGCCAACCACTGACGTACTAACAGACTTATTTTACTAACTTAACTTCATCAACTTCAAAACAGCCTTCAGCTTATTTTGATTGTTTTTTTTTCAGTTGAATATAGAGGTCGTCGGCGACATCAAATGATGACAATGATGATGTTTGGAATAGTATCTATTGGTATGGTCTTTATTCCAATGGGATTCCAATTTCTAGCTGTTCTCGGAGGAAAAGCGTTACTCTTAGCTAAAATGGCTTTAATCTTAGCATCTATCCAAGGCTTGAAGAAGGTAAATATTATACAGTGCTAAAAATATTAAACATGTAATAATATGTAATATGTGATAATTAATGATACCATAATATTTAGACCTGCAAGTCCAAATTATTGTACCCAGACGCATTATAACTTACCTTACAGATATAAGGAGCAATAAAATTAGATATATATTTTATTAATTTACTCCACGCTGTATTTATCAGTTTAAAATCGAAGTCAAATTTACGAGTATATATGAAATTATTCGAAGTACTGTAGATGTATCCCCTAATATTCCCGCTGAGCCAAATTTAAGTATGACTGTAACACAACGTACTAGGAACACGTGATTCTGCACTCAAAACTAGATGGCGCCACTGATCGTTTGCTCCGCGCTATCGAAGTGCTTTCGTAGTAATATAAGAAGTCCCCATACATTATGTTATCAGATCGACATCGCTATCAGATCCTAGGGCTCCTAAAGTGCATCCTACTGGAACACTACGCCTTAGCGCGTCTGATACGGTGCATCCTCCGTCCGACACATCCATACCCGGAATGCCGTGAGGGACCCGTCTTCTGTCCGCGATGCTTTCCGTATTCGTGAATAGCACGCATTCCCGCCCCCGACAGTACGTGCGTTCGGGTCGGCGTATTACATGACTTAATTTTAACATGTATTTAATATTTATAACAAACAAATATTGACGTTATAAAGGTGCCAATTGCTTATTAACGATAAGCTAATAGCTATAACGTTAAAATTTCAGCTTTCGTTAACACATTAGTGATATTTAAAAGTCATCAGTGTGTTTAGTACGAGTTTTTTTAACCTACTCGATAGAGTTAGCGTAACGCCAAGTTGTATGGCGCAACAGCGGTCACTAGATGTCGCTGTTGTAGCGTCATACAAATTGGCGTTACGCTAACGCAATTGAGTAGGTTAAAAAAACTCACAGTAAGCGAACTGATCATCAACCACTTGACACTTATTTTAAATAGGATTGTTTTAAGAAAAATAATTTTGCAATTAAACTTTCAATTAATATTTGCCAATTAGATTTTAGTGTAAGTTCAAAAATAACATTTAATTTAGTTAAAATGTGTAACACTTTCCAATAATACGCTTAACTGGGTTTCAATTTAAACAGTTTACGCAACTAGAATAGAATTTAATTTGCAAGCTATTTTAACTGTTGTGAATTAATTAAAGTTCAATTAATGTGTACAAAATATAACAGTATAATTCGCGATACTAACACATTTAACAAATAACATTCTCTTTTAGGTAGACACTTATGATGGGTATCATGAGAGAGGGAAGGTATGAAACACTACTACCCACAAATCTTTATTAATTTTAACAATGAAATATTGTCTAGTTTATGTATAGAAATCAGCTATACTCAGGTTTTATTCTATTGGTCCGATTAATTTTGAGCTCACTTATTTGTGAACTTTATTCATACGATGTTATCGCAACGGAAACTAAAGTCCCATAACGCCGTAAGACGAAGACATGAGTATAGCATATACATAAACTGCGAATACTACTCACGATAGATTAAATTCAAATAGTAACTCTTATTACTTCCAGTATAATTCAGAATATAATTAAAATACTAATCACGATATCATTGTACAGCACATTTACTAATTATACAAAAGATAACCGGTTAATAGATGTTCTGTTCCAGATTGCTACAAGTCCGATAAGCTATGGCTTCTACCATAGCTACCCTTTTGATCATTACGAAAAAAGAAGTGGCGACTGGCCTTCATCAGTAGTTGATGGGTCCAATACTAATTTACCAAACCCCTTCGCTCAAAATGGTGGTGATTTGAAATACATGGCAAAATCTGAAATGAATAAAGATATAATAAAACGCGAAATAGAAATAGACCGAAATCAAGGCGATGCTAATGTCAAACATCAGCCAAAGATGTTTTCAATCGACACAGGAGTTTTAAATTTACAGCCCCTTGCGGTTTTAAATGTTGCTGATACACCATCACCATTAGTCGATTTAACAACACCAGAAGTTCAAGCGGATTATTCGTTAGATTTACCATACAACAGGTTTCATTTTCAAAATTCCCCTCCTGTTGTTCAATCTTGATAAATTTATTAAACTATTCCAAGCTTTATTTGATGTAGTCATTGGAATATATTCATATTTCTCTCAAGTATTGTATCCAAACAGACAAGTACTGTTTAATATTTATTGATTGGACTATTCTTTAAGTGTTGTTTTATACCGTTCTGAAGCTTTGATGTAAAATCTTTCCACTCTTCGCCGTGTGACGTCGCATTTTATGAATATAGCGTTTAATGGACACTTTATTTTAAATGCAATTAATGGTTTTGTTTCACGCTTTTATGTATTTGCTTTTTATTACTGTTCGCTGCTATTACAGCAACGAAGTGGTTGATATATAACATTAATCAATTTGTTTTCATATATTTTTAAAACATAAAAATTTATTGACATAATTATTATTAATTTGCATGTAATAAATGTATTTTTCAATTTTTTTTTTTATTACACACATTCATTTCTACTTATTAATTTTTCTATTCAGTTTTACTTAACACGAATTGATACATTTTATCGATGTAAACGAAAAAAAACAGCAATATTGGAAAGATAAGTTTTTAGATTTATAACTGCCCTAGAATTTATGTAGCACAAATATAACAATTCCCTAGGTATTTGTTTAACGGTGTTCTACAAAAATTATAATGACTAATCACAACAATTTCAAAGAAGTTCATTTACGTAGCCATTTGTCACACAAACGAATAACATGATATTGCTATACTTACGGTAAAACTACAATTATTTTTATTATTAACTTGATGTTAGTTAATAAATCACGGTAAAAATGGCTAATCACGGAATTTTTTTTGTCAAGTATTGGAAATAAATACTTTTCAATCCGAAATAACAGGTATAAATTACTTTTCAACACGTTACTAAAGTTTATAGATATAAGGATCATCATCATCTCATCATCTTCCTGCCCTTATCCCACTCTAAGTGGGGTCGGCACAACATGTTATAAACCTGCTGTCACATGATTTGGCTGCGTTTTAACGACCGGCCGCCTGCCTGATGTCAACTTACCTCAGTTGTACTTTACGACACCTCGGTAAGAAAGATGGTGGTTTATTCTACTCAGCCGGATACCACACGGCGGGTCGACTCACCTTAGTCGCCTTTTACGACACCTCGGTAAGAAATGAGGGTGGTACTATTCTATTCAGCCGGATACCACACGGCGTTTTAAAGATATAAGGATATGTTCCTTATTTTATTTAAGCTTTGACTTTCCAAAATCCAAGTGATAACCTTTATAAATAGCTTCTTGGCCGACACGGTAGCATCTTCTGTATTTTAAAAATTTAAATTTGTAATTATTTATATATTATTTATTCTACAATTCATAGTTTCGTACTTTCGCTGCCCTGGTTGTCTGGAAGAGATTGTGGCAATGACGAGGCCATATCGGACGCCTGGCTTACAGGTTCCCAAAGCGGTCGGTGCATCTGGTGCTCCCGATGCATCGGTTAGCGGAGGGGGACTTCTCTTTTGAGAGGTCTCTACCCGGAGGAGGTGTTCTCTGGGATCAAAACGGCTGTCGGCGGGGATAAGGGCAATGTGTACAACGATACCCTGTCTTTGCTATCAGCAGCGTGGTAGTAGAACACACAGGTCATTTTAGGTTATGTCGGTGCGAGTCTGACATAACGACCGCCTGTCCCCGTTTGGGTGCGGTACCCATAAGGGATTTATTCATGAACAAAAAAATATAGAAGCCAGATTACAAACTTTTTTCGAAATTTTAGAAATTAATCATCAACCTCCTGCCGTTATCCCACTCATACTGGGGTCGGCACAATAAGTTATAAACATGTTGTCGCATGATTTGGCTACGTATTTCACGAACCGTCGCCTGCCTGACGTAAACTTATATTAGTCGTATTTCACGACACCTCGATAAGAAAGAGGGTGATCTATTCAACCGGATATCACACGGTGGGTCAATTTACCTGAGTCGCCTTTTACGACACCTCGGTAAGAAATGAGGGAGGTTTATTCTACTCAGCCAGATACCACGCTTTTATATATTAATCATCAAAAGTACTTAAAACATTTACTTAGAGATTAAAAACCTTTTATTAGCAAGTTATATAAATAGAAAGAAAATTTTATTACAACACACTAAAAAAATTTAAATTCGTAATTTATTCGTCTTCTGGTAATTTAATTAATTAAGTTACTGAAAATTAAGTCTTATTTATCAAATCCTATTCCTTTTTAAATTAAATAAAAATAGTTTATAGTTAATATTGTAGTACATTTATTAAAAAGCTTTATGACCACAACTTAATTGAAAGATGATTAAAAGCGTGAACATTTTCCACGGAAAATTAAAAATATTCATAAAAGCACCAAGCGTACTTTAGTATGCACAAGTCGTAATAAATTCACAACAAACTCGCTATGAGACCTACTTTATTAGCGTTTCAATATGCGCAAAAAGGTTTGCTACAAACTCGGTCATACGTTATGGAAAAATAACTACAGAGCTTATTAAAGAATTGTTCATACATTGATCGGAATCTATACTAATATATAAAGCTGAAGAATTTGTTTGATTGTTTGAACGCGTTAATCTCAGGAACTACTGGACCAATTTAAAAAATTCTTTGAGTCTAAGATAGTCCATTTATCGAGGAAGACTGGAGACTATATAACATCACATCATGAATAGGAGAGAAGCAAAAACGGCAATAATTAAACATTTTCTTGCGTGCGCTAAGTAAACGGTGAAAGTTATTCAAAAATCTCGTACTTACGATAACTACTTTTATGTTTAAAATTTCAATTCGGGAAAAAAATTATGAATTGATTTCTAAGCAGGCTAAGCTGCTGGTATAGCTAGTTTTTAATAATTTCAGAATAAACATGGCAAAGGGTGTTGTGTGGGTGTAATGCTTTTTTTCACGGGTAATTTATGCTTAGATTTAATTCATGCTTTTGCATCTATTGCTTAAGAAGCGATAACTAATAGAGTTAATTACAGTCGATTAATTAAAGGATAATCTTTGGACTAATGCTGCAGTATTCCGGTCCTATCATACAGAGACACTTGTGTTTTTTTTATTAATGGGTATTTCTGTACATTAAGATAATTTTTAAATTATATAGTTCAAATTTTATTGGGAATTCGTGTAGATTCCTCCAATGTGAATTGATAAGTTACAAACATTGCCAGAATTCTCTAGAGATATGCAGATTTCCTCACGATGCTTTTCTTCACCAAAAAGCGATAATTTGAAATTATTATTAGACATAAGTTTAATTAGAGAAACTCATTGGTGTCCACACGGGGTTTAAACGTGGAATCGTTGAATGAGGGCTACCACAGCCTGTATGAGATACACATATATATACAAATATATAACGAGGAAATTCGAAGAAAAAATATTACTAATATAACGCATCATGTCACGAAATTAAAGTGGTAATGGGCAAGGCATATAATCTGTATATACAATCGCTGTAAATCTAAATACTCCCATAATAATCTACAATCCAACTCTAATCGGCTTATCGTGTCCATTACGTTATTAATGATCTGAGTCTAATTAATTATTGTGCCAATTTGCTTTATGTGAGAGACATTACCTCTCTACACGATAGACTTAGGCCGAGATTTGGGATTTGTGACATTTTCTTTGTGTTCTTTGCATATCAATTATTGACCATGAAAGATTTTTGACATGTTCTACTTACTTACTTCTTATGGTAAATGATGTTGCCGCTTAAAATTAGCCCCTAGCCAAAGTTTCCTACATGCATGGGCATTTGTTCAGGAATCTTTTAGAAAGAGTTAAAAGTAACGAATATATTGTTTTGCTATGATTCGCAATAAAATAAAATATATGTAATATCCACGACAATCGGCTTTGTGAATCTGTCGTGGTGTCTATATACTGAGAAAGGCGAAACAATTGATGAGATTTTGGTGGTGAATGTGTGCTTACTTATTATAAAACAAAATCCCTAAAAGATGTCTGTTTGTATGAGTTCGATTTTCTCAAAATCTACTGAACGGATTTTGGTACGATTTTTAATAAAATACATAACAATTCTTCTGAAAGATTTAAGTTAATAATATATTCCGGTTTTATGTAAATTAGGTTGAAAAAGACGTTTTTTGATAAAAAAAACGCCTATTGGGAGCTTTAGCTGAGTGTGCCGCATAACCAACAGAAATATACTAAAGTTATGTAGTACCAAATTTGAGATCTATAAGAATACTCCAAAAAAGTCCGCGACAGCATATCTCTTTCTCTTATGTTTAACTGACAATAACTACTAGATTCAAAATTACCATTAAACACATTGTTCACACGGGCAAAGCTGCAAAAACAGCTAGTGAAATATAATACCTAAAGAATTATATCCCTCACGTAAAATAAACCGTCAAAACGGTTCATTAGGTCGTATTTATGTATCTGATACATTACCATGAATCATGACTTATCTCGTGTATCACAATGGACTGAACCAAATGGACTAGTAACCAATTAAAGGATTTGCTTTGATCGAGCTGCAGATATATTCTCTGAGACGGATTACGGCCCTTTGTACGTGTAATTACAAACACGGGCCACGCCTTTTGATTCCATAGCAGATAAATTAACTGGTATATTCGATTGTGTATATAATTAACTTATGGTTTTTAATAGCAATAGTGATTTCCAACCACTACAACATGTTCATTTATTGGAGAAAAAAAACCGATCTACCGGCGAATATCACGAAGGTAGGTATTAAACTTTCTCAATTAATACTTATTATTATATAAACTGAATCTAAATAAAGTCTGAATAAAGAATATTTTTTTTAGTTTACACTACGTACATACTACGTAAATAATACGTTATAAGATATGGAATGCTTAGCGTCCATATACTTACCCTAAATTAAATATAAAAATAGAACAATACAAACTTGTGTAACTTAAGGCACCCAGCCAACGGTACATAACCGATAATGGACTAGACAGTATATATAAGTAAATTTAATATTAAAGAGCCGTATAAAAAAAATAGCTTTAGATGTAATAAGGAAGCTTACCAAAATAAATTTGTCAAGATAACGTCATTTCAATTATTCCGTCTACCGCTCTGTACGTAATGTTTGCATCAAGATATTTTGTATTCTCATAACATCGTCCGCAAAGATAACTCATATTAAATACTTTCATTCAAAACATACAATATAAATTCAAAAACACAACAAATATTTGCGTTATAATTAAATGAATTTATATATAAACCACAACTGGCATAAACATTTGCCGAACAAATACTAGATGCTGATAAAATTTCGCCCGTGCTACAAAAGATAACGTTTTACTCTAGTATCATTACGCATGAATGTTGGATATCATTTTAAATTGAAAGGTTCTAAACAAGTCAACACTTGTTGCCTCAAAAAAAAATTCTTAAAGTACTAGTGAAAATACGAAATAAACGTATTTAATAAAGTGATAACTAAAAAAGATTTTACAGATAAAGGTTTAAAAATATTTATAGAGGAAGTTGTTACAGAAAAACTTAACGCATTTGAGTTTGCGCAGAACATTTCGAGAGCTTATAAAGGCAGCGGGAAAGTCGAACCGTTCACAATTTGTTCGAAGACAACGTCACTGTTCAGTGAAACTTCAGGGCGTTTTCAGTAACTTTGTGAAAACTTTTTTTTGAAAATGAGAATCGCTCTTTTCTTGGTCGCGGCTGTGCTAGCGTGCAGTGGCATTTATGGCTTTTTTTTACCGGTAAGTTTTTTTAGTTTATTTTAAAAATAGCAGGAATTTATGCTAAGAATAAATTTTATAATGGCATAGGGCTACAAGTGGTATGCTCTATGAATCTCATTTAATTTAGTAAGTACGGATTAGAATTATTATTAATAAATATTTTTTTGTTCGATAAATTATATTGCAGATTATGGAAAAATTTAAATAAGATTTACTGCCCAAACTTATGTATGTACTTAGTTGTATTAAAAAAACCTGCTGAGAGTCTTAGTTTTTTTAAATGATTTACGACTACAAATAGAGTAGGTTCAAATAATAAGAAAATATAAGTATAAATAAAATTACACATAACATTTTACATATGTAATGTATAAATAATAAAGTTTAAGTATAAATTAAAAACAACATACACGATATAACTTTAAAATAAAATGTTTAGTATTTCTTAACTTTAGAATGGCAAATATTCCTGAAACATGAATATTACTTCATATCCAAATGAGTTGTACAACAAAAATATTGTTTTTTGTTTTGTTTTGTTGCCTATGGCGTATTTTCATGTAATATGTCCACATTTAAGTTGTATTATTTTACCAGAAAATGACCACGTATTTTTAAATAGAACAAACCGTTTGATATGTAACTATCCCCTCCTCCGACTTGTATAAATATTAATTTAAAATAATCAAACACCGCTAGAGCGCTCGCACCCTAGCAGCGAAAGGCATAAAACCGCGCCGAAGGCGCTAGCACTCTTAGTATATATTGGCTCGTGATTCGTCTAAGTGGCTAGGACCCGTACTACGTTGTGTTTTGTAATAACTCAAATTCTTTTAGAGCGTCAGAGGCTATGTGTCCGTCAACCTAAAGGAGTCAAATAAAACTTTAAATAGAATAAAATAATGTGATAATAATCACATTATAGTTTTATAATAATATTTCAATATATAATATTCTTTAATATAGAACGAGCCGTCAGGCCCTACATTCGTAGTTTATATTACATTGCTCAACAGAGAGGTTCATTATCGAATATCATTTGTTATAATATAAACAGTTGTTTGTCTTCAGATTGGAGGCGTAAAGCAAGCATAAATTAATATAATTGATTGAGTATAAGTGTACGATACAGGAACAGGTTATATATTTATCTAATACAAGAACAGATTTTACTTGTACTCTACATGAACAGACTTTATATGTCCAACAGATTCGTTACACGAACAGATTCTTGAATGTCCAATACATGAACGGGTTACTATAAAATTTAATAAAAAAATGCGAGACATTCAGATAGTTGAATGTCTCGCGAATGTCTTAAGTTATTACTTCATAGGATATGTTATAGCCAACAGAAAGATCACTCGCTCGATCTTAAAACCTAGCCCTTAAACAACTCCGTAGAGAAGTTTAGCAATGTGGTATCCCTCTCCCATCTATTATATTCTTCCTATTTGGAAAAATATAAAAAGAGAGTGATAGTCAGTAGCTCCGCACCCGCTACCAACGGTGAGCTCCGTCCATAGGATATGAGCCCCCCCCCCCCAAGGGGTACCTGTTTATAGTGCGCCTGCGGCGTATGATCATGGGATAAACCCATTATTGTCGGGAGTCAACAAAACCACAGTTGACGTATTAGGCATGAGTGCCTGGGTGTATAATAGAGGACCGAAGCCCAAATAATAAATAGCCGGAGCTATAAAAATATGGCATTAGCCAAAGGCACAAGGCCTGGTAACATTGATAATAAATTACCAATTCTTATATTCAGTAAGGCGCATGTCGCCTGCACACATCGTAACGGCGCGTTCCATGGTAACAACCACATACAGTATAATACGTATAATACGTATAAAGTCCACAAAGTGGAAACCCATCGAGACGGCAAACATGTTGCAAAGCAACTTGATTAGTTATAATATATACACCATATAGGTGTGTGTCCACCGAAGTGGATAGTGTGTGTCCACCGAAGTGGAATATGTGTATTGCAGAGCATTACATGGATGCCAATCACCCCCTATTCACCCAATACCATATAATGGAGTCACACATAGTGCACTCGCTTACGATATGCGCCAAGCTCAACACGCCACCTTATACAACAAAAAGTAATTTATGTTTAACGCGGCAAACCACGTAAGATGTAAAATAAAGGGATATGCAGGCCACACTGTCTAAAGCTAGTCCGCAGTCTTGTTAATAAAGACCCGACCAGCCGCTCTTATGCAATAATGCCATGCTATAATGGTCATTCGTGGTATCATTAACTAAGCTAAGGGGACGTCCTAAAAAGGACGAAACACCACACCATCCGTTACTATGAACAGAGTCCATAGCGTTCCATCACTGCCTTTCCAAAGATCGACACGATCTTGCATCTTGAATCATTATACGAGAGCGGGCCTAGATGTGTATTTATTATCAATTCTTAAAAATAGTAGAGTTAAAACTCAATTAATATCTTGTATCGCCCCAGTACACATCTACAATATCATTATAACAACATTTTATAAGCGACCTAACAGATCACTTCTACGCTCCGCGCTCCGCCCGCTCTCTCCATACTGTAGTACGGCGGATAACGTGACATTCGGTCAATATGACGAAAATTATACTTTTCTGAATTTGATGTTTTATGAATAGAGCATCAATTATAGATGCGAAAAACATTACTGCGTGACAAACAAACATTTATTTTTATACTTATAGATTTTTCTAAAATATTGAAATTTTAATAATTATTTATTTTTTTAAACTCGAATGTAGGGATGAGATCGTTACAGATACAAAAGAATAATTACTGCGTTCTATATTTTTTAAAAGTGCCAATCTAACTACTGTTTGTTTCTATTAAATTAAGCTAGCGTAAAATAATTCAATTTACCGTAAAACACTTGTACTAACCTTAACTATATGATAAGATACTAAAATTTATTTTGGTAAATTGGTAAAATTGGTCATCCGAACAAATGACGAAAAAGGTTTCCTCGTGTTAAAAAGTAACACGTCCTAAGAAAGTTAATAGCTAATTATTAAACTGTGCAAATCTGCACTTTACGTATACTAAAAATCATACAAATGGCAAAAAACATTGGAGAAATAGTAGCAACGACTGGTCACAATTAAAGGCCTCGATGATTTTTCAATGATACGAGAAAATGTAGAAAAAAATACGAAACAAAGTCAACATTGTTTGTTACATTATTCATCAAAGCGCTGTCGAGTTTTGCTGCATAGTAATCAAAAGGCTGGCAAGCATTATAATTTCCTCGAAATTAATATTAAGCTATATACGACAACAGCCATAATTCGTTTCAAATTCTTGATCGTAAAATAATCACCAAGCTTAGAAAATAGTTTGGAGATCCATAATACACAAGTAACAATAAAATTATTTTGATATAATCCGCGATGAAGTAAAATAGAAAATATATACTAAATGTATAGTGGACAATCCGTTTTCATACCTGATACATGCAGGATTCGTAAAAACATATGCGAAAACCTCCACCACCGCCACCACAGATATAGACTCCATGGATTATATAAATGAATAATCGTGGATTACAGCAAATTAATTTTATGATCACTTTTCTTAAATATGATCGTCTGATTGAATCACAACGGGCAGAGTTCGACTGATGAGTGAGCAAATATCACATTTACTTACCCCCAATAAAAAACTTAACAATTCGATAAATAATAAACCATGCGCTTTTCCCATAAAAAAACCTCGAAAAGTCTGCTTTGAATGTATGAAAGTCGAAGTAGAACAGTGTTGTGGCGTGTCAGAGCTTCGTATCACTTTCGCAAATGGGAGCAGTGGGATGTTAACAGGCTGTAAATTTACTTTATGTGTATTCATTAGAACTGAATACGTTCGTAGTATAACAAAAGTAAGGTCAATGTATTTATTCTCTTCCGCATATCTGAACATATTATAAAACAAAGTCACCAAAACTGTATATAAGTGTCTGTAAGTGGTTTCTGAAAATCTATTGAACGGATTTTTGGTACAGTTTTTACTTAACGGTAGTGCCATTCTTCAGTTTTATGTAAACACAATTTACATAAGGCGTATGATTGCGCAGTTGTAAAAAAATCCCCTGTTGGGAGCTTTAGTCGCGTGCGCCGCATTAACCAATAAAGATACACTAAAGTAATGTACTAGAGAATGGTACATCCACAAAAGTCCGCGTCAACATGTCACCATCTCTTATGGTTAACCTACAATTAGTACTTTTTATGTATAAAATTGCAATTAAATACACTGATTTTCACGCGGCCGAAGCCGCAAGCACAGCTAGCACATATTATAAAATAAAGTCACCAAAACTGTATGTATGTGACCGATTTTCTCAGAATCTACTCAACGGATTTATATATAGATTTTTTTAAACATAGTGTAATTCTTGATAAAAGTTTAGGTTATATTAAATAATACATTACGGTTTTATATTAATTGGAATAAGAAAAAATTTCGAGACACACTGAATCCTAATAAAATAACGACACCATTAGAATATGGTAATAAACAGACTCATCAAAAGTCAGTATTTATTTAATGCCTTCAGTGAGGTAGGTTGATTAGTAGACAGACTCGAGCCAAACCCAAAATGTATCCATTGAAGATACCTTAATAAAGATGTTGATCAAACATACCTATATAAAGACCCTTAACGTTCCGTAGCTCATAGTGTTTAGATGTCACAGTTTAATAAAGTTTGAAATTAATTTTAAAGTGACCTGTTACGAAATCCATCAAAGTGTTTTCAGGTACGATCGTTGAATATTCATAGATGTTCTTTTCCTCACTTTGCCCCACTATACCCCTTTCTGTTGAACTCTAAACGCCATGCCATAAAAAGGAATCGTTATTACCGCTAAATTAACATTTTACTAAAAATTTTTTGTAAAATAATTACCACGATTTTTCTTCTTCTTAGTGATCCTTAAACATTTATGATTATACACTTATGGCCTTACTAACAGGATGCGAAATTAGGTAAATAGAGTGCAGAAGTTATACTAGCGTCCTAACCTATGATCTCCTATGATGACCGACCAGCTTAGGCGATGGTAGGACGGTATGACTTGGACTAGTCATCACGCTGTCGATAGTATGTCGAGAAAACAAACCTGTGAGTTCTATGAAAACTTAAGTGCACAAAAAACTTATTGTGCGTAAACCTGCATATCTCTGATGCATCAGATATGTATAACCTAGCAAATTGTGTAATTAATTTATTGACAGAAGATGTAAAATGTTATATCTCGTGACTATAATTACGGTATCTTTAGTATCGGTAACCTTCACGTTTCATAATATTTACTACTCTATTTACTAGTATATTGATTGTGCCGGATGGAATTTCAATTCAAATTCAAAATATTCATTATTCAAATAAACCGGTTAAGAAGTGTTTGTGTATAGTCAACCCTATTGCTACTTAACTAACTCAACTCTACTGCAATCTAAATGATGGATTTAAAGGATATATTAGGCCTCTGCTTGGCATCCTCTCGCGTTTTCGGAGAGAAGGGTTGGATCTAAGACCCACCATACTGCCCCAATGCGGATTGGTAGGTTACACATATCCCCATAATTCTCCAGAGATATGCATGTTCCATGAAGAGACCTATGTCCAGCAGTGGACGTCCATCGGTTGATGAAGAAGAAGAATAAGATGCATGTTTCCTCACCATGTTTTCTTTCATCGAAAAGCATGCGATAAATTGCTAATAAGTTTAATTCAATTACACACATAAATTTTACAAAAAAGTCATTGGTGTCTAAGGTTTGAACCCGTGGCCACTGCTCGTTGGATATAATACAAGGTAAATAAAATACTTTTCAGAAATTTGGAATAAGTAGTAGTTTTATCTTAATTTTCTTCTAAGCTTTTAATTTTGTCTTTAAATAATAATCAAGTACTATCATGAATAAAAATCTATTTGTCTAAAGGAAGAGGCTTATCAATTGCTAGTTTTAAGTCCGTCGCAATGAATAGAATATTGTGCCTAGTCTTGCACAAGTAGCGATCGAGTAGTTATGACATAAGTGGGCGATAACTGTTTGATGAAAAATATCATAAAAGACAAGTGACTATTGTCGATAACTATAATGGGCGACAAGATTAAAAGCTCCTGAAGTGTCATTTAATAAAATATATTGTCTAAATACTTTATTCAATGCAGGAAGCTTATAATTTACTGTACTTAAAACAGTAACAAAAGTAAAGTAAAGACCTCATGTCACTTTGAGAATGGATAATGTAGTAACATCAAAAGCATTACTCTAATGCAGGATTTGTCACGATTTCTTCTTTAACCGTGAAGTGTATGATGATTTGTAAATATCAGTTAAACACACATGTCGTGTCACGTGACTGAATGTCAAGAATACTTTCAGTTTCTATGTACTTCCCTACCTTACCTTTTACCTACGTAGGAGTCAAAAGGACAAAGACATCATTGGCAATAATATTATTTGGCTAATAAATAGAATACTCTTACGCCGTGTGGAATCCATTTGAGAAGAAAAGACCATAGAATAGACCGTCTTTTTTATCGAGGTGTCTTAAAAGCAGACTAATGTAAGTTGACGCGCCATGTTGTATCCGGCTGAGTAGAATAGACCGCCCTCATTTCTTACCGAGGTGTCGTAAAAGGCGCTACTAATGCATCGATTAGCGGAGTGAGGGGCCCCTTTTAGAGACTCCGACCCAGAAGCTAGCTGCTGCTATGTGTATAACAGTACCCTGTCCCCGCCACCAGCAGCGTGGTGGAGCACTGTCAGGTTTTTAGTCGGTAAAAGTCCGACATACCTACTGCTCTTCCCCGTCGGACGGTCATAATGGGTTTTTCTAACACAAAAGAAAACGATAAACCCCAGCAGTTCTTAGTCTATCAGTGGAGATAAGAAAGTAATTTTATTTACATATCAAAAAAGTATATCAATATTTTGTAGTCAAAGTATTTAAGACAACAAAAGTCAAGAAAGAGTACAATGTTTAGATATTCTCCTTGTTAATTTGTAAAAATAAATCTCAGAATGAATAAAATATTTATGAAGTGGCCGTTTGGGAATCACTGAAATCGT
Source organism: Morpho helenor (assembly GCA_029227775.1). NCBI lineage: Eukaryota > Metazoa > Arthropoda > Insecta > Lepidoptera > Nymphalidae > Morpho > Morpho helenor. The sequence continues at coordinate 13,007,894 of JARGCU010000016.1, read as the reverse complement.
TTCATTTTAAGAAAAATAAATAGTACTGTACAAAATGGAGACTATAAAAAATTTATACAGTCGGCCCTGAGTCTGAATTATGGACAAAGGGAATAAAATGACCGGCATTAAGTAAACCGTTGTTAAATATTCTATTCTCTCTGATCCGATCTCTTTTGTCTTTTATTTTGACGAAATTTAGCATAATGCGAGTGTTTCACAAACCTATGGGAATTCGTCGATATTTTCAAAGAGTAAACAACAAAAATGGGAGGGTGTTATCAAATGGGAAACAATCGTATACGTGGCAAATAGAAATTTGACAATTTTTTTTCAAAATTCAAGACAAAATTCTTTATTATAGAATAGGATTTCACAAGTACTTTAGAAACGGGATATGATAAAGAAGCTATGGCTGGTTTGTAAAACTCTGCTCTCTGCTGTAATCGAGAAGATACATATTTGGCGGTCACAATTTTTTTTAAATTATTTTCCGCAACTGCAAATTCTTGTAAAGACTTATCTTTAAGTAGATTTAAATTGTAGCAAGTCTTAAACTCCTCAGTACAAAAAATCTAATGAGCTATATTAGCTATATATTATAAGCTATATTAGCTTATATAGCATTTCAAAAGTACATAAGTCGTTTGGATTTCGGTCTAAGAAGAGAAAATATAATAAAATTCCACAATCAATTTTAACTTTGCGCTTCCAGGAGTTGAAATAACTATCAAAAGAAGGCTACAGAATAGAAACCTTGCTATACTTTTGAGGATTATATAGATGATAAGAACGCGAGGATATAGGTACTCTTTAACCCTGCACAAGATAGTAATGATTAAATGTAACTAATTATAAAAATTACATTTTGAAAAGGGCAACCGCTGAGTTTACTTAAATAAATCATATTTTGAATTTAATTTAATTGAATATTTATTGTATGTGTATATAATCTTAATGTAAGGAGACGTCAGGATTAAAGGCTGTTTGAACGTGAACGAATGCCATTTGTCACTGTAAGAATAAAATTTTCTTGTCACATTTACGGATATTACATTTAGGCGTAATATACGCTATTTTTTCTTATTTCCCACGTTAAAAACGATCAGTCTTTCTAATTATGTCACGCCATAATCTAATAGTTTAATTACTAATTATTTAATGTAAAGTTTTGGATATACTAGTCTGTATTGTACCAAAATGTTAACTTAGATATCATTTTGCCTCTCTTAAGAGAGGCAAAATTAACCTCTGCTCAACCGCTCTAAATATGCTCTGATACACCAATTACATTTTTAAATTTAATTTCATTTAAATTCCCAAATAGCAAATACGTTTGATTCCAATATCCGGAGACAGGATATTTAGCGATTTTTCCTATTGATAAACAAATAATAAAAATATTGCTAATTTATAGAAGTAGGCGTTACTTTGCGGTGATCCATAATACAAAATTAATAAATATAATTTTATCGCGGATTATAGCAAAATAATATTTTATTACTTTTGCAATATGTTGCTGCTAATTTTAAGTTAAAATCTATTGTTACATGTTTGAACATTGATAACAAAGTTCATAGAAAATATATAAATGGGCATATATAATTGTTATCACTTTAAGTGGAATGGGTTTAAAATTATCTTTTTTTCGGAGTTACCAACCATAAAACTAATTAAAGAGATTAAAATCCTAATGTGGTTTTTAATTGTATATTTTGTAGCCTTTATTAACAAACATAGATAACAAATGAATAACAAAAATCCATTGAACATAACATATTCTTAAAAAAATATAACCTCATTTTTAAAGTAGGTTAAAATAACACATTGTACACACTTATGCTTGAAAATATAAATTGCTCTCTAAAAGGTTTTGCGGGTAGAAGTTATATGTTGTGGTTTATGAAAATGTCATTTACCATAAAATGTGAAAAGGACAAGCCCTCACGCACCAATAAAACCAAATAGTATTAAGCCCTTATCCATTTAAAACACTTTTACCGTGTAAAATACTCTATTCAGCTTGATTGAAGTGGTTGTGCCCAATAGGTGGAAATACTTATAATTCATATTGGATGTAATTCAAATGTAATTTAATGATTCATAAATGATATAAATATTTCATTCTTTATACAGCTTTGATGGCTTAGAGTTAACCTTAATACCTTATATGTTTTATTCATTATCTGCTTTACTAAGCTTTGATGATTTAATGTCGGGAAGACTATTATTCAAACCCATGATTTCTTTGAAGTTTTCTTTTTTTAGAACGTAACAGCAAAACGTAGCCGAGTAAATAGGTAATTCTTTTTCTTCTTAAAATAAATTGGTGGATATAGTTTTTCTCAAGGGATTTTAACGCTATATGATCTTGTGCCACTTGGATCTATTTGATTTTTGCGACCATCTTGATGTCATCATTATCCTGTATTGATCTATCATCAAGCAATCTACCTCTGTATGTTCCTGTCTCCATTATCATCAGTTATTCGTAAGGATCTCGTTTCCGATTTGCTCAAGCGGATATCTATGTTATCTTTAATCAATCACACTCAAGTTATTGCTGATAGAATCTAAACTTTCCCTTACGGTCAGAGTCATCAATTAAGTTTCACATCCTTAAACCATCACTAGCTTTATATAAGTTATATATAACACTAGCTGTGCTTGCGTCTTCGCTCCCATGTAAATCAGTTTAATTAATTGACACTTGAACATAAAACTAGTTATTCTGAGTTAATCATAAGAGATAGAGACATGCTATCCCGGACTTTCTTGTAGTATGTTTCTACATATACAATTTTCTAGAACATTTCTTTATTGTATCTCTGTTGATTTAAGCAGTGCACGCGACTAAATCTCCCAACGAGTGAGTTTTTTTAAGCTGCGTGACCTCTTCAATACAAATTACATAAAACCGTAATGTAGTAAACTGTATAATAACCAAAACCTTTCGGAAAAATTTCAGTACTTTTTACCATACAAAAATCGTTTCAGTAGATTTAAAGAAAATCTATCACACACAGACACACAGCTTTTGGGGACTTTGTTATATAATAAGTATACATACTGTGTAATACGAGCTTATATTTTTCATCTAGAACTTTCCCCACGGCATTTATAACATGTGCTCTGAGTACGTAATTAATTAATCCAGATGGCTACTCTTGTAGCATCACTTTATTTGTTCGTTGTGACGGTTTTTATATTGTTTTATCAACGTAAGCTGTGCAAACTGTAGATTTTTAATTAATTCGTGAGATTAACCAGATGTAATAGCGCTATGCAAGAAAAGCAGGCTAGATACCGTTCTAAAATTTTAAATCAGATTAATTAAACAGAAAACATACAACATTGACCAAGTTAATATATTTAATACAACTGTATTAATAAAATAATTTTGCGATAAAATAAAAATCTTTTTAAACTATATCTTTTAGACATATTAATTTTATACGAATCATAGCAAAATTATTTTATTATTAACAAGCAAAGTAACACCTAATTCTCTAAGTAATATATTTAATTTGTACTTATCATTAAATTGTACTGTCATGGGTAATATTATAAAGAGATAGTCTGTTTATAATTAATTTGGAATTTATGCAATGTAATATGGTCTACAAATTCTGCATGTTTAAAATAAGAAAACGGACAGTGCTATCTAAATTTAAGACGAAATAGGTTTTTTATCACCATGTGGCATTCGGTTGAGTAGACCACTTTCATTAATTACCGAGGTGTCGTAAAGGCGACTACCTAGCCAAATCACATCACAACATTGTTAAAACATTTTGCGCCGACCCACTTAGTGGGATAAGGGTAAGAGAATGATGATAGATTTTTTTATTAGGCATAATATAACTTTGCAATATGTGATAAATATAGTATAAATTCAGTGCAAGATAGACCATTTATCGAGGAAGGCTATATATAGACTACATAAAATCACGTTAAGATGAATAAGAGGCTAGCAGCATTAAATATATTGCGAAATCGGCAAAAGTAAACGGTGAAACTTATTCAAAAATCTCTTATAATTAAATTACGATAACTATTACATTTATATTTAAAATTTCAATTCGGGAAAAATTTATGACACACTGATTTCCTTGCGGGCGGTGCTTGTAAATAAAAAAATAACTGGATAAAAGTGCCAGTGTACGAATATGTTCGATCATCACAGCTCACATTTCAAAATATATTTGATGATTACGCTATAAATAAGGTATTCACTAACTATAATACCTTGTAGGCGTGAATTGATGACAAAAATGAAGCATTATAGCCCACGTTCGATGTCACTTTATGTTGTATGATGTTCACAATATATTTTCTACATGGTCATCAGATGACAAAAAGCGCCCCTCTTTCATTGTATATTCTTTTTTTATAGAATTTAAGCCTTTATGAGACAGAGAATGTGCACAATAGTAATAATAAAATTATTTGCATATAATCCGATAAAGTAAATAGAAAATATATGTAATTCTAAATAAAGAGTAGACTATTCGTTACTCCACGATAAAATCGCAAACCACGACAAAATCGCTACGCAATGATTTTGTCGTGGGGTCTTTCTCCTGATGATGTGGGTTGCGGGACGAAACAATTGTTGAGTTTGTGGTAGTGAACGTGTGTAATAGTTCTGTATTGTGGTGGCGGTGGTGGAGGTTTGTGCATATGTTTTTACGAATCCTACATGTATCAAGTATAAAAACGGACAGTCCACTCATTTTCTTTACCGCGGATTATAGCAAAATAATTTTATTATTACTTTTGTATTATGGATCTCCGCAAAAGTAAAACGTAATTCCATAACTTATTTAAAGGATTTGCAATTAATTTTTATCATTCTTTTTATCACTCACTATTCAATCAAGTCAATTTCTGTCTCTGCTTATATATATTTTTATCTTAAACTATGTCATACTTTATTTGGTTATTCCAAATTTATTTAATTTTTGCGATGTACAATTACTATGCATGAATTCAACTCAACAAAAAGATTTCCAACCTCTTAGGAATGTATAATTTTGACTCGAGTTTTCTTAGCTGTCTTAAAAATAACAAAGAAGACAAAAGTTTGTATTTACTCACTGAAAGAAGTTTGTTAAAAGTTAATTAAGCATAATGTTAGTATAAGCAATGTAAAGGTGAAGTTATAAAGTTTGTTTGATGTGGTTGTTAGAACGATGTTCATATTAAGTTTGAAACATAACCCACTCAGCTTTGCTTTCATTAATTACGTAAATAACTTGTAAGAATTAGTTTTAAAACCTTCGTAATTTTATATTATGCACAGTGAAAATATATGTATGCTGTGTAGTATCCAGGTGAGTAGAATAGACCATCCTCGTCACTTACGGAGGTGTCGAAAAAGGCGATTAAGGTAATCCGCCGTATGGTAACCGGCTGAGTAGAATTGACAACCCTCACTTTTTGCCGAAGTGTCGAAAAAGGCGACTAACGTAAAAAGACTCGCCGTGTGGTATCCAGCCGAGTAGAATAGGCCACCCTCACTTTTGACTGAGTTGTCGTAAAAGGTGATTAAGGTAAATAGACTCGCCGTGTAGTATCCGGTCGAGTAGAACAGATCACTCTTAATTGTTACCGAGGTGTCGTAAAAGACGACTAAGGTAAGTTGACTTTAGGTAGGCGGCTGGTCGTAAAAATGCAGCCAAATCATGTGACAGCATGTTTATTACATGTTGTGCCGACCCCACTTAGAGTGGGATAAGGGCAGGAGGATGATGATACCGAACCAAAGTATAAAAAAAATGTCTTTTTACCTTTAGAAATAGAAAAAACAAATTGTACATCTTATGTATGAACATGAACATCTGATGAACAATGATGCACAAGTTATTGTATCTTTAAAAAAATGTAGTCTTATGTTTGAAAGCAGGTATAACTAATAAAATATATGTCACGTATAACGAATATCACTTTTATAGTTTCCTATAAAATATCTTCTCTCTATTTTCTATTAGCGTTCAGTACACGTACCATTATTATTCTTTTACATTCAAAGTTACTTAGGGATGGACGTTTTAGCTCTCATAGGAGATTACAGATCTTTCCGATATATACAAGGGATACTCTTTTCTTGTTTGAAGTAAGATTAATTCTATCTAATACTAATATTCTCTCTCGCTCTTGTCAACTAATAAACGTCCACTGTTGGACATCTCTCGCTCTCTCGTCATTTAATAGACGTCCACGGTTACACATATCTCTCTCTCTATTCGCTCTCTCGTAAACCAATAGACGCCTACAATTGGGCATCTTTCTCTCTCGCGCTTTCTCGCCAACCAATAGACGTCTACAATTGGACATCTCTCTCTCTTGCTTTCTGGTCAACCAATTGACGTCCACTGTCAGACATAGGTCTCTTCAAAGTACGCTCTTCTACGCTACACCATCTTGTGCCACCTGGATCCAGCTGTTCCCAGCGACCTTTTTGAGTTCGGAGTGTACCTAGTGAGGGACTATTTACACTGCGTTTTCACCCCGGGTCACCAGATGTATTAGCACCTTGAGACTCCAACGTCCATCGGTTCTTCAAACTATGTACTCCACCACACTACTTCAGCTTCGCAACTCATTGAGCTATGCCCGTAACTTAAGTCCATCTACGGATTCTCTCATTTCCGATTTGATCACACAGAGATACTCCGAGCATAGCTCCTTCCGTCACTCGCTAAGAGATTTGAGCTTTCTTAAGAGGCCTATAGTTAGCGACCAAGTTTTAGAGCCATATGTCAGAAATAGCCATAAGACATTTTAAAAGTTTTCTTTAAATAATGTAATTTCTGTAATAATAATTTAAATATTGTTATTGTTTTTGAAAAATAACTAAAAAGTAATATAAGAAATAAATATATCTCATATATAAATAAATTTTCTATACAAATAATTTATGGAGTAAGCATATTATTTGCGAGATTCCATAAAACAATATTAGTTTTTTTTAAGTAAATTTAACTGTTTATAGTCATTGTATTGATGTATTTATGTATTGGTCGATGTAATGTATTTGCAACATTGCTACATGAGAATTTTTTGTAATTAGTACACTTTATGCATAATGCCAGCGTATTCGTTTTGTCGCGATTGTTTTAATGTTAATGACCTGTTATTTAATTTATCGTCAAATAGGATGATAATATGAAACTTATTATTAATTCTCTGTCCAAACTATCATATGAATCAATCAATGGATATTAATGATATTAAATCGATCTTAATACGTCTAATAGAAGCGGCCTAATAAGGTTGTTTCATCTACCTATAATAATTACTATTTATGAAGATAAATTCTCCTGTGTTGTATCCGGCTAAGTAGAATAGACTACCCTTATTTCTTACCGAGGTGTCGCAAAAGGCGATTTAGGTAAGTTGACGTCAGGTCGGACGTAAAATACGTAGGCATATCACGTTACAACATTTTTATAACAAGTTGTGCCGATCCCACTTAGAGTGGGATATGGATAGGAGAATGATGTTTTATGATGATAAATTCAGTAATAACTTAATCCTTACCACCACATGCTGCAAAGCTTAGTTTTATGTACTGAGCTGGAAATTTATAGAAATTTTATTTTCAGGGTTGGCGGGAACATCATGGATCAGCAAAATTACTGAATTGGTTTTCCAGAGTGCGCCGTTTTCCTATTCCGTCACATAAAATAATCGACCCCAATGAAGGTAAAACATGTACAATTTTTAAGATATTGCCTACTAGATTATTTAAATATATTATTAGTCATATGTGAATATTGTTGTTTTTGGATGTGATTGGAAATAGAAAATTCGATTTATTTTTATTGTTTATGAACTTTATTTTAATCGCAATAATCACTTCTTTCATTTCTTCTTTACCTTTTCTAGGTGTTTTTTATTCCTTATTGATTCTTTTGGGTTATTTTTTCGTTATTTACGAGTCCAGCGGCAAACAACTTTAACACAACAAGTCCTTATTCTAGTATTACAAGATGATTTTTGAAAAGAGACATTGTGTTACCTATCTTCTTCTATTATCTTCTAGTTTATAAAGTAGTTTAAGGTATTCAAATTAACCTTAGACTTGTTTATGCTCGGTTGTTTTTTTATTTTGGCATACCTAACAATATTAAAATTTCTTGGTTACATTTTTTGCTTCCTATCTGTGCGTCACTTTCATAAAGTATATTATTACATACTGAGATCATTTAATCGGCTTAAACCGCGGCTTTATAGTTTGTGTTTAAGGTTAAGTAGGACTGGCGTATATCTTTGTTTGTATTTGTACGGACGAAATACTGTATAAATTTTATGTCACCACGTCAAATCTTACTTGATATTTATGAACCAACTAAAAAAAATATATTAAAAACATTTATAAACTTATCTTTGCAGTTCTCTTGAAAACATATGTATAAAAATTACCTAGTAATGGCCTGTTGCTAGGTGAACTATCCCACGGCTGGGCATAGCCCTACTCTCCCCGTTTTGGAGAGAAGGGCAAAACTAAGACCTACCACGCTGCTCCAATGTGGATGGGTGGGGGTTACATATATCCCTATAATTCTCTAGAGATATGCAGGTCTCCTCACTATGTTTAGCTCTCTTCGAACCTGTACAAGATAGTTCTTAATACTAGTTACTAAATGTAACTAGTATTAAGAATTATATTTTTAAAAGAGCAACCGCCAAGTTTCTTCCTGGCTCTTCTCGGTAGGAACAGCTTTCTGAACCAGCAGTAGAGTTGACTATTTTGAATTTGAAATTCCTTTACCGAAAACCATGTGATGAATTTCAATTATTAATTAGACACATAAATTTTATTACAAAAAAACTAATTGGTGCCCGCCCGGGGTTTGAAACCATGATTGTCTCTAGCGAGTCCCACTGTCTAACTGCTGGGCAACAACTGCTTTAAAAAATCACCAGATAAGCGGTATTTTTTACATACCTCATAATCGATATCTGCTACGTACTGTTGATAAATCTATTTCTAAATTATTATTAAGATGTTTTTATATATTTTGGAAATTGTATTTACAAATCAATAGTATATATATTTATTTAAAATATAGATTGTTTCCTGGTGACCTCTGAGGAAGGGGAACTCTTTTACAAATCTCCATCTGACGAGCCCACGGTATGCGGTATTTACATGATAGCAGAGCCTGATAAGAGGATCCAGGTCATATTCAACTATCTGGATGTGCCTTGTGACAACGGCGGGTTGGTTGCGGTAAGTAATTGTATCATAGGCGTTTCGTTAGTGACCATCGGGGACCGCCCTAACGGGGACCTTCAGGGCTTTCCGCACGGGGTTTATCGGTCGCCCACCTTATAAGGTCTCCGAGGCGGTTGATGCATCTGGTGCTCCCGATGCATCGTCCAGCTGAGGGAAGAGCCACATATAGAGAGGCCCCTAGCCGGAGCTGGCGCATTCTGGGGAACAGAGTTGCTGTTGGCGGGGATGGGGGTAATGTCTCACAGATACCCTGTCCCCGCCACCAGCAGCGTGCTGAAGCATACAGGTTGTTTTAGTCGGTGCGAGTCCGACATAACCGTCGCCTGTCCCCGTCGGGCGGCGGTACCCATAAGGGGTTTTTTCCTGCATCAAAAAAAACGTACTTGTATCATAAAGGATTATGATATTTATTTAGGACACAAATACGCTACAATCGATAACAAAAAGAATTAAAGATAATTATATAGAGTTCATAAGCTGTGATAGGCGATAGCCCAGTGGTGAGACCGTGCGACTCTTTTAAGAGGGTCACGAGTTCAAACCCAGGAAGGCACCAATGAGTTTTTCTTTTAAAACTTATGTGTCTAATTGATAATTGAAATTTATCACACGCTTTTCGGTGAAGGAAAATTATTAATGTAAGCCAGATTATAAACTACAAAATGGGTGTAAAATCTTTACAAAAAAAAATTAAAAAAATATTTTTATCATAGTCATTTAAAAATTAAAACTGTGCAGCATAAAGTTTATCGGATATTTTCGGTATATTTGAAATATATCAATATACCTCGAAGAAGGTTTTTATGAAAGAAAAAATATGTTGTAAATATAAAAATAAAAACTAATGAGTGAGAATGAGCAGAACTAATGACTAATGAATAAAAATAAAAAAAGCGATAAAAATTTAAAAAGATAAAAGGTAGTATTACTATAATAATAATAATAATACCTAATATCTATTTATATCAGACATACCAAGAAACTTATAAGCTTCGGCTTCAAAGGGAAGCTCAAAGTTAAAGCATCTGATATACTCGTAATTACTAGTTCAGAACTCATAATCCAACTCACTCTACGAGGATGATTGTAAGCTGTTATGTAACAAATTTATTCGTCCCTCTTTCTTTATTTTTTCACTACATAAATGTGTTTATATTTATACCAAACGGTGTGAAAAACAGAATTTTCTAGTAACTCCCTTAAATAGATTTTAAATATAAAAATATTACTCATCTATGGTTGACATAACATTCTACAAATATTTGTTTACACGCTTCATTTATACTGATTTTATACATAAACTTTATCAAAATATCATTATCCTTCCGCTCTTATGCCACTCTAAGTGGGGTCGGCACATCATGTTAAAAATATGTCACATTATTTGGCTACGTATTTGACGATCTGATGACAAATCTTAGTCGTATTTAACGACACTTCGGTAAGAAAGAGGGTAGTCTATTTTAACCAACCGGACACCTAAAGGCGGGTCGATTTACTTTAGTCGCCACATACGACACCTCGGTAAGAAATGAGGGTCTATTCAGCCGGATACCAGTATCCAGCTGAGTAGATCTGGTATAAATTCATACATAAACTTCCGGACTATAAATAAGTTTGAAAGTTATTACTAGATAATACTTAAATCAATTTTAATATAAAACTAGTGTTACTGTCTAATCTAAAACTAATAAGCAAGAAAAAGTTAATGGCGGGATAACAGATGATGTTTCAAGACGAAAATAGAATAAAATGAAATTGTTACTTAACATTTAACTAGGTTGCAATTTATAACTTGATCACTTTATGCTTTCCAAACTTGTTATTACATTTATTATTATAAACGTGTTTCTCAAAGTTTTATGTCCAGTTAAGAGGAACAGATTAAAAAGCAATATCAATTATTTTTTTTCTATACTAATATTATAAAGCGAAAAAATTTGTATGTATGTTTGTAATGTTTTCATACAAAAACTACTAGACCGATTTCAAAAATTCTTTAACCATTGTAAAGCTGCATCTTTACTGAGCAACATAGGCTATTTTATTACATTTCCAAAAAAAATAGGGACATTATAAAAATGTAATAAGGTGTAAAAAAATAAAAATTACGCGGGTACAACCGCTATTACTACGCTATATTACGCGTTTAACAATCAATAATTCAATTTGTTTCTAAGCGACATAAATGTTACGTTCTCAAAAGTGTAAAACAAATCTGGCTTGCAGGTACCTAGCACAGGCATGATTCCTATAATGTAGTTTGTAAAAAACATTTACAATTAATACACGTTACACAATTTGTATTAATACCAAATAGCCAGTCCGTCACAGCAATTCGTGCGTGCTAAATTAAATGATATATTATGTAATTTCCCCTGTGGATTGGTTAAACTGTAAAATATGTTTCTTGGTAGTGGGTTGATGGATGGGAATTAAATGGACAAGTTTGGCCGGCGGACTCCTGGGACGATGATAGGGTAATCGAGTCGTGTGGTCAACGTCCGCAGCGGAAGCTAGTGTCTCGACAGAATGCTGCCCTGGTTCAATACAGAGTGCCGGCACGTGGCAAGGGATTTGCGATTACTATACGACACGTGAGAAATTCAAGACGTGAGTAATTTCATTAGATTTTTTTTATATTCAGGGCAAAGACTTTACTTATACATATTATTACAGCTACTAAATATTTTATAACAACGGAATTTTTTCTTTATATTTATTTATTCAATAAATAAAAAACGATTTTCTTTAAAGTCAATCATTTTTTTCTTTTTAACATCTTGTCAACTCTGCGCACAAATCAAGACTGCGTCAAATAGCGCTACCACTATCCTGTCCGTAGCACTCCTCACCTCACCACTCCTCTCTGTACCGCCCCACATTTCTCCGCCCGTCACCACACCTCGCCCAGCTTCTTCACCTCTCTATGCTACAACTTCCACTCTCCTCCTTTTCTTTTACTTTAGAATCTTCATCTTAATTAATAAATGTATTGTTAACTGTTTAAATTAGGTCTCATTAAAGTATTTTCACAACTATCGGCATATTCAAATATAATGTTACTTACTTAATTAAAGCAACAAAGTAACTTAAAATAAAAGGACAAAATAAATACCTGACTGAACGATGAAATTAACTTTGATAATAGAAAAGTTCCAGTAAAGAAGTTTCTTGAGAATTTCCAAAAAGAATCTCTAGATTAATAGAAAATTTCTGTCCCAATTATTAGTAATTGGAGCTGAAATTAGTCACAGATTCCATGCAAAAAATGCGACTTTAAAAACTTTTCTTTTAAGAATTTAGAGATAAAATCAAAAGAAACCACCAGAATCACTTACGCCTTTGGATCTAGAAGTTACAGAAATTATTTTTATGTTATTGAATGGATAATTATTATGTATTTTATTATGTATCTTAACGGTTTTTATTACTTGTTTTATTTGACTACCTTCTTTAATTACCACACACTAATTAATTACCACACATGCCCTAAGGTTGACTGGGAGAGAATACTAATGTACAAATTGCTCTTATCATCCAATATTTTTGGTAAAATAACTTTCCTGAAAACAGTTCAGTAGAAAATTTTGTGAGTTTTCTTTGTGACTGAAATGTTAGACGTTTACTAGTTAGTAGGTGTCAATTTATTGCCATATTCTATGAAAATTAGCTGATACTGTTTAAGACTTATACCAGGCCATTTCTGCACTATACAAGTTTCGTCACGATATTTCCCTTCGTCTAAAAGGGCATGAAGAACTGTAAACATTACTTCCTCATAGTCGTTATCTTCATTATCTGGAGGTCAGGTCTAGACGGAATTATTATTGATGATCACTTAATGCACTATGCTTTTCCAAGTTTTTCTGTCTTTGGCGGTCTTTAAAGCTTTGATAATTAAGCCTGTAAGCGTCCTTACCTGGTCTCTGACCAACGGGTAGGTAAGCGTCCGTGATATTTTCCCCTTGACCTATCCAACAATCGTCACCTTCTCCAGGCTTTTATAGTTTCTGCGAGGAACGTGTCCGAAATATTTAACAATACGCTGAAGCAAACAGTTGACAGTCTAATACTGGTATTTATGCTGAACTCCCTAAGAATAGAAAAATTGGTTCGAGATGGAGTCCATGGAATGCGCAACAACATTATTTAAGTAATGTTATTAGTCACGTAACTTTCTATACATATTAAGCTATCACGGCTTTTTCATGATAATATCGTTTTACTAGCCTGCAACTTAATGCTGTTTGGTGCGGAGGGTGTTTACACACTACGGAACCACGGGGAGACTGGGAACTGTTCTCTAATTGCCGTTTCCCCAGCCACGGTGCGTGTTCTCGACCTCAACATCGGTCAGTCAGTCAAAAGAGGCAACTTACTTGGTATTGAAACTGGGACTATTCATCACGTGAGTACTTTATATTTATACTAGAAATATCTGCGTCTTCGTTTGGGAAATATCGATTATCAATGAGGTATGTAAAAATACCGGTTATGAAGAGATTTTTTTACATTTATACGTGTACTAGCAGTGCCTCCGACTTTGCCCGGGTGGAAGTCAGTGTACTTAATAGAAATTTTGAACATAAAAGTCGTTATAGAGAGTAAGGCATAAGAGATAGAGACATGCTATCTTGGACTTTTTTGTAGTATTTTTGTATATCTACAATTCTCTGCATAGTGTAAATGCTGCTATTTGCGGCGCACGCGGCTATAACTCCCAACAGGCGAGATTTTTTACAACCGCGTGACCTCTACTTAGACTTACCTCGCTCAGACTGAGTGGAATAAGTTTAAATGCATACGTTTTTAGAGAGTATATAAATCTCAACAAAAAGTGTAAAAGGTTCAAAGCTCGTTTATACATACGACATTAAATTTTTAATACATAAATATGATAAAAAATTACATTCATTTTATTTTACATGTTTATTTTACAAATTACATGAAGTCCCTGAAATATTAAGCTTAAAAGAACCATGAAAGCCTTAAATGACTACAAAATTGCTATACAAAAAACTTGTCTTTAATACAGATTATGGTTATTAAAAGTCCTTCAAAGGGACGATTTAGCAGCCCACGCCTCAATATTGGTTTTATGTTAAAGACTTGCTATATTATAAATAGATTTTCGGCTTCACTCAAGCAATTTGAAGATTATTTCAAAATTTAAATCTTTGTCTTAGCAAATCTTATACACTTCGCTGGATAAATTTTTATTAACTTTTTTAGGTTACTGAATTATGCGATGAACTACAATTTTAGAAGTGCTTTGTCCTTATTATACTGTACTAATATTATATTTTAGTCATGGTCATAAAGAATAACATGAGAAGGTAACCTTAAGCTCAGTTTAATATTGGGTCAAACTTGTGATCGTGGACGAAACTACGCGTCGTTAGTTAATTAAGGCATGTGTAAACTTGTTTGTACAGTGCACAAAGCGGGGCCTTGCAGATTACGCAGAAATTGGGGGCGCCAACGGCCTCGATCACACTAAAATGGAGGTGTTCGAGAGCATATGTGGACTTGACTCTAATGAAGGTAACTCAATTTACTTATCTTAAGGTCCTTGAATATTTAACGGTTAAATTATCCAACATAAGCCGTGTGGTATCCAGCTGAGTAGAATACTTCACCCTCATTACTTACCAGGGTATTGTAAAAGACGATTAAGGTAAGTTGACCCACCGTTATAACCGTTGAATTAGCGGGGGCGGTGAGTCGCATGAAAGCGAAAAACACCCTGAGCGTGCCTGGTCTCTTGCCCTGGGTTCTTTGGAGTCGGGGCTCAGGGCGACGTACAGTGCCTGACTCGATGCATCTGTTGCTCTCGATGCATCGATTAGTGAAGGGCCACTTTTAGAGAGGCCCCGACCCTGAGGTGGCGCACTCTGGGGTTCAGAGTTGCTGCTGGCGGGAATGGGGGCAATGTGTACAACGGTATGCTGTCCCCGCCACCAGCAGCGTGGTGGAGCTCTGTCAGATTTTTAGTCGATGAGAGTCCGATATCCCAGCGCTCGTCCCCGTCGGTCAGTAAAGACACAATGGGTTTTCCTGACAAAAAAAAGGTTGACCCGTCGCATGGTATCCGGCTGAGTAGAATAGACCACCATCATTTTTACCGAAATGTCGTAAAAGGCGACTAAGGTCAGTTGATACGGCGACCACCCTCTTTCCTCCAAAGGTTTTTGTAAAAGGGGACTAAGGTTAGTTGACTGAACATGTGGTACCAGCTGAGTAGAACAGACCACCCTCTTTCTTACCGAGGTGTCGCAAAGGGTGACTAAGGTAAGTGGAAAGGCAGGCGGCCCGTCATAAAATACCTAGCCAAATCATGTGACAGCATGTTACAACATGTTGTGCCGACCTCAGAGTTGGATAAGGACAGGATAATGATGATTATCTTATCCAACATATCCTTTTAATTCCATAAATGTGGCCAACAAATCGGTAATCTGTTAGTTACTATGTCAAAAAGTTTTTGTATAATATTCAAAGTAAACAGATTATGATAAATGTTTGTACAGATCTAATACATGTGATAAAAACTTATCTGACAATGTAGTAAGATTGATTACACTGAGAGATGAAAGTATCAAAGTGGTTTGTGAAGAGCTTTTTGACGATGGTTGATTACCTTTTCTGGATAAACTATTCTTTATATAGCAATGTCAATTGATGTTATTAATATATCGATCGTTATGTTTTATTTGTACAACATTATACATGTATGCATTTAATATTAATTTACTACCCTCCCTTTATTTGTAATTTGCCGGAATTAATAGTATTGGCGTTTAAGAATTAAGTTTCAAATTTGGAATCTCCTTTTAATTACGAGTATGTTCTTAAGTTTTTAGATTCCTTAATTTTAGTATTCAATTACTACGATTGATTTAATTAAACCTACTGATACAAATATACTTAATATAGCGAAAAATATACTCACCGTGTGTTATCCGGCTGAATAGAATAGACTACCCTCTTTTCTTACATAAGTGTCGTAAAAGGCGATCAAGGTTAGATGACCCACCGTGTGGTATCCGGCTGAGTAGAATAGACCAACCTCATTTCTTACCAAGGTGTCGTAAAAGGCGACTAAGGTAAGTTGACTCGCCGCGCCGTGTGGTATGCGACTGAGTAGAATAGACCACCCTCATTTTTTATTGAGGTGTCGTAAAAGGCGACTAATGTAAGTTAGCCCTCCGTGTGGTATGCGACTGAGTAGAATAGACCACCCTCTTTCTTACCGTAGTGTCGCAAAAGTCGACTAAGGTAGGTTGACGTCAGGTAAACCCGGTCGTAAAAAACTAGCCAAATACAGGTAACAACATGTTTAAAACGCTGATACAAATTTATGTTATTATAATGTAATAAATAACATTTTCGATACGTCATCTTCCTTTTCTCACTCGAAGTGGTTTTCCGATAAAAGCCTCGTAAATTGAATAAACTGCAATTAAGTTATGTCAGTATGCATAATACTACCAATTTTCTATACTAAATTGAAAACTTGTCGCTGTAACGTCGTCTAGCACAATTGAAAGATGACATAATTTTTGCTTAAGAGCTTTTTTGTTATTTTTGTGTAAAAGAATATAGGAATATTGCGACCTTGAATAGAAAAACATTTATTACTATTAAAAGTTATCGTTGTTAAGTCACACTTAACAACGATGGCGATTGGCTTATGGTGAAACAATTTAGAGACGACTTGGAGAAAGATAAAACTTTTCCTTAGTGCAAAAAATATTGAGTGAAATTCTATTGAACCTGTACAGATATAGAAGCAAATATTGCTCACAACCATGAACGACATGATGATGAATCTAATTTCAATAGTCTGGAACCAGAAATAGCCATAATAAGTTTTTTTTATTTAATTTTTTTTTTTTTAATTATTCATTATTTTTTTAAATTATTCATTAGTAGTCTCCTGCCCTTATCTTACTCTTGTGGGGTCAGCACAACAAATTCAAATTCAAAATATTCTTTATTCAAATAAACTTGTAAACAAGTGCTTTTGAATCGTCAACTCTACTGCTGGTTCGAAAAGCTATTCCTAGCGAGAAGAGCCAGCAAGAAACTCGGCGGTTGCTCTTTTTAAAAATATAATTCTTAATACTATTTACATTAAGTCGTTACTGCTTTGTACAGGTTCAAAGAGAGCTATATCCACACATTCTTATCTTCTAAATAAATAAATAACAACATGTTTCAAACATGTTTGGCTAGTTATTTTATGACCGACCGCCTTCTACGTTAACTTCGTCGAGTCGTCCATTCTATGTAGTCGGATACTATACGGCGTGTCAAATTATCTAAGTACCCTTTTAAGACACCTCGGTAAGAAATAAGGGTGGCTGTTTCATGAAAGCCCTTTTATCTCTTTATCAAAAACTGATATAGTTATATAAAACAGTTGATTTTCAATTACTGATATATCCATTTTCTTTGTGTTTAAATCGACAGGTACCACAGTCACGAATGCAAAATTTCAGTTTCCAAATATTGTACATCAATAAATTGATAAATTTCATTTAACACTTAATTAAAAAAAGATGAAGTTATTTTTATTTTTACATTTTTCCGCAAAAAAAATGTGATTCTAACGATCCTTACATAGCAACTGTATAATTTTCACGACCCATTTCGTTATAAATACAGATAATAAATTACCGGTGTTATTTCTAATGATATACTGACAACATGCGTAAAACGAATCTGTCACTAACACGCATCTCATGTATTAAATTCAAATGATATGAGGATATGAGAAAATGTGGTTCGTCAAAAAAATATTATTTTATTAGTTGAATATAAATCAAAACAGAATTGATTATATAACGGTATCTGCCTGAGTAGAGTAGACCACTCTCATTTCTTACCGAGGTGTCTTAAAAGTTGACTAAAGTAAGTTGAACCACCGTGAGATATCCGGTTGAGTAAATAAATAAATATATGGGACACTTACACACACGGTTGTCCGTCCCCAAAGTAAGTAACTTAATACTTGTGTTATGGGTGACAGATAACTGGTAAATATATAAGTACTTACATTAAATACATACTTAAATACATATATACACCCAGGCTCGAAGAACCAAAAAATTTTTGTTAGAAAATGTTGGCCCTCGAATAGACTACCCTATTTTTTACTGAAGTGTCGTTAAATACGACAAAGGAACGTTAACGTCAGGCAGGCGGCCGGTCGTAAAATACGTAGGCAAATGTGACAATATGTTTATAACATTTGCTGACCCTACTTACAGTGGGATTAGAGCAGTAGGATAACAGCAATGATTGTATAACATGATTTATAGCAAATATATTCTCAGTAAATTACAAATTGGATTATGTAATTATCATATATTGGAGTATAGAATACAGAACACACAAATTATTCAGGATTCGTCTTTCCTACGTTTCGGATAATTCACGTTCATTAACAGATGGAAAATTTACATAACCGAATGTGAGAATTACTAAGGGATTATTATTTAATCACTTAATATGCAATGCCTTATGAGAGATAATGTAATGCCCTTACTTCTTTAGATTACGTTGTTGATACTTCGGTACAACTTTATATTTCGAACTATATAACTTTATACAGTTTTATATACATATATGAATTGTCCATTGGAGCGGTAAATAATTAATATATCTAGTAGAATAGACCACCCTAATTTCTTACCGAGGTCTCGTAGAAGATGACTAATGTAAGTTGGTATCCGGCTGAGAAGAATAGTCCACCCTCTTTCTTACCGAGGTATTGCACAAGGACTAAGGTCGTCGTCAGGCAGACGGCCGGTCATAAAATACCTAGCCAAATCATGTGGCAACATTTGAGAGCGGGATAACGGTAGAAGAATGATGTATAAATATATCTGTCATTAAATAATTACAACAGCATATAATTATGTAGAGCATATATAATAAACATAGCTTATTACGCATTATATTAGAATATATATAATATATGGGACACTTACACACACGGTCGTCCCTCCCCAAAGTAAGTAACTTAATATTTGTGTTATGGTAGACAGACAACTGTCAGATACTGACAGACAGTAAATATATACTTACATATTTTTTAAATACATACTTAAATACATCCAGACTCGAAGACCAACAAATAGATCTATAGAAAATGTTGGCCCACGGTGGGAATCGAAGCCGTGACCCACGGAGCTGAAAGCAGGATCATTACCCACTGCGCCAACGGGCCAGTCTGTGTGTGTCAGTCCATATATATGAAACATATATAATATAGCTTATTACGCATAATATTAATAGATCTAGCTTTTTTTATTTCAGCACATCGCCCAGCGTTCATCGCATGCGAAGACGCGGTTGTAAGACTGGTGTCGAGTGGAAAATATCAAAATTCAATCACCCTAGCTTTCGCGGCTCTTCCTTTGGAGTACTATGAACATGCCGACCTAATCTGCGGACTAAATGACATCTAAATTTCTAAACAAGGACATCGCTTCGTGGGTCTACCTGAATTTAACGGGTATAATTAAATTATATAACAAAACTTGTTCATTACAATAAATAAATCTTTTTATTCGGAACAAATTTATAATGCCTATGTTATTTTAAAACTTTATTCTACTTATAATATTAAAATAACTAATGAAGATAACGAAACAAACTATTTTAATTATTTATATTATTATATGACTTTATTAATATATCTTATTGTGAAGATCTTTATTAGTATTCCTTATTGTAATATCTCTCGTAGGTTAATTGATATTATTTTAGTAACTGTGAATCACTAATTTGCCTTGCATTTTGTGGATACTGGCAACACCGATTAATTATGTTTCTGTTGTTTGAAGAGTTAGGACGTTCAAATTTCCATATATTTTTTTCGTATAAACCTAAAAATGTTGAAATTATTCCAATGTAATAATAAAATTATTTTGCTACAGATGCTACAGAGTTTTACGTTTATTTATCATATAAATTAGGTAATTAATAGAATCAGGGGTTACTTTGCGTAGATACATAATATGAAAGTAATCATCAAACTTATTATGCTATAATCCGCGATTATTTATCGCAATTATTATAGCAAATATAACTGTGGATTATAGTAAAATTATTTCATTATTACTTTTATATAAATTAGGCAATAATAATATCAAAAATAAATCTTTATTGTTCACTTAAAATAAATTTATAAATGTACGAAAAATTAAAGGATATTTAAATGGATGATTGTTGATCAAGAGCTAAACCATAATTCTTTTAAGTTCTCAATTTAATGTATATTTATGCTTTAGTAAAACTAGACGGAATTATAAACCTTTAAATATTTTTGTAGTTCACAAAGCAGTATTCAATTTTAAAAAAGTAATTCATGATGTAAGGCAAATCAGCATAATAACTACATATAGCCATCTCTATAATTTTAAAATACCTATAGTGTTTTTTTGGCAGTAGTGATGCCTAAATATGCCAAATATTATATTAGGTAAGAGATTAAGTACGTTACTATGTAATCGTTCAAATATAACCTAGTACTTTTAAGTAGTAATTTCAATGTCTAGTCAATCGGTGAACGGGTGACTGTAACCCAAGAAACCAATAAAAAGTTTCTACAAACCTTGTTTTATTTTACCTTTAAATTGGGTAAATCTATAAGACTTAAGAATGTCTAAATGTCTGGTATAAAATCAACAAATTTCTTGCCTTATCTCTGTAAGGCAATCCTGTTAATCATCTGCCTGTAAGGATAACAGGATATTGTCAATTAGACAATAATTGGAAAAATAAGGTTCCGAAAAGCGATATATTAGTTTTTCTCAAACTATCAAACGGCTATATCGCAACAATAATGATTGATTGATTGATTGTCCTACATCATTTTAATTATGGAATACTAATTTTTTTGGTGCGTTCTGCAAAGTAGCCATTTTTCTGAGAAAAAGGTGGCAAAAAAAGGTAGTAAACTAAGCCCCGGGCATAACCTAGTTGATTTATAAAACATCTTCGTGCTTTCATGCCACTGTAAGTGGGGTCGGCACAACATGTTATAAGAATGTTGTCGGATGATCCGGCTTCACATTTTGGATACCACACGGCGAGTTGACATACCTTTAGTCGCCTTTTACGACACCTCGGTAAGAAATGAGGGTTTTCTAATCCACTCAGTCGGATACCACACGGCGGGTTTACATACCTTAGTTGCCTTTTACGACACCTCGGCAAGAAATGAGGGTGATCGATTCTACTCAGATATCACACGACTATAGTTGATTAATAAAACACAATATTAAATTTAAATTTATTGAATAATTGTCCGAGTAAAGATATGTAGTTGAATATTTAAAGCAAAACCATTATGTCTAAAATATTCGGATAAAACATTTTCTACCGCAAAACTAAAAGTGGAGTGTTCATGTACAGTGAACTACGAATAGATATAATAATAAATGGAATTAAAAGATGTTTATACTACGTCCTAATTATTACAATATGCCGCTCTTTTTGCTTGTGCTTGAAACTAGTTGGGCTCATCCGATAAAATAAGACGTGAGAACAATCGGTTTCTATATATTACATGTAACTATGAATATTACTGACGATAGTTTAAATTAAAAAATATATATATTATTTTATCAATTGTCACATTTGGGGTCGAAGCAGCAGCTACGTCAAATTTATAGGAAACTAATGGTAGCTCACTGTACATTTTTATCAGAATTAAATCTTATATATTTTTAGATACTTAATAATATTTAGAAGTGTTTACTAACAACTAAATATGATAAAAACATTTATATTTTATTTTAATATAAATAACAGAGATAGACCTATAAGCGTTACAGCGTAAGATATCGAAACCAAAAATTATTAACAGATATTGTCAATGTCATTTGCATTTCAGTTAATAGATTATTATAGTATTTCCAATCCTTTATTTAACTTTTAACGCTTATGATGTAATTATTAAATTAAAACCAGAGTAAACGAATACATTGCTTTATGGGCTTTGTTTTTTTGTAAATAGTGACGTACTCGTAACGTGATAATTATCACCGATATTTAAGGAACCGATATAATGGAATAGAACGATTTAAATGTAATCACTATTTCGTAAAGATCGACACAAAATGGCCGTTGCTATGTTGGCGAAGGATATTGTCTATGACTAATGAGAGTTTTTGATAAATAATAAATACTATTTTATTGTTTTATTGTTGCCGTTTTTAAGTAATGCGATAAAAACATATTTATTTTAATCTCTACGTACAATATACCTTAAATGTCTGTTTATTTCCACAAAACAATACAATAGTTCAGTAAAAAGGGAATAACAATATGATAAATCTATTTGAAACTTCAATTATATATTTTTTTTGTTTTCAAACTTTAGCTTTAATTTTAGCACTTTAGTTGTCAAAAGTTATATAAATGATTGGAAATATTATAATGAGTTAGTGGACGCTGACATGTATACATTACATAGCACCTAATTTATAAGCAATATCTAGGTTCCAGTTTATTGGAATGATAAGTATTTCTATTATACAGAAAGGTATAGTCTATGTTTGAACTAATAGGCCTTATACTCAAATATACATATTAAAACACAGTCCTTAAAAACGGTGTCTGTATGAAATCGATTATCTCAAAATTGTTCTAATTTTGTCAAGGTTTTACTAAAATATTGCAATTCTTAAGGAATGTTTAGGTTAATAATACATTCTCCAGGACAGGTAAACTTATTTTGATCGGATTTTCATTTGAGGATAAAGAGGTCATGGAGCAAAATGTACGAAATTTTTATCCTAACATTCCCGGTATCGTGATTTACGCGCGAAAAACTTTTAGCACACTGATTTCCACGTAGGCGGACATAGCTAGTTTTATATTAATTTGTTTATATTTTTTATAATCTTTAATAAATATATGCCTATCAAAACAATTACACAAATTACGCTATCCCAGACGTGCCTACTTGTTATTAATAAAGCAAAATATTTAAAAATTCATTGTGTTTATAGTATAAAATATAGATATAAGGCCATTAGCTAAAACATAAAAATAACATTGACCGCCTCAGAAATTACGTACATGCGATATTTTTGCCTATGATTTAAATATATCTACAAAATAAGCTTTCTTTGACAATATATTTATTTTATATAACCTGATATAATACTGATAAAGAAATTTTGCTTGCTTTACAGATATTGATTAATGCAGAGTATTTTGTCAATATAGTAAAATAAATTTCGTAATAGACATTTCAAGTTAGTATAATATCTATCAAAATAATTTATTATAATAACTAGATCAATCACTGAGCGTTTATTTATCAAATGTTAAAAGTTTAAGAAACTAGTAAAAAAAGAAAATTTCAGAAAATCTCGTAATACAAAGTTTATGACACATAAAAGATTTATCTCACAATTGCAGATTTTTCACTTGTAAGCAATCCTAACACATTAACACCAATATTGCGTAACATATGAAAGCTTTTATCACACAAATAACATTAAACATTTAATTACTAACAAAGAATACTTTTTTCTAAGGAACTACACATTTATTTATCGTTTATTACTGGTTAGGAATAAATATTTTCGTGTAAATAAATAATTTAATTTATATATTAAAATAAACCTTTTATATAAAAGTTAGTGATTATAAATATTTTATACCATTTAAGAAACTTTTTTGGCAATAGTATGTTTTTACTGAAGGATGATATTTATTTTTTGCATACAATTTTCTACTGCTACCTTAAATATTAATATACTTAATACACTAAAGTATTTCTAAGCTATACATAAAAATGGCATTACCACTTGTGCAAATTATATGTTTAGTGAGATATAAAATTAACTTATCTAGTCTTTATTAGCTAATATGACATAATTTAATATAAAAAGTTAAAAACACAGACAATAACATAGACAATAAATCACATTCTACCTATTTAAATGTACACATATTGACAAACGAATACTTATAACAACTAACGTATTTTTTCATTTAACATCCGGTTAATTTAACTGTTAGGCCTGTAAAAAAATTAACATTCAATCGCAATATTTAAATAACATTTTTGTACATTACATTGTTAAGAAATAAAGACAAATAGGTTAATGTTTTAAATATAAAATGTGTTTTAAAATTATACAAAAGTATAAAAATAATAAAACTTACCAAAACTATAAAATGGAAACCGCTTTTGTATCAGATAAATAATTATAAATTAAACCAAAACCTCAATAAATTATTTCAATTAAAAAAACTAACCTAGTTAAATGAACTTATAACTTTTATGAAAATAGGAAGATATTATGCCTCGTGGTATTAATAAATAAGATTTAGAGCTTTTTGACAATTATTATATTTTTTAAATAATTTAAAATGACACGGTTAAATAAATAACCATTTTAAAATTATGCTAATTTGCTATTTTTATCCCAAAGTTTGTTTTCAGTTTAATGTATTTATTACATTTGTAAAAGAAATGATCTATCAGAGTAACTTCAGCTATTCTCAAGTACTAAACAATTAATGTTTTTTTTTTGTTAATTATCACTTTACATCTTATTTTTTTAACTAATTAAAGCTATCCCATACAACTTTTCACATAGTGCTTAATTCGACAAAAGCGAGATGGTGCATTTTATTTCAGAACTGTATATACTTGTGAAGGATATCTTCCTTGAAATACTATTCAGTGATGGACAGACGCGAAAAACAACACTACAATGTGCATACAAGGACTTACTTTATTAATTATTATATAAACAACCGGGTCACATCGCAATAATCTCGAGTTACCTTTGTATAAGGATCGACTATTCGGCAGAGTTGCATCCACCGTGGTCACGAACTGATATAACAAAAATAGGCAGTCAGTTTATATAATAATACGTATAAATCGCGTTAGTTTAAAATCTACCATTACTTTATTAAGTGTTAATACTAAAACACTTTTACTAAACAGCAATACTATT
This sequence comes from Morpho helenor, assembly GCA_029227775.1. Taxonomy (NCBI): domain Eukaryota; kingdom Metazoa; phylum Arthropoda; class Insecta; order Lepidoptera; family Nymphalidae; genus Morpho; species Morpho helenor. Next base: position 12,982,664 of record JARGCU010000016.1, on the reverse strand, counting down.
ATACTTTTTTTTTAAATTAACCAATGTATCTATGAGTGTCAGATTATAACTGAGTTCCATAGACAAAAATCAGCGTGTCTATGTTTTAAAACATTTTCAGCTCGATCGAAGATAGTAATTGACAACCGCATATTATAAATATTTCACTATCGCTAATGTTTCCATTTTATAAATACCATGTTATTTATTTTATTAAATTCATAAGATGATTTTCATTTAAAGCATTACTATGCAGAATACGTCAATTCGACGGAAATAATTTACTATCACTGCCGTAGAAAGTGTGTGTGGATCTTTTCTACTGAAAGCTTTATATTGAAAATATTAATCAAAAACTTATTACACTGTTCAGTAGTCATTATGAATACCTAATTCATTCATACTCGTTTTTTGAAAAAGGTTGTGGTGTTCTTAATTAAGTATTTCGATCGTGTACATTTTTACGCAGTCGTTGCTATATTGTTTGTGGTGTAATTAGTTTATTGAACTTGGCAACACCACTGTGCACGCAAACGTAATCAGAACCTCAATAATGGTACAGATTACATATTTTAATTTGTCCTTGATGGCAGTGCTACTCAAACCTCATTTATAAAATGCGTGTTCCTAATCTATAGTTTAATTTACTCCATTTAATATAACTGTATAACCGTCTCATACATACATAGAAAAGTTTTTATGTCGGGATAACGCGACCTAATTGTAAGAAGGGTTTATTTACAAAATATATTTATTTGTTTGAAGTCATAAGAATTGATCATAAGATCCTCAAGTGGTATATGTCAATAGCATCCTAAATAGTAGGTTAATATATTGTTAAAAATTCGTCTCACAACGTACACTCTATACATATATAATATAAAATTCTAAAAGTTTTGCTCTAAGATATGTATCATTTGCTATATAAGCAGAGGCACACATTGATATGTATAGTGATAATTTGAATGTATTATAAAAGCATTGCTTCGCTTTAACAGTTAAAGCTAGTGTAAACAATTTTTTTCTAGTTAACCTAAAGATCCAATTTGGCAAGATACGACAAAAATAAGGAGCTGACATACATTTTCAGCTACTGCATTCAATTCTTGCCTAACTTGACATTATGTTACCACACGTTTGACGCATATAGTCTAAGTATGCTTTTAGCAAAGAAATTTACACCCTTCGTTGACCCAACATTTAAGTTTTGCATTGGACATTAGGATTTTATAAACTCATTAAATACAACATGATTATTGCCTTAATATTTTTCTTACTTCTTTCGGAGGAAGGACAAGTGTCCTTCCTCCTTCCATTTAAGTAAATGACCATTCCAAATTATTGAGTTTGTAATTTTATTGACGTTTTCTCAATTACCACACCATCCAAATTCACTCTTACGTATGCCAATCTATCCTAAACTATATTACAAATCTCACCCTACGAATCACGTATCTAGAAAAAAGTTGCTTTTACAACTTGTAATTGAATATGCGAATCTCGTTAAAACCTTTTTAAAACATCTTATTTTTGTCGTCTCTTTCCAAAACGTACCCTAACATACATCTTAAAATAAGTCCAGCTAAACTTTTAATAGACTTTAACTAAACAGTGATATATAACGATACCTACGTTTTCTACTAGGTAGAGGAACATCGTGAGAACTAATTCACTTAAGCGGCTACATATTACAGAAATAGATACAGAGATTATAAAATATTTGTCTTAAACATTTCTATTCCACTAAATTCATGCGTCAATCTGCCAAGTGAATTGCACAATTCAAACTAAATTAAACGGAGGCATTAGTCATATGTCGAGACAATAAAAATATTATATTGCATCAACTTTGTTTTAAGCTTAACTACTGTAGAATAAATCGTATTTACGAAACAAAATATTCAGTTTTATTATATATTAATTAGACCTTACTTTAAGTATCCTATTGTCAGTAGAACCAGCTCATGAAGAAATAGACTGATCTTTAAGAATCAAAGTCAGACATGTTATAGGTAAAATCATGTGTAAATTGTAGATGATATGTGATTAAAATTCAAAAGATCGACTTATTATTAAGGATCCAGTGCCATTCTTGATTACGTATCGAATTAAATCTAATCGATATGTGATTTTTTACTGATAAATATTACTATATCGTGAAATACTTTACAACGGTGCATTTTGATGGGATAATTAACCAGTTTATAGAGCAATTGTAATTGCTAGTGTTGTAAGGAGCACTAGGGGAAGTGTTGTGCCCGCAACACTGCTGTAGGGTCCGGTGACAGCTCCGTCGCAAGGAACATGTTCTAGTTCTGAAAAAAAATAACAATGATTATTATTCTTACACGCATATAAAATTGATAATATATGTGTAGTGGTTATGTAGGTTACAGCATATGTATGTGTGTACTTTCTTACTTTCTTGGTCCTCATGATATATGCAAAACGATTTGCTTTTTTTATTCATGTGATAGTATGATGGTTTCTTTCGAAGTTATATGTTACAAATAAGTTTTTCTCCTAAAAATTTGTATCTAATTGATAATTGCAATTTATCACACGCTTTTCAGTAAAGGTGAAAACATAGGAAGCCAGAATATCTTTAAAGAATTCCCGGGGTTTTGTGTAACATACCAATCCGCGTTGGAACAGCGTGGAAGGTCTTAGCTCCAAACCTTCTCTCCAAAAACAAAAAGAGGAGGCCAATACCCAGAAGTGGGTTAGTAACAGGCCTTTACTTCAATTTTTTACATTTATGATGGTATGAACCGAAAATGCACTAGAGCAATGCTTATAAACTTTTTTATTTAGTACATGTTAACTCTCATTGCATATAAATGGATAAGCATAAAAAGATTAGCTTTTTGTACCAAGCGATAACTATCAAAATTACTAGTAAGTGGACTCATTAAACAAGTATTATTGTCTCAAATAAACGCGGTCTTTTAATGTGTTATAGTTATCAGATATGCTCTAATCACAAGAAGACCTGTCAACCACAAAAAACGCTTCGGAAATAAATGTCATTCAAAAGCTTCCAATACTCCAAAACTGGTTTGCTAATATTTCTTATAGGAATATGAGATCACGCTTTGTAGGGTTCCGAAGTCAGATACAAAATCAAATTAGATGAAATATATATTTTTATTCTTTCCATATGACATTACCGTTTCACTTCGTAATGATTGAGGCATTGATATTAAGCCCATTGATGCATAAAGAGTAGGTGTCCACTAACCGAAAGTGTTTCAATTATCAAATAAGCACAAACTTCTTATATATAACTTAAATTAAATTATTTGGAATCCGGCGCTGAACCTATATAGATAATTTAAAAATAAATAAATTGACAATTGATACGTTACGTATAAATGTTATTATTAAAGTTTAATTGCACGTTATTAGTTTATAATTTATAGTAATATTTAATACCAGAAAAAAATTTTATGATGTACAATAGCTCAGTAAAAGGAGACTTCCAAAATTGGACTTATCTGTTACAACAAACTCCATATAGTTTATTGTAACAGATAAGTCCAATTTTGGAAGTCTACTTTTACTGAGCTATTTTAATATATATTTTATGTAAGTACGGGTTATTTACTAAAATTATAAAATTATGCTTTTGATAAAACTACACATCCCTCGGATTCTTCCCGGATCGATCAGATTTTTGTGATGGACATATTTGCAGAGTTGGAGAGTGACAGAAGCTACCGGTAATTCCAAGACTACAGTCCACGCAAACGAAGTTGCGAGTAAAAGCTAGTAATATAATAAAAGTAATAAAATTTTATTACTTTTATTATCTACCACGAATTTTATCTGTCTAATTTGGCTACGGAACCCATCACTATCATCTGGCACGCACTTAGACGTATTTTTTTCTTAATGTTGGCGGCTTTATAATCAAGGTATAATAAGAAAAAATATATTAATTCCATTTAACTGCCTATCTGTCGTTTGCGGTCATCTGCTGTTCGTATCCGTAATCAGATATCGACAATTAATATGAGTTACTTTTTTGCTGCATATCAATGTAATCAATCTTGACATCTAATTACAGTCACTTTTATAACTTCTGTTTTAGATATTAATTTCTATTTTATATAAATGAATTATGTTTACAGCTATTATAATGAGTGTAACAATTTGTGTTTCTTAAGAAGTCTCGATATAATTAAAATTTTTGATAGTTTTGCAAACAAATTTTCATCTCCTATTTTTTACCATGGTATATACCATGCCTACTTTTAAGACATTTTATGGAATATACACCTTTCTTGAAAGTACGCCATTTAGTATCCGGCTGAATGGAATAGACCACCCTCTTTCTTGCCGAGGTGTTAATTTCAGGCAAGTGGCCGGTGATAAAAACGCAGCTAAATCATGTAACATGTTATAAACATGTTTTATAACATGTTGTGCCAACCCCACTTAGAGTGAGATAAGGGCAGGAAGATGATGATAACTATCTTGAAAGGTTATTAAATGTCAAGTAACGACCTATTACTACCACTATTAGACGCAAGCGTCCTCTGTATGTACAGAAGAATTACCACCAGACTACCCACCATGCTGCTCGAAAGCGAAACAGGTTACATATAAAGGTATACACAACCGCCATACTATACTAGTACTGTACACATTAATACCTCAATCTCAATAATCTATTCGCCTTTTGACCGAAGCATCTTTAGGAGACCCAAGCTAGCATAGCTATTTAGTAATTAGTGCAACCCCCATCACTCATTATGTTTCTGAACACGTCAACAAGGACTAGAAAAAAATTTGATTCTTAATCAAGGTGCCACTGTTTGTTAATCAAGGTGCCATTGTTATGTTTATTTCCGGCTGCTCTTAAAATTATAAGTTGCAGGTGTGCCACAAATTATGACTCACCGTTAAGTTTATTCAGGAAGTCATTCCAGAACGCGCAGGCCGATGCTCGGGGACCTCGTGGACCGGCTGGGCCACTAGTGCCATCAGCAGTATACGTGTAGTAGTGGGGCGACGACCTCGAGTACAGAGGCCACTTCTCATCCGGTTTGTGGGGTTTCCTGGAACGCGTGAATATTGTGTTCATATGTGTTTAGCGATCGTAAGATCGAGAACAAAAGGCTTATCCAATTAATTATAAAAAAGCAAAAGTATGACTGTTACGCTTTCGCAAACAAACTGGATTCAAAAGTGATTAAATTTTATTTAATTATAGCTCGAAAAACAAAAAGTTTGTCGAATAAAAGTTTAAACTAAATCCATACTAATATTATACAACTTTTATTTTTTTTTCTGGATAAAATAATGTATATTACATTACATTGGATCAGAATAATATACAGCATAAAGTACAACATACTCGTGGATTTAAATGTCACCAAGGGCAATATATTGTTTAAAAAAACAATTTGTTGGTTATTCCAGTCTTTAAAAATTATATATCATGTTTTTATATTTACGGGTAGTTTTTTACCCATAACACAATTATTTAAATTACTTTGGGGATAGACGGCCGTATGTGCTATTGTCCCATATATTTATTATTATTTTTTTTAATTTACTATTAAATTTAAGTTTTCCGTTACTGGCTCATTGTATAGCGACGCAATGTGCTAAGTAAAACTTTAGTACTGTTTACTAGTGGTGTATACTGTTACTTACCTACTTATTTACTTTACGTTACGTTACTTCTTATTAATATTGTTTTATTATTATTGTATTATATTAGTAAATTCTATCTGTAATAATATTAGGATAGTCCGTGGTAACCTCCTAGGGTGCCACCTTAAAATCAGCGTTGCATTTTATATAACAAACTGCAACTTATTGCTGTTTTTGCCCTTTGACCACGTTGTTTGTAAGTTATTTTATTTTACTTTTGTATTTTTTAATTTCTTTACGTGGTTAATAAAACTTGATTTATTTATTTACTTACCCAGTTAATGCGAATCTGGTAAAGGATTGCATGATGTGCGCCGCCAGATCACGTTCCCGAGTGTGGTATTGCAGGGACATGTTCAACGGGTGTCCGAAGACATACTCCATCTCGTCACCATGCATCACGCCCATCCATTCTCCCCATAAACTAGTGCTTGTGCGCTAAAATTTAAAAACGTAAATAGCTTTAGGATTTATTTTATTTTTATTTTATTTTATTTTTATTTATTTGGAAAATGAACAGCTTAAGCTATTTATACATTTTCACATATAAACTACCTAATTAATAGTACATTCGGATACAATTTGTGAGCAAAGAAATAAGTGAGAATCAAAGTAGACCAAAAACAAAAATTCACGAAGTATGGGAATCGAGTCAAACCACATTTCAGACATATGTTGTTTTATTTCTTTGGGTTTTGAAGTAAACAAGTCTATTTCATGACGATTTACCAATTGATTGAACGCTGCTGGTGCACGACAGAAAAATTAATTTCTGCGCAATATATGACGCAATGTATTAAAAGAACGCATGTTCTGTATTAACACCTAATTCAATAAATTATTTAAAAGTTCGCTTTTTTATTGCAGCTTTATGACGTATGTCGTGTGATGCGCACGCGCACGTTTGTGTATGTGTGCATGTGTGTTTCTTTTTATGCGTGCAGGCGCTCGCTCCTGTGTGTGTGTGTGTGTCTTGCACACACTTGTGTATGCGCGCGCGTATGTTTTATATATATTTGTATCTGTATATTTTACCTACTGTGCCTTGCACTGTTTAATTACGCCATTTTTCCTGGTTATAACCAACATCACGTTATAGACGTCGATTAAAGGTAATGCTATGCTCAACTAATTCATTCCTATAATATTTGGTATGTTAGGTAAATGACAATCATTTTGTTTGATAGTTATTCACAAGAACGCCGTGTGGTATCTGGCTGAGTAGAATAAACCACCCTCTGAGTGGATTAACCATAAAAGTTAGACATATGTTGTCCCGGACTTTTATTTAGAATTTTTAGAGAGGAAAAATTTTATAGTACATGATTTTTGAATAACTAAGTTTACTCAGCGCACGCAAGGAAAGCTGTAAATTATGCCGTTTTCGTACTATTTTTTATTGCTTCTCCTTTCCTATTCATCTTATCGTGATGTTATATAAGCTATAGCCTTCCTGAATAAATGGACTATCGTACGCTGAAATAATTTTTCAAATCGGTACAGTATTTCCCGAGATCACCGTGTTCAAACAATCAAACAAACTCTTCAGCTTTATATATAAGTATAGATAAGGCCACCATTTAAACTGTATAGTGTTCATAGTTTATTTCTATTGTCGGCTGAGACTGTGAGATATCTTGAGATCTATAGTCTACAAGCTGAATTTATAATTAATTGAACTTTTGTTTCCATTAGCAAATTTTAGAAGGACTTGCCCGAAATAATACATCCGCCCACACGGGGTTTTGAATTAAAACGCCTACGCTGCTAAGTTTGGAACTGATTCAAATAATAGCTCGCATTTGATATACAAAAGGGCAATACAATATTATTCACGGGTAAACAAATGTTTGTCTAAAATGTTGACCGCTATGGCGTAACAAGTTGTAAGTCTTCTCGTTACTAGAAATTCCGGTTCTATGCCCAATTTTTTTTTTTGCAATATATCAAGTCTGGTTTATACGACATTCACTTAAGCTGTGTGTATAAATAAATTCCCCCCCAATCCCACGGGAATTGTAAGATAAAAAGTAGCCTATATGTTGCTGCACAACCTTCTCTATATTCCAGCGAAAGGTCCATCAAACTTGGATTTAAGCGAAAAAAAAACGTACCAGACGAAAATATTTGCGAATTATTACTATGTATAATATATTGGTATATACTAGTAGTAAGTAAAAAGTAAAGTAAGTAACGGCCTGTTACTATCCCACTGCTGAGAATAGTCCTCTTCTCTCCTTTTTTTTTTTTTTGGAGAGAAGGATTGGAGCTAAGACCTACCACGCTGCTCCAATGCGGATTGGTAGGTTACACATACCTCCAGAATTCTCTAGAGATATGCAGGTTTCCTCACGATGTTTTCCTTCACCGAAAAGCGTGTGATAAATTGCAATTATCAATTAGACACATAAGTTTTTAAGAGAAAAACTCATTGGTGTCTGCCCGGGTTTGAACCCGTGATCGTCTCTAGAGATTCACACGGTCGCACCGCTGGGCCATCACAGCTTTGCTACTATTAGTAGATACTAGTAGTAGTAATAGTAAAATCTCCGATGAGGATAATTCTTTTTAGATAAGTAACTAGCCAAATAAAGAGCCTTCAAGGCAAAGAGCCGATTCTTTTGAAAATTGCATAGATAGTATAGTAATTTAAATAACCGTTAATACAACTGAAAACTGACCCTAATTATAAAAGAAACACTAAAGATCTTTATAAGTTAATATTATTCATAAGTAAAGATAAACACTATAAACATAATTCGAGTTACAATCAACGCTCCCCCTAGGGAATATCGACGTATCCTGTAGGATATACAACTGTAATCATCATAACGATCCGCGTTATACGACTGTTTTGTATTGTGTTGTTACTAGAGCAGTTTTACGATTGTGTAAGTGTGATTTTAATTTTGAATAGAAATGTGCTTAAGTACCAAAGACTTTGAACATTGCTAGTGATGACAAAGGCGCGTTGACTGGTCCGTTGGCGCAGTGGGTAGTAATTCTGCCTTCAGCTCAGCGGGTCGCGGGTTCGATTTCTGCCGAGGGCAAGAACTTTCTATAAAAAGAATTAGTTGTTTCTTCGAGCCTGGGTATATATTTGTATTAAAGTATGTATTTAAAAATTATATATGTATATATACACCAGTTGTCTCTCACCCATAACACAAGTATTAAATTACTTACTTTGGTGACAGAAGGAATGGCGACCCCTCCCCCTTGAGACCCCCTACGAGATGGAATAACGACCTCAGAAAGGTTCATGTGATCCCATGGAGAGACCTATGTCCGGCAGTGGACGGATCCATCAATTAACAAAGAAGAAGAAGAAGATGACACATGGATCCGAAACGTGGTCGCTAATTATGGCCCTCAAAAGAAAGGTCGTATAGATCAGTGGAAAATACAGCGTCAGTGACCCCTACGAGATGGACTGACGACCTTTAAAATGTCGCGGGGATCTAACCAGCACAAGATTGTGTGGTTTGGAGATCCCGTGAAGAGTCCTATGACCATGGGCGTCCATCGGTTATCTTCGTGAACTGATGGACGCCCATGGTCATAGGTCTCTTAATATATATGGGACACTTACACACACGGTCGTCCGTCCCCAAAGTAAGTAATTTAATACTTGTGTTATGGGTGACAGACAACTGGTGAATATATACATATATAATTTTTAAATACATACTTAAATACAAATATACACCCAGGCTCGAAGACCAACAAATTCATTTATAGAAAATGTTGGCCCTCGGCGGGAATCGAACCCGCGACCCGTGGAGCTGAAGGCAGGGTCACTACCCACTGCTCCAACGGGCCAGCCTCAGCCTTTAATAAATAAATAATTAAGCACCTTTAAACTTGGATTTATACTTTTACGACTTCTGGGAGTATCATCTAATGAACTTTATTAATTTTTCTAAAGATTCTTTAACCAGGCCATGTAATAATTATCACGATTACAATCAGATCTCACATTTGATTCACTTATTACAGTCCTCTATTTATCTATGTTATAAACATGTTGTCACATGATTCGGCAAGTTATTTTAAGACCGGTCGCCTCCCTGACGATAACTTACCTTAGTAGCCTTTTGCAACATCACAATAAGAAAAAGGGTGGTCTTTTCTACTCAGCCGGATACCACACGTCTTATATATACCAAAACAATCATAATATATAAACTTTTAATTATAAGTCGCTAAAATTAAACCCAAGTTAATCGTATTAATCGATAACTGCTGCACGTAATTTCATCTACCTATATCATAAAGGTTAATAATAAAATTCATAAAAAAATTTAAATCGTCCACTATCCGTCTGATATTGATTCAATCAATCATTTATTTATAACATACAAAAAATTATAACCCCAAAATAGAAATGAGTAGGAGGTAAAATATCACCAAAATCTCTATGCACAGAAATAAGAATGGTCGGATGTCATGGCCTGAAATAGACCTCTTTAATCTGTGACCTTTGACATCCAGATATGTCCCGACGTGCTAAAATTATTTGGGCCACTAAAATACATTCATAGTGTTACCTACCAAAGGCTTATAAATATTGTCTAAATATTGCTGTACAGATAAAATCTAGTTCAAAAAAATTTCTGTTCTTTGTATTTACTAAGTTACGAGTATTTGCATAGAGTTATTATAATAATAAATTAGGGAAGCCATGGCATTCAGTAAGGCCTGTAAATGAGACTTTCTTAACAAATAAGGATAAGGAACATGAAACTCATCTAATCACACATAAAAAAGAGAGACAGATAGATGCAATCTCATTTTCTTTCTCTTTGTTGTAATTGTAACATTTTATGCTGGCTTCTCTAATGTAAGTATGCTAGTAAAATAAATTCTTTGGTTATGTGCCATTACTATGATATTAGAAATTTTAGTTTATACATCGGCACACACGAAAATGTTTCTGTACATATGGTTATCTAAAAGTATTTTCTAGTTAATGTATAGACACCGGCTATACGTCTTATTCTATCGATATAACCCGAGTTTCGTAGTTTCGTATTTTACAGTAATAACATTTTTGCATTTATTTTAGCATCATTATTAATATATTTAGTATAATATCTCTATAGTGGGAAATTTTAGTCATGGGTATGAAATATCAATAATATAAAGAAAACATTCTTCACAAGTTATGACTATATTAGTTTTCCCGCAGCAATATCCGTGGTAAGGAAATTGATGGAAATGTATTCTCTGAATATAATTTTCCAGTCTTCCTTTTAACTTTTTCCTTGTAACTTGCAAATATTACATTCAAACTTTACGCAGCGACGTCGTCTTAGTAATTTCTAAGGTATAGTTTATTTATATATTTAGTCATTAAATAGGAAACACCTTATTAAACATTATGTACGCCATTTTTTTTAAAAATTCAACAAAAATTTTATCATAGTTCTATTAAATTAATAATGAATATGTTAAAATAAATTTACAGTAAGTAAAAACTGATAAATTTATACTTTGATATCACTATTCGTAAATATTATAGTTATTTAGAAATAAAGTTTTCTTTTAATATCATAATATTTCTTACTTTACATGCTTTTAGGCATTTATTAGCTTGGTTTGTTTTTATCACGGACGATATTTCGAATCAGAAATAAAGTGGACGACTTAAATAAAAAGTCAGATTAAATAAGGCCAATTCAATTGAGTTTTTTTTTCAATATTTAGTATGTATATTTTTAGTTTTTTTAGCTAGATATAAGAAGAACCAATATATTTACTAACATCCTCAAGATATATCGTGTTTCATCATATAAATAGGTATTCTTAATTTTATGCAAGCAACGGCTTTTGTTCAAGCTTAGCTTTACACAATAGCGTGGTTTGAGTCAATTTGAGTCAATTGAAAGTCAGTGTCAATGACCGATACAAAACAAATTATATGGGCCAAGTTTGAAAAGGCCTTTTGATACAAAAGTAAAAATAAAATTACTTTGCTATAATCCGCGATGAAAATTGTAACATTATTATAGTAAATTAAATAATTTAGCAAAATAATTTTATTATTACTTTTGTATGATGGATCTCAGCAACGTAACGCCCAATTCTATAAAAGCCTTTATAGAAGATAAGTTTTTGTATTGTCCTTTTCATCCTTTTAATTGTATTTGTTATGTACTTATTGATAGAAGAATATAGAACTAAAAACTTTCTGATGCAGCCAAATCTTGAAGTTATATTTCCTTTCATGTTTTAAAGATTTGCATATAAATACATATCGTACTTCTTTAATAAACTAAGTAAATAGAATACAAAGCAAAGAAAAGGAAAACAACTTTCAACTGGAGAGTCTACTTAAAAGTTTTGTAATAAGATAAGTTAGCGAATTTTTATACGAAAAATGCTGGTGACCTAAATAAGTAAATCGTTCGTTTTAAATGGATGAGACGCGGCTAAAGTTCATTAGCTAATCTTGTATATATATAATCTGGATTTCGGAGACGGCTTTAACGCTTTTCATAAAACTTAGTATGTAAGGGGTTTTTGAGACTATAAATCGATCTAGCTAGGTTGTTTTAAAAAAATGTCGTTTTACCCTTGTTTTAAGGCACTGAAAAACTGGTATAATATTATTAGAAAACAAAGGTTATTTACGCTGTCACTTACATATTATCTCAGTTGGGAACGGGAGGACTGAAATGAAGATACCCGTATCGAGTTTAGGTTATTATTTTTTGTATATTGTATCTTTTTTTATGTTTAAAAAAAAATACTCACTAAAGTTCGGTCACCCAGATTTTATTAAAGTGTTATGATCGAAAAATATACTTTCAAAGAGTTATATCAATTTTTAATGAAGTGGTTATCATTAAATACACATAAATGAACAAATAAATAATAATAATAAATATCGCCCAATTACACACAAGGTTGTCCGTCCCCAAAGTAAGTAACTTAATACTTGTGTTATGGTAGACAGACAACTGGTAAATATATATTTTTATAAATTTAATTATCATCCTCCTGCCCTTATCCCACTCTAAGTAGAAACGGCACAACATGTTACAAACATGTTATCACATGATATGGCTACGTATTTTACGACCGGCCGCCTGCCTGACGTCAATTTACCTCAGTCGCCTTTTACAGCACCTCTCTACTGGGACATTATTTCAAACTATCTGTAGAATAAAGTCACATGTCCCATGTATAAGCATAGGAAATGTGACTTAATTCTTTGGATAGGGCTCTTCGATGATAACTTGAGTGAATGTAATTGATGGTGAATAAATCCGTAATCAGTAACAAACTAAATAAATAACCGAATAAAAGATCGTAAATGATTTCAAAAGCAAAAATCATGTAGTTTATAACCTACTAAGTATGAAATATTGAAGTCTCAGTTGACGGTCGCCGGAAGTATACGGTCGTGAAAGGAAATGCTGATTGTAACCAAATTTTTCATTATTACTACTTGACATGAAAAGCGCGTTGAAATATTTAGTTACTGACAAACGTCTAAATAAATGGGTCTATGAACTTCAATTAAATCGAGCGGCCCTTGGCTGTGAAGATTAAATAACATTGCCTATTTCCAAATCAAATCAAAATCTTTGAATTTTTTAATTTAAACTGTCGTGAGTGGTATTCAAACTTCCGGTTATACTCACGTCTTAATCCCGCCTATAACGCGTAAAGAGCTCATGAATAAGAGCCCCGTATGGGTTTGAAACTAGTCGGGCTCATCCGATAAAATAACACGTGAGTATAGCCGATTTCTATACATTAATTACAAATCAAAATCCTTTCATTTACTGTTATCACACTTAACTACATACAATAATAGAGTAAAATAACATAACAGAATAAAAAATCGAACAAATATTGATGTAGAAAAATGTGACCAAATAAAAAGCAAGCACCACTCAGCACTGTTTGAGGCAATGGCTCAAGGCTGGTTTTTTGTGGCGACGGCCAACTAATATACTTAGTTTTTACTAAAAGAGTTCAACCGCAATTTTTCAGATTTCCCTGCTGTATTGAAAAATATTCATTTCATTACATATTTTCTTTCTACTATTTACTTTCAATATTTGTAATAACAAATATTGAAAGTAAATAGTGGAAAAAAAAAAATAATTTTTAGAGAAACCACGACGGTATAAGCGAAAACAAGATGGCCCCTTCACAATTAGAATTTATTTATCGTTTGTCCCCTCTTAAAAAATCGTATATATAAAGTAATTTATTTATTTATTTCCTTATTGTACAAACATATTATTAGAAAAGAGAAAGAAAAACTAAAATAGCACATGTACAAAGGCGGACTTAACCTAAAAGGGATCTATCTCTTCCAGTCAACCTTTGAGTAACAGAAGAAAAAGGACAAGAAGTAAAATAAGGGTAATATAGAAAAAAGAAAAAACTACTAGAAGTACTAAGAAACTACTAAAAAGGTACATAGATTAATACCTACTTTCTTTCATATAAATTTAACTTTTTAATTTATAAAGTTAAATTATATCAATACGATACTATGAAACAGGAATTAAAAATTATATTTCAGCATTTAATTTTTATTCACTATAAAAAAAAACGCCAAGTATTATTTATTTTTTGCACTTTGCATTTCACATTTAAAAATCATACCAACAAATACTTGCTAACAAATAGTGAGATTTACGTTTTCATACAAAATGACGTTTGAATTCTGCAAAGCCGGTTTATGAAAACAAGTTAATTTAGCTAACGAACTAAAAACAAGGGCCTTGCAAACAGGTCGAGCGATGTTCTTAGTTTATACTGGACATTACTGTTTGAATAGTGACACGGAAAATGCTGTTTTGCAATTTTTTATTTCATTATTTTTTCAAAGCCTTCTGGTATCCAGCTGAGTAAAATACACTACCCTCCATCTACTCGAGATATCGTAAAAGATGACTAAGGTAAGTTGACCTGCCGTGTAGTATCCGACTGAGTCGAATAGGCCACCCGCATTTCTTACCGAGGTATCATAATATATGACTAAGGTAAGTTGCCCTACCGTATGGTATCCGGCTGAGTAGAATAGACATCTTTCTTACCAAGGTGTCAAGGTGTGTAAAAGGCGACTAAAGTAAGATGACGTCAGGGAGGTCGGTCGTAAGATACGTAGCTAAATCATGTGACAACATGTTTATAACATGTTGTGACAACCCCATTTAGAGTCTAAGAATAAGGGCAGGAGAATGAACTATAAGTTGTTTGGGGTCTGAAAAAAAAATGTTTTCCTTCACTGAAAAGCGTGCGATAAATTGCAAATATCAATTAGACAAATAAGTTTTAATTGTTATTTGTTAAACTCATTGATCTCTGCCCGGAGTTTGAACTCGTGACTCCCTCCGAAGAGCCGCACGGTTTCACCACTAGTCTATCACAGCTTGCGTGTATATCCTACTGAAGAGTAAATTACAAATTCTTAGACGCTGTTTATGTATATATATTATAAGTACTTCTTTAATATACTATTAATAGTTTTTTATTTCTCGTATCCAAAAGTCATTTAGAAGAAATTGCTATCGTGCGACCAATTTTCGGCTTTCAGTATTTTAACAATTGGTAAAAATAAAACTGTAGTTCAATGCAGCAAAGAGCAAGAATATAAATTGAAATTGATACGTGCAGAATTTAAAACCATTTTCCGGTTATCAATTTAAGTCTAACTAAACTACGTTTTATTACGTTCGTTTATTCTGAAACCATTTTTGTTTATAAAACAAATATCACCTTCATTCTGTCTAAATAACTAATCGCAAAACAAAAGATACGCGTATTTTGAAAACAATGTTTTAAAAAACGTGTATTCGTCCAGAAAAAATGTATTTCTGTTTGTAAAAACTTATATTTTATACAATGAGCCATATTTAGTCGAAGCAAACTTATTATTTAAGATTAATATTAAGATAAATAAATATATGGGACACTTTACACATTCGGTCGTCCGTCCCCAAAGTATCTTAATACTTGTGTTATGGATGATAGACAACTATATAGATATATAATTTATATATACTTCCTACTTACTTATATAAAAACATACACCCCGGCTCGAAGAACTAACAATTTTTTTATAAAAAAATGTTGACCTTCGGCGGAAATCAAACCCACGACTCGCGGTTCTGAAGACAGGGTCACTGCCAACTGCACCAGTGTTAATGTAGTTATTTTTAAACAAATTTTATTGTTTATAATGGCAAAATACGATCACAAGATAAATTATATTAGTACATCGCTTGAGATTGTGTACTTTAAATGAAGTCAGATGCGAAAACAGATAACTCGATTTCATAATAAAGTAAACTTTCATTTTTGAAGTGATCAACATCTATTTTGCTCTATATAAAATCAATAAGTTAACAAAAACACCCTTTAATTATCTCACAATCGAGCAAAGGTCTTCTTACAAAGGGTTAATGAAGTTGGACCACCTTTAAGAACAGCTTATACTAGATATAATATATAGAGCTTTACAAATATAAACGTATTGTTCGCGTGTTCACCTAAATATTAGAAAAGGCGTCTAGAGCAAACGACGTTAACGCTTGTTCGAATGAGTTTCTATTCAATAAGAAGTGGGCCACGCTACGCCGTAAAATCCTTGAAATATTTATCACTGAACATATTGAAGTAAGATTGAAAATTCCATACTGAAGTAGAAATACAATAGTTCATCATCATCCTGCCCTTATCTCACTCTAAGTGGGGTCGGCACAATATGCTGTCACATGATTTGGCTGCGTTTTTACGACCGGCCGCCTACCTGACGTCAACTCACCTCTGTCGTATTTTACGACACCTCGGTAAGAAAGAGGGTGATCTATTCTACTAAACCGGATACCACACGGTTAGTAAAACTTTCTATAATTTATATTTTTTTTAATTTCCGTCGAATCTTTAGCAATTAACAATCGAAGATATATCGGGAGGGCAATGTTTGTGGTCCAGTAAGTGAAACTTGTTTATGAAATTCATAAAACGTTGTTCCCTAACGAATTACTCGGGCGTATCTCTTTGTAGAGCTTTCATTGTATAAGACGATAATTAAGTCTAGACACAGCTGATGCTAGCAGTATTGCTTGCACTTTGTTAGCTTAGTTATTAATTATTAAAAACCGCCTGAGAAGAAAATTTATGTTCACAGTTGATCTTAGAAATATTATTTTTGATTTTATTATTACATTTCAAGTGATCTGCTTAATTATCTACATTTAAATAGATGTTTCAAATAATTTAAATATGCGTATAATTAAGTTGATATGATATAAAGAAATGTTTCTTTACCGGACACTATGGATATTCTTTTAAGTGTAAAATATTTCAACAAGAGAAAAAAAAAGTTCTTTAGTTAATATATATTGAATAAGACGGCATAGATGATCTCTCTTGACAATGTTTTAAAATATTTATTAATGCTTGTTGGAATGGTGACACCGCACCAGAAAACTAGAGTAGTTAGAGATGAAATGACGACTTCAATCACAAGAGGGTGTGCCTCAAGGCTTTATTGTGGGTCCCTGTTTTCAATCTATATAAATAATTTGTCTTTTTATATAAACAATATAGTGATGTAGAGATCTCACGAAGACACCTTTGTCAAATTCAAATTGGCTTTAACAAGCACTTTTGAATCGAAAATATCGAAAAAGGTCTCTTGCCGAGAAGAATCAGAAGGAAACTCGGAGGTCACTCTTTTCAGAAATAAATATTTCTATCAATAAAATATTATAATTTCAATAAAAATAAATAATTCAAATTCATGACCAGAACGTCATGAATTAAGTATTATTCTTCTTCATCATTAATCGTGAACGTTCACCGATTAATGATGGAGAAGAAGATGAAATATTGGAAATAAAGTATTAGAAAAAGAATCAGAAACCCAATATATGACATTAAATATCATGAGTAACGCGTAAGAAAAATAATTCCAATAATAATTCTACATAACAATCAACAAACCTTACTCGCTAATCCCAAGCGCAATACGCGTTGTGAATATTTTGATTGGACTACAAAAGAGTAAGGAATACCCAAGGGTAACGATTTGCGAACAATCAAGTGGATCGTTGCAATATTGTGACGCACTAGACTACAAATATAGCAGTGGCACGTGATTTCCTTGCCGTGCCTTGACACGTGTTTTATGTCATTAACGAAACACAAGGACACAAGCACTACCCTAAATTTAAGTCTCATAATATGATGATGATGGTTTTTTAAGATTAAATAGTAAAAAGTAATGAAAATATTATTTTGTGCTCAAATATTTTGACCATTGTTCAAATTTGCAATGATCTATCTAGTTATGGTAGCATCCGTTGCTTTAGATGAATTTCGTATTCTGACAACACTAACCTCAATCATCAAGCTAATCAATGGATCAAAAGCGCCTGTTACACAATTCACATTCGCAACGTACCTATTTTTTTTTTGTCAGAAAAAATCCTCTTATAGGTACCGCCGCCCGACGGGGACAGGCGACGGTTATGTCGGACTCGCACCGACTAAACAAACCCGTGTGCCCCACCACGCTGCTGGTGGCGGGGATAGGGTACCTATGAAGACATTGCCAACATCCCCGCTAGCAGCAACTCTGTAACCCAGAGTGCGCCACCTCTAGGTCGGGGCCTCTCTCTCCTCCCTCCGCTGGACAATGCATCGGGAGCACCAGATGCATCGACCGCCACGGGGACTTTATAGGGTGGCGTGCGATTTAAAAAGGTAACTACTTGACGTAACTAAAACTTAACATTACAATAAACATAAAGAGAAACATAAAATCAGTTGTAGTAACAGTTGATGTGAACATTATGTGGATATTTTATTTAAAGAGAAAATATACATACGGCAGTACATAAAAAAAGATTTTGTATACTCAGTTACTACACCGGTACTGGTAACAATGCATTCTGACTTAGCATTAAATTTTCAAAAATTAATAAAAGTGCCCTCTTCAGGAAGACAGGGTTAGTATGAAAGGGAAATGACAGGTGTCACTTAGCAGACGCAGATAAGCGTGATGGCTGGCAAATATTTTTAAATCATTTGTTGACAATTTTTATAAAAGTAACTGGATATCCTCCTAACTTGGCACATGTAATAGAAAATATAATGCCTGTAGTTAAAAAAACTAGGTTTTTGTAACGATTTGGAACGATTATTTATATATTTATAATAGAATGTAATAGAAAAATATATTTAATATTTAAATGTTAATATTTAAAGTTAATCTCTTATATATGTATGGGGTTTTGTGGGAGCAGAATCGATCTAGATAAGTTTTATTTTAAAAAAAACTGGTTTTATCCCTGTTTTCCGGCTCCAAATTTTTTTTAAAATTTACGTTAAATACAATCACAATTATTCGCCGTCAAACGTAAACTCATGGTAGTTCATTTTGGGAACAGGCGGTCTAGAGATTTGAAGATACGTAGCATCGAACCCCACCTGCCTTTTTTTTTATTTTATTTTTTTTTCTTTCCCTTTTTTTAAATTTTTTTTTTACATCATTTTAAAAATTACCGAGCAAGGCACGGGCACCCAGGTACTAAGTGTTTTATATGATAAAGCTACAGCTTTATCATATAAAACACTTAGTTAAAAAATCGCCTCTCTACAGAGAGGCGATTTTTTAAACTTATATGGAAAACTACCACCATTAATACGACACCTGAACACTCTAACGTTAAGAGGCGGACTCTCATATTATGATTACATATTATGCATTAGTTACATTAGCCTAGGGGTCCTTTACAAGGTTAAAAATGTATAAATATCTAGCTGACATGGCAAAAATTGTTTTGTAATATAAATTATTTCAAGGAAATTTCTAGAGTACATTATAAAAAAATTAAAAATTATGTCCAAAAAAAATGTTAGACGTGGTACAACAGCCCTTATAACTTAGGGATATGAAAAATAGATCGTACCCGAATCTCACAGCTACTGTAAAGTAACGGCCTGTTAGTATCCCACTGCTGGGCATTGGCCTCCTCTCTCTGTTTTTGGAGAGAAGGATTGGAGCTAAGACCTACCACGCTACTCCAAGGTAAGTTACACATATCCCTAGAATTCTCAAGAGATATACAGGTTTCTTACGATGTTTTCCTTCACCGAAAAGCATGTGATAAACTGCAATTAACAATTAGACAGAAGTTTTAACAGAAAATTTTAAGTTTTAACTCATTGGTGTCTACCCGGGGTTTGAACCCGTGACCCCTCGAAAGAGTCACATGCTCACACCGCTGTGCTAACACATCTCACACACAGCTACTGAAAATGCATATAAAATTTCATAAAAATTGGTCAAGGTCACCGTTTCAGAGGAGTATAGTAACTCACATTGTGTCAACGAGAATTTTATATATAAGATAACTTACATGGGTAAAGTAATAGTAATAGACGTCCACTCCGGAATCAGCCAGGATCTCAGCGAAGTAATTCGTTGGACAGACAAAGAAATAATCGCCTACGACGTCAGCGATCATCTTCTGGTTCAAATATCCATCTGTTATCTCTTCCCAGTCAGTGTACTAAAACAAAGTTTTAAATAAATAAATTAAATATATGGGACACTTACACACACGGTCGTCCGTCCGCAAAGTAAATAACTTAATACTTGTGTTATGGGTGACGGACAACTGTTGAATATATACTTATATATTTTTTAAATACATTCTTAAATACAAATATACACCCAGGCTCAAAGACCAACAAATTCATTTATAGAAAATGTTGGCCCTCGGCGGGAATCGAACCCGCGACCCGCGGAGCTGAAGGTAGGGTCACTACCCACTACGTCAACGGGCCAGTCGACAGTCAGTTTACACACGTACTTCTAATATTAGAAGTAATAGCTTTCCTGTCAACGGAAGTTTAAACCTAAAAAAAATCTATTTTGCTTTCTATCTTTTTTTCGTTAAAGATATTATCATTTTCGTACTAGTTAAGAGATAAATTGCAGGGGGGGCGAGGGGGTCTCTAAAAAGCGCTTCCCAAGTAACCGCGAACATGTTGCAGAGGTTGTTTCATATTAGATATTAACAATAATAATATTAGATTTATAAAAAACAAATTAAAAACTAGTTTACTTTAAAGAATATTTCAAAAATTCAAGCGTACTTTTTCAATGCACATAAATGATATTATAATATGAGAAATGCTGCTTTTTATTTTCATAAATGCCATTCAGAGTATGAAATATAAAGCTGAAGTTAAAAGTTATAATGAATATAAATCCTTGTATAAATAAAAAAACATTGATATAAAACATAAAAATCAAGCCAAGATTTGCGAAAACATACTTTAGTTTGCCTTTTATAATGAAATGTTAAAACTTTAAACATTTCAAGCGAAAATCTCAAAATTTAGGTCACAGCGTCTTTAGATCCATTTTTAGGATTTACTTAATTTTTTGCTGTCAATATAAAATAGTGATAGCTGAACGATAAAAACCTGTAACTTTTTCGAGAGAGGGGCTCATACCCCAGGCAAGCTGAAGAAAGAAAAGAAAAAAGGCATTGGTATGCCTTTTTTTTTCAAACTTATGTACTAATATTTGCAATTTATCGCAAACTTTCGTTAAAGAAAAACGTCGTCAGGATACCTGCATATCTCTGTCATATGTGTAACCTACTAATCCGCATTGGAGGCGCTTTAATCCACCACGGGTTAAGGGTGCAACCCTTTGTACTTGGGTTGCACCTTTAACCTTTTGCACCTGGGTTGCACCTTTAACCCTTTGTACCTGGGTTGCACCTTTAACCCTTTGCACCTGGGTTGCACCTGTAACCCTTTGCACCTGGGTTGCACCTTTAACACGTCCCTCTTCTGGACTGGTTTGGAGAGAACCTGGAGGAGGCCTATGCCCAGCAGTACGATAGTAAACAGGCCGTTACTTAAGTATTATCAATAAAATGTTAACCTGACTAAAGATCTAAAGTGATCATGAAATACTCAGAAGAGCATTTTCCATTATACGAGGCAATTTAAAAATGGGAAACAGTCATTTACCAATTCTGCAAAACGAGTCGCTAACGATCTTCTTCGTTGGGCACTAAATCACATACTGAATATTGTCTTGAAATATACTCAAGGTAAATACACGAAAACAAACCCAATAAAACAATTAAATAGGTCTTCATATATTTTTGAGACTTGAGATTCTTGAAATATCTTCTTACCGAGAAAAATAGACAAAATTTCATTGCTCTTTTAAACATATTTTTTTATATAATTAGTATATATTGTCTTCTATAGGAAAATAAGTTCAGTCTTGATGAGTGTTGTGTTGATGTGATTTACTGTGTGTGTGATGTGTGAAATATTTTTTTTCGTTTGATCTATATATCGCAACATCTTGTGGTTAGTGTTTGTAGTTTATACTAATATATTATTTTTGCTCAAAACCTTTTGAGCCATTGAGTTATCTCGCCAGTTCTACACTGTGAATGAGAGACTTCCGAACTGGTGGTGAAATTATTTTAATTTATTGCAGAGCAATGATTAATTCGTGTTTTTGTATATTCTCATTATTCTCATACCCTTAACTCTAATGGGGTGGTCACAATATGTCTCCTTCATCCATTCATATCATTTTTTCACACAATCCATTCATCTTTTTTTCGGCCTTCCCCTAGTTACACATCCACTTTCATATTTAAGATTCTTTGGTCACATGTTTTTTTGTCTGCTTGTGTTTTTGTTTAGTCCCGTAGTTTTATAATAAAGTCAAGATAATGACGTCATCATCAGTCCTTATTCGAATCTGTATTCTGTCGTACAGTTACTATTTAATAATATATCACTTCCCCCCAAAAACAATTTTAAGTAATATCATATTTTACATTAAAACTACCAGTAATTTTATCTTGCTATTTAACCTAACTGCCGCAGAGGAAAACGGAAATTATTCCCCAAAGGTATGTAATTAGCAACAATTAAGAGTAACAATATCTTAAAAGATTTAAGTTTCGACCAAATCTTGGTAAGTTTTAATCCATTTTAATTTTCATTATTTAATTAGATCTGGGAAAAACGCCGTGTGGTATCCGGCTGAATAGAATAGTACCACCCTCTTTTCTTACCGAGGTGTCGTAAAAGGCGACTAAGGTAAGTCGACCCGCCGTGTGGTATCCGGCTGAGTAGAATTGACCAACCTCATTTCTTACCGAGGTGTCGTAAAAGGCGACTAAGGAAAGTTGACCCACCGTGTGGTATCCGGTTTAGTAAAATAGACCACCGTCTTTCTTACCGAGGTGTCGTAAAATACGACAAAGGTAAGTTGACGTCAGGCAGGCGGCCGGTCGTAAAAACGCTGCCAAATCATGTGACGGCATGTTTATAACATGTTGTGCCGACCCCACTTAGAGTGGGATAAGGGCAGGAGGATGATGAATTAGATCTGGGAAAAGGAAAAAGCACATAGCATGAAGGTAAGTGAACGAAAGCTCGGATACAAATAGTTATTATATAGAAACTTCCAATTTCAGTCAACCGTATACATAAGAGCCAATTTTGTTATATTTTTAACTAACTATAAATCTACTATCTAGTATTTGATTACAATTTTGAACATAAAAGTAGTTATTGTAAGTTAATCATAAAGATAGAGATATGCTGTCGCGGCATTTTTATAGTATTTTTGTATATATAATTTTTTTTAATACGTCATTTTATCAATTATTAGTCCACCAAAGTCAATTATTAGACCCACGCTTATCTCTGTGTAATCACTCAGCAAAGAGAAATGTTTGAACATTCTTTTTATCCCATTCAAAATATTTGTTTTTTTATGCAAAGGGGAAACTGAAACTTTCCAACATTCAATTTTATACAACTAAATATATCCAATCTTCCGACTTCCGGTACCTTCGTAGAAGAAAGGTGAAAGAGATAGCGATGTGAGAAATAGAATGAATGCGGGATGGATGAAGTGGCGACAGTATTCATCAGCAATATGGCCTATCGGAAGAATGCCCCTTAAACTTAAGGGGGAAATTTATAGAACGGTCATTAGACTTGTCATAATGTAAGGATCAGAATGTTGAGCGATAAAAGATAATGATGAACGAAAGGTGCATGCAAATGTGATGAGAATGTTAAGGTGTGGTTTGACAAGACTGGATACAATATGAGTATATTAGGGGAAGTCTGAAAGTTTTACTCATTCTGGAAAAGATGAAATGTGCGAGGAAATTAAGTTGTTATGGTCATGTAATGAGGAGGGATGAAAATCTATGACAAGAGGGAGGCTGAAAGAAAGATGGATGGATTGTCTGAATATTGATATGCATATAAAAAGAGTGGCACCAGAGTTGACGAATGATAGAGGATGGAGGACAAAGACATATTATGCCAACCCCACTTAGAGTGGGATAAGAGTAAGAGAATGATGATAAATAAATAGAATATTCAGATAATGCGCAATAAAGAGGTTTCAGATCATTTGCTTTCTCTTTTATTTCGATGGACACATTTGAGGTTAGTTTCCCTACTCTGGTAAATAACTCTATGACTTCTATACACGTATTTATAAACTCATCTTTATGTATGTCAGAGACATTATAATGTAATTATTTTTACATTGAACAACATTAAGGTCAACTGGAACCTAGTAATATGATGTTCGTTTTCTATTCATGGATCTTTATCTTATACAGTAGACTAGACTAATACATTTTATATTACTTCTAGCCAACAAACTTCGTATAATTTCAACTGTCAGGTTGGTCACCAATGAGTCAGTACTTTTATAGTTTCGACGTATATAATTGGACATAGGCAGAAATTTTAAAAAATTTTCTTTATATTTGCCAGCAAATATTATCGAATAAGATGCTCTATAAGATGTGTTTGCAATTTTTTTGCGTATTTATATTAAATATTGATTTAATGTTAAACAAATTTTTTAATCTATATATTTTTATTACTATGAAATTTATTATGAAGGACTAACTCAACCAATCATTACTAACCAATTACTTTATTAATTAATTACCAATTAATTGCTAACTTTATTAGCCCGAAAGGAATATTGCTAATTAACAGATATTGCAATGACCAATCCGCTTGTCAAGCATTGTATTATTGACATTAACTTTGATGAATAGCACCATCAGCAGAAAACAATATGTACATCAGTTAAAGAACTAAAGATAATACAAACCATACAGTAAAAAGGAAAGGCTGGTTATTATTCCACTGCTGGGCATAGGCCTAAGAGAAGAGTTTGAACTAAGACCCAAAACGTGGCGCAAATGTGAATATGCAGGTAACACCTAAAATTCTCTTGGAGATATGCAGGTTTTTTCATCGAAAACAGTTTGATAAATTGCAATTATCAATTACACACAAGTTTTAACAGAAAACTCATTGGTGTCTAACCAGGGTATGAATCCGTTACCTTTTCAAAAGACTCGCACGGTCTTGCCGCTGGGCTATCACAGTTTGCCATACTCAAACCAAACAGTGCTTAAAACTAAATGAATACGACTATTAAACTTAAAAGAACTCTACATAATATACAAATTTCTCAACTATGTATAAATGTAATTTAAAAAAGTATCACTTACTTGGAATACGATAGCCTCGCGTTTGATTTTAGAGAACTCTTTGAAAATAGTGTCAATAATCTCCAAGAACTTCTCCCTCTGTAGAAAACTCGGACCGTCCTTCTCGAAGTAATCGAGGAAATCATAAAGCAGAAAATACGTTCCTGAAAGTTAATTACAGTTATAGACAATTTAAGAAAGTTGTATAACAAAAAGACGTTTTCCAATCAAATAACAAAACGATAAAATTGAACTCTATAATAATTGCATTCATTTTTCGTTGATCGAGTGAATGAGTAAATCTGTTATATTTAAAAGAGTTAATCTTAATTTTTTTTCAGAATTTTTGAAACGGCTCTAACGATTTCTACGAAATTCAGCACGTAGATTTTCAGTAGCAGAAAATCGATCTAGCTAGGTTTTGTTAAAAAAATGTTGTTTTATCCCTGTTTTTCGGCACTGAAAAAAACTGCTATAATTTTATTAAAATCAAACAATAATCACGCTGACAATTGTAAAGTCAGCCCTCATTTGGGTAACGGGCGGTCTCAATTCTGTTCATCAGGATCGATTCCAGATAAAATAATTTTTTTAAATTTTTTACTCAATTTTTTTATGTAACAACAGAAACTCATTGTATAAGAGTCACAAGTGAATGAATTAATGAATCATCATTTGTGAACGCTTTATCTTTGGACTATAACACGTCTCATGGCCCCTCTTTATAATCGGCGATTACAAATGATTAAGCGCGAGCGCGATCGTGTGGAGGGTATACTTTTTATTCGCAAATCATCGTCTATGATCGCCTACAATCGCAAACAATCCGATAATTATCGGTTTTTAGACACCTCAAAGGGAATCGCTGGTTACAAGATGGTGAAAACTTTGAGCGGCGCATATGTTTTCTCAAACGTTTGTTGAACGGCACTACATTATCTTATACATTTGAAATTTCAGCCGTATATTAACGGTGTCAATTTAGCGTTTCTCAAATTTGACGTGTTATTACGTTGCTTCTCCCAAAGTGTTAATACAGAATGACGAATTTATACATATTGTAATATTTGACAAGTTAATATTACCTTTGTATATACGTCATCAGGGTACATTACTAAATGTGGTTTATTGATCTTCCCTTTAAGAACAAAACAATTATAGATTAATCCATCATGGACCTTCGTTGTTATAACCACAAACCCTTGGGGGGAGATTTACGCCTTTGGCAATGTGTAATAAGTAAGTTACCACTACTCAACTGTTACATTTAACTTTGTAAAATATGAATAGTAGGTAGGTAATATTACGTTACTCTAACGATGTAGGGAGAGCGACTTGAATATTTTATATCATAACGATCGACTTCACCTTCTCGTGGCAATGATATATATTATTTCATGGAACGGGCAATGTATTCTGGAAGAATAATTAAATTGAATCATATCAATGTTATGGTATAATAATAATTTATTTTTGTTCATTTATTTCTTTAAAGAATAGACCACGCTCATTTCTTACCGAGGTGTCGTAAGAGATGACTAAGGTACGTCGACCCGCCGTGTAGTATCCGGCTGAATAGAACAGACCACCCTCATTTCTTACCGAAGTATCTTAAAATACGACTAAGGTTAGTTTACGACAGGAGGCGGCCGGTCGTATAATAACTAGGCAAAACATGTAAAAATAAATTCAAAACGTGTCGTGTCAACCCCACTTAGAGTGGAATAAGGGCAGCAGAATGATGATTTATAACAATAATATAAATTACCTGTCCTGAAATACTATAAGAAAACTTTTTCTTAATACAAATAAACAACTTCATCACTTTAGTCGTTAAAAATTTTAAATTGTATTTTATTCGCAACTTTGACTGTTAAATCGAGCGAATATTTGACCTATAATTGTCACAAAAGTTTGCTCTATAAATTGCCAACTCTCAGATAAAGTTTTAACAAACCCGTCAACAATTTGTTAAACGATATTTCACGAAATGTTAGATAAAATAAGAATTACGAACGATATTTCACGAAGAAATTTCACGAAAAATTAAGAACGATATTTCACGAAAAATTAGATAAATAGAAATAATAACTGTCTCTAAATCAAAATAAGTAGTCAAACGACGCTACTGCGTTGCCTTTTATTCATATTATATGATTTTAATTTTCTTTTATTCAATTTTTAGATTTTATAGACATACATAGTATACAGCGGGGTAAAATATATAAAATTTGTCTTGAGAACTATTTTTACTAGTAATTTAAAGCAGAAATACACATCGTTTAATACGGTATGATACGTTCTTTTCGTTAGAAAATACTAAGTAAGATTTTCTGTAATTGACTATACTTAAGATTTTTTATGTTTACTTAGTCGTATTAAAAGTGAAAACTATTTATGCACTATGTAATTTAAATGAAATGAATAGAAAATGTCAAGAAAGATAATAGAAAACAATACTTTATCTTTAAAGTAAACTTTCACCTAATACTGTTAATATATTTTTAAAACCATCTATTTAACTGGCCGTGTATATATGTGAAGGTGGGAAACTTGCAAGTTAAATTTGACCAACTTCCCGGAGTCAGATTGAGCTAAAATTCTACATACTTGTCCAGTCTCTATGACAATGCATATTTATGATAAGCATAACCAGCTTTTTTTTATGTTAGGAAAACCCATTATGGGTCATCACCGCCCGACGGGGACGAGCGGCGGGTATGTCGGACTCGCACCGACTAAAAACCTGACAGTGCTCCATCACGCTGCTGGTGGCGGGGACAG
The DNA here is from genome assembly GCA_029227775.1 of Morpho helenor. NCBI lineage: Eukaryota > Metazoa > Arthropoda > Insecta > Lepidoptera > Nymphalidae > Morpho > Morpho helenor. The sequence goes on along the minus strand of JARGCU010000016.1, from coordinate 12,954,666 downwards.
GGTACCGTTATTATACACATTGCTCCTATCCTCGCCAGCAGCAGCTCTGTACCCCGGAGAGCGCCACCTCCGGGTAGGGGCCTCTCTAAACAGTGGCCCCTCCCTCCGCTAATCGATGCATCGGGAGCACCAGATGCATCGACCGCCTCGGGGACCTAACTCCAGCGAGCGTCCGATACCCCGTTCGGAAAGCATAACCAGCTGCTGTTGCCTAGATTGGCTCAAAACGAGAGAACTCTTCAACGATTAACAGTAGGGATATGAAATATTGTTAAAAGCTTTTTAATTTGAATCATTACCTATTAATGTGCAAGGAACAACATTAAAGTTTATCCTTTATCAAAAATGTTGCTGTAAGCATTTATACCAATTTAAACCACATATTTTCATAAAGATAAACAAAGGAAATTCAATTTGAATATGGAAATTATTTCTTTGAATACAATATCGCATGTCTCAGAAATTTCGTATTAAAAAATTCTGTTGAAAGTATTTCTAATTCGCTATAATGTCAAAGGAATTGCATTAGCGAGGAATTTAATGAACTCAACAAAGTTTTGAAGGTTACCTTCAATAGGTTCAAATTAGTATTCGTGAACAACAAAGAGTCAAGTAAATGTAATATTTGTATTTTCTTTTTCGTTTTGTTTTCGATTATAACAAATATATATTTTTTTCATAATTCATAGAAATAGGCGTTACTTTGCGGAGATCAATAATACAAAAGTAATAATAAAATCATTTTACTATAATCCGCGATAGAGTAAAATAGAGAATATATATAATGCCAAATGTGGAGTGGAAAATCCGTTTTCGTACCTTTCCACCACATTGACCACAATACACAAGCACTACATACGTTCACTTTCACAAACTCAACAATCGTTTCGCCCCGCAACCGAAGCATCGTCAGGAGATAGACTCTACGACAAAATCGCAAATCAATTTATATTATAACAGTGAAGTGGTAATATTCACAGTATGTGTATATCAGCATGATATTAAATTTGAAAAAAGAATGTTATGTAAGAAATCCGCCCCATTATTCCCCACTTAATTGACGGCTTAAGGGGGTGAGATTTTCGCCTCCCGTCTCGAGTTTTAAAGCTTAGGTAACTAAGGATCCTGTCTGCTCATTTTCAACCTAAATTGTTTTGACAGTTAAGCTTTGAGAACTTATAAGAAGAGACCTGGGTGACCGAGACTAGCTCGATAATTTTATAACAAAATAAAAAAAAGATAAAGCAAAAGAAAAACGACATAATAATAAAAATAGGGCAAATCCTATATAAATCGTATCTAAAATGATATCTAAGTATACTGTAGCTAGTAAAAAAATGTTTTTATATTCTTTGGTGAGTGTAAATAATCTTAAATATATCTATTTGATATTGCCAGAATATTCCTTATATATTAAAAAAAATTATAACGCAATTTGTATTCACTACACTTTCACGTGTAGTTAAGCAGCATGAGTTTTTAGAAGCGATAAACCGACTATAATAGATTTACGTAATTGTAACTCGAAGCAGGAGCAATGATCTCTGTATCTATTCATGACTAATCGGGGCTTGATGGTCTTACAAATCCTACCTACAAACCTTTAGTAAATAACGAGTAACCGACGGAAACCCTTATAGTCTGATTGTCGTAAACGTCAGAAATGTAAACGTATCACCGGACGCGCGTGTTAGGAGAGTAATCATGTCCTGTGTGCTCAGTGCGAGTTTTTGTAACCTACTCGACCGTTAGCGTTACGCCAATTTGTATGACGCTCGACCATCGGTCACTAGATGTCGCTGTTGCAGCGTCATATAAATTAAAGTTACACTAACGCGATCAAGTAAGTTGTAAAGCGAGTTTTTGTAACCTACTCGATCGCGTTAGCGTAACGCCAATTTGTATGACCCTCGACCATCGGTCACTAGATGTCGCTGTTGCGGCGTCATATAAATTAAAGTTACGCTAACGCGATCAAGTAAGTTGTAAAGCGAGTTTTTGTAACCTACTCGACCGTTAGCGTTACGCCAATTTGTATGACGCTCGACCATCGGTCACTAGATGTCGCTGTTGCAGCGTCATATAAATTAAAGTTACGCTAACGCGAGCGAGTAGGTTGTAAAAACTTGAACTAAACATACTGATGTGAAAATATTCGTTTTAATTTTATAAAAAGTCAAACATCAGGAGATAGTTACCACTCTAGGCGATTTTCGTCGTAGTTAATGTGTAGTGGTTGTATATTGAGAGTGTGAAGTGCTTGTTGATGGTGGTATTTTATGATAATTGCAGTATTTAATCCTGTTTCTATTATAAGGTATGGGAACGGTTTTGTCCCTCCTTCTCTTATCGTTAGATAGATTTAATTATCTAATATTATAAATGCAAAAGTTTGTAAGTATGGATGTATTTTTGTTACTCTTTCATGGCGAATCCGCTGAACCGATATCGATGAAATTTGGCACAATTATTCCTTATACACTGGAACAACATACAGGCTATAAAAATCCTGTTATTCTACAGGAATAGGATGACACTAAAAAGCGCCATCTATTATCAACCTATCACGCGACAACATATCACGTGAACGAAGTCGCAGGTAAAAGCTAGTAGCAAAATAATTCTATCATAACTTTTGTACTATAGTTATACAATGCAACGCCTACTTCAGTAAATTATTTATGTCCCATTTTGCGTTTTTATTTTAAATTAATCATCTTCCTGCCCTTATCCCACTGTAAGTGGGGTCGGCACAACATATTGTCACATGATTGGCTGCGTTTTTACGACCGGCCGCCTGCCTGACATCAACTTACAGTCGTATTTTACGACACCTCGGTAAGAAAGAGGGTGGTCTATTCTACTCAACCGGATACCACTTGGCAGGTCAACTTATCTTAGTTGCCTTTTACGACACCTCGGTAAGAAAAGAGGTTGGTCTATTCTACTCAGCCGGATACCACACGGCGGGTCGACTTACCTTAGTCGCCTTTTACGACACCTCGGTAAGAAATGAGGGTGGTACTATTCTATTCAGCCGGATACCACACGGCGTATAGCATAGCTATTTATAGCAATCTATATCGCTAGATGTATAGCTGCAAGATTTTAAAATAGATTATTACTAAAACCTACTTATGGTACTCTATAAGTGGCAAACTTGATACGAAACTTTCCTGTACTGAACATATCGGAAACTCGATCGTAAAGGAGCTTTAACGTCAGAAACTTTCGCATTGACTTTCGCCGTTACCTCAAGCATACTTCATGAGAAACTCCGGCAAGACTCAGGTGAAATATCATCACTTTATAAAAGTCTAGTCTAGTTTATTAAAGCACCTTCATATTATGATTAAAACTACTATAATTTATAGATCTACATATATCTATACTTGTTATAAAACAAAGTGCCTAAAAATTCTTGTTCTTATATACAGTCCACTAGTCTCATATGTTCTTTCTGTTAGTCTTATATTATTGGTTAAAATGGTTCTCCTTTCAACGGGAGGACTATGTTAAATACTCTGTGCTAATTTTTATGTCTAGCTTAAGTTTATTTGTCTGTCGTTTTCCTTCTCTTCCTGTATCTTGTCAAGTAATGTTGCATAGTAAAAAGCTCTCGAAAATTATACAAAATACCAAAAAGACCAGCGACTTTCTATTCTCTCTCCACCACTGTCTGTGATCAATTTTCTTAAAATCTACTGAAGGGATTTTTATATAGTTTTTACCAAAAGGTAGTGGAATTTCTTTTAGAAGGTTTAGATTAATAGTGCATCACTGTTTTATGTAAATTGTGTTAAAAGGTCGCGTTGTTGTGCAATTAGCACACTGGCAAGAATTACACGCTGCAGCATTCGCTGATCACGTGTTCTTGCACGACATCGTAACGAGTCGCGTCGTCTATCATTTGCGAGTTGTCTTATCTAGGGTGGGGTGCGTGGCAACAGTAGGTGTAGGGTAGGTGTGGGGTGGGTGCCGCCTAGTTACGTGGGCGAGTCTGTAGTACTGTGTAGTACGGCAACGGCGTGGTATTGTTGTGTTTACTTGGCACTGCGCACGCGTGCCTCCCTGCCCAGACGACCTCGAACCCTATGCCCGATATCGATAAGTCACGCTTTTTAACAAATAACATAATAAGGTCATTTATTAAATGTAAACAATATTACGTTACATAATTTTACGAAATATAACGTACAAGCATTAACTGCGCAACATACATTGGCATCAATAAAACTAGATAGGATTCAGAAGGTCATATAACATAGTTAATTGTAAAGAGAATGATATTTTGATCATCATCTTCCTGCCCTTATCCCACTCTAAGTGGGGTCGGCATAACATGTTATAAACATATTGTCACATGATTTGGCTGCGTTTCTACGACCGGCGCCTGCCTGACATCAACTTACCTCTGTCGTATTTTACGACACCTCGGTAAGAAAGAAGGTGGTCTATTCCACTAAACCGGATACCACACGGCGGGTCGACTTAACTTAGCCGCCTTTTACGACACCTCGGTAAGAAATGAAATGAGGGTGGTACTATTTTATTCAGCCGGATACCACACGACGTAGAATTCAAAAGATCTATAAAATAGTAAATTGTAAAGAGAATGATATTTTGATATTTGGAATAAAAAAATTATATTTGGTAAGAATTAGACAAATATGAAAATGTCTGAACGAACTGAAATATCGTATAATCTTCATTGAGGCATACTTTCACAGATTAAAGCGAAATTAATAAGGTAATTTTAAATTTATGAGTCAACATATAAAAACTATCAACGCCAAACTCCTAGTGCAATGAAGAGGTCTATCCTATGATCCTATCGATTCCCCATATTTATAAAAATAACTGAGATTTCTTTTGCTTTTACTTTGTATCTGAAAAGCGTTGCTGTCTTTATCTAAAGTGGTATAGGCTGCTATTTATTTCAGTAATCAAATGCAAACAAATGTAATGAAAATATTACTTATATTTAATGTATAAAAATCGGCTATACTCACGTCTTATTCTATAGAGTTAGCCCGAGTAGTTTCGAGACCATACGGAACCCTTATTCATGAGATCTGTACGCGGCGGGAAATCACGTAACTGAAACATCGCAAAAAAATCGCAGAGCGATTTTTTGGCAGATTTGCCGTACAGACTCTGACGATGCTTCGGTTACGGGGCGAAAAATTTGTTGAGATTGTGTTAGTGAATGTGTGCAGTGCTTCTGTATTATCTTGTGCTAGTTCCTGCATGTTTTTTAAGAATTCTGCATGTATCAGGTATGACAACGGATAGTAAACTCTATATTTAGCATTACATATATTTTCTTTTATCGCGCATTTAATAAAATATTATTTTGATTACTTTTGTATTATGGACCTCCTCAAAGTAACACCTAATTCTATAAATCACGCAAACAAATTTGTAGTCACAAATTAGTGTTTGTAAGATTTATTTTGCAATTTATATCTGCACATCACTTATTAAATGCATGCCAATTTTATAACGAGTGCACTTAATTCTGACCTTTTACGAGATCAGTAGAGATTCAGTACTAGCAGAAACCTTTATATAGATTATTAATGATTTTAAGTGCAACCTCGTAGTGCAAAGCTGCATAAACTTCAATATTTTCTGAATGCTAATAATTTTCCGGGCAGCTTTTAAGTCCAATAAAAGCTTCATAGAGGTGCACTTTAGATTAATGAGTACTTTTAAAATCCTTCGTTTAATGGTAATTGAAACTTTTAAAGGTTGTTAGTAAAGACTTTAATCGTATCTTTTCTTCGTATTAGAAATGCATAGGTAAGTTTTTATTAAAAGCTTTTAATCAACTTGCAATGTATTTATGTGAAGGTGGATTCTTGCAAGTTAAATTTGACCCACTTCCCGGGGTCCGATTAAGCTGAAATTTTATATATTTGTCCAGTCCTGATGACAATGCATGTTTATGATAAGTATGACCTGATGCTGCTGCCAGGATTAGCTCCAGACGAGGAAAATTCTCAACGGTTAACAGTAGGGACATGAAATTTTGTAAAAAGCATTTTTAACTCGACTTGTTCCTTATTTCAACTCTGAACACAGTAATGAATCGTTCTGAGTTTTGGTATAGAGATAGTCTGTATATCGACTACCTTATATCAACATAGACGAAATCGCGGGCAAAATCGTTTTGAAAAAGATTTTCATGTGACTTTATGTAGGGTTTTCGGGGGTTATAAATCGATGTAGCTAGGTTCCATTATAAAAAATGATCTTTTATCCCTGTTTTCAGACACTGAAAAACTGCTAAAATAGAAATAGAATGCAAGGATTAATTGTGCTATCATTTTAATCGCAGAGTTAGGAACAGGCGGACTAAAGAAGCGAAAATACCCCGGGTATCAAGTCCTAGATCCGAGGCTCTGTCCCCCAAGTACTATAGATTAATCAAAAGTATTTGAATAAAGAATATTACAATTTGAATAATTAATAATGATGTCGACATCGTGTTGTAGGAATTATTAAACAGTCTAAAACATAGTCTAGTGAAGAAAAATATTGTGGGACAGATAAGCCAGTAACAAGGTCAAGGAAATAAATTTACCGAGGTCAAATAAAAAGCGGCGAGGCGATAAATTATGATATTTCACCTGGTAATTCTAGTATAGTATAATTGTTTTCCCCTAATGTTTAAACGTACTTACGTTTACCAACACGATATAATTAGAAAAAGTAAAAATATAATCTTGTTGATCGGATTACAATCTAGACTTCCTAAAACCTTAAAAGAGGAGGGGGAAGTTTTAAAACCTTAATATTAAGTATTACTAGCACAAAAAAAGAGAAAAGCATTACGCTTTACGATTTCGCGTTTTTTTGGTGTCTATTTCCTGATGATGTTTCGGTTGTGTAGCGAAACGATTTGAGTTTGTGATAGTGAAGGTGTGCAGTGCTTGTGTGTTGTAGTGGTTTGTGCATGTGCTTTACGAATCCTGCATCTATCACGTATGAAAACGGCAGTCCATTCTGCATTTAGCACTATATATTTTATGGACCGCCTTGCTCGGTATTTTTAAAAGATATACAAACAAATATTTTAAAAAGAAAGATGACGCCGATGATATGTGGAATTCGAACCCGAGTTTTGAACATTATTCTACATTATACTATATTTTTAATGCTCAAAAACAGGGATAAAACGATTTTTTTTTAAATAAAACCTAGCTAGATCTATTCTTCTCCCCCAAAACTCTCTACATGCTGAACTTCAGGAAAATTGTTGGAGCCGTTTCCGATATTCAGAATATATATATATATATATATATATATATATATATATATATATATATATATATATATATATATATATATATATATATATATACATACAAGATTAACTCATTTAAATATTAAAGATTATAGCAAAATACTTTCAATATTACTTTTGTATTATAGATCTCAGCAAAGCTTACGGAATGATGCAATAATTCTATAAAAACAAAAATATTTGAATTCCATAATTTTTCTTTAGATATAAAGTATTTTATTCCTCTATTAAAAGGACGGTTATAATTTATAAGAATTTTTGTTGTAATATAAAGTTCTCTTTAATTTATCGTGTAAAAATTTAATGCAGAATGCAAATATTTGCGGCAAGCCTGCAAGTCCAAAGTAAACGCTATACCGCTGCACTTTAGATTAATGAGTCCGTACAAAGAAGCGGAAGGTTGTGTAATGTCAGAAACATTATTTTATAATATTTACAGCTTGCTTATATTTTTCTTTGTATTTTATTTGAAATATATCAAAAAATATACATATTTAAACATGTAATTGAGTGTCCTGAAGATGACAGCTATATTATCAATTCTTTTTATCTTTTAGTTTTAACTAGCTAGACGCATGAAAATCAGCGTGTCGCAAAATGTTTTCCCGAATTGAAATTTTGAACATAAAAGTAGTTATTGTGAGTTAACCATGAAAGATAGAGACATGCTATCTCGGACTTTTCTGTAGTTTTTTTATAGTCTACAATTCTCTAGTACAATATTCCAGTCTATCTCTGTTGGATTATGCGGCGCACGCGAGTTAGGCTCGCAACAGGCGAGTTTTTTTAAATTCGCGCGACCTTTTCACCATAATTTACATAAAACAATAAAGTATTATTAACTTAAACCTTCCAGAAAAATTACACTATCGTTTAGTAAAAACCATATAATAATCCGTTCAGAACATTTTGACAAAATCGATCACATACAGATAGAAAGTTGTTGGTTTTTATTAAGTTTGTTTTATATTAAGACCTTGTTTACTTTGTTTTATAATAAGTGTGGATATAGATTGTAAAATGAATCACATCAACAAAAAATTTAAAAAGATGTTGATGTTATTATGTTTTATGTCTGTTCCAGGACTATTTGTTAACTTTCAGCTTTAACAATGAGTGTTACGAAAGACTATTTTAAGTGTCATGTACAATATGTGATAAAAGTTTTTTTGTAAGTTAAAATGGCAATTTAGTAAAATATACTATTCATAAGAAAATCTAAATCGCTTATTGTTTTTATGCCTTATTTATTGACTCATTACAATTTTAGGAAGTTTTCATATTTCAAACTATTAAATAATTTGTCGGCGATAAAATCACTTACGATTCAGATAAGTAAATTGCTGACAATTGATATAAGCCTCAAACCGCAAGCCTGACGATATCCATGACCGAAACTTTATTTAATTTGTATGGTGCTACAGACAAAAGTCGTTATTTTATTATGTGTAAAATGAAAACGTCTATTTGTTAAAACATTAGCCGCTAACAATAGTATCCCTGTGAATTTAAGACAATTACAGATCTTACCTTCGTCTTGGTTGCTGCCTAGTAGAACTTCAGAATTATGGAATTGACCTTCTTTCATCATTGTTTCAGGATCCTTTGGTAGAAATATGCCATCTACTGTAGGCGCTGATGGGAAGCCCAATATACCGGTATACGAGTTCCATTGCTGTACTGATATTGTTTTAGCATCTACTCCACGCATACAATCCATAACTAAGCTTGGATCAGCAGCTAAGAGACTACTATTACAATTGCAATCATCCACTAAAAGTTTTCCGATATCCTGCGCGCGTTCTCCAGTCATCCAACTCCACGGTGCGTTCAAAGTCCCAGATTGCAATATACCACGCTTAAAGAGTCCTTTCATTTCAGGTGATAACATATGTAAACTAACACTTCCGCCGCCTGCCGACTCGCCAAATAAAGTAATCAAATCTGGATCTCCACCGAAAGCACGCGCGTTGTCTTTAATCCAACGAATAGCCAACTGTTGATCCCACAAACCCATATTCCCAGGAGCCTCTTCACTTCCAGGTGAAAAATATTTATTTAAATACAAAAATCCAAACGCACCAACCCTGTATTGCATGGACGCTACTATAACATCACTTGATGAAGCCATTATGTCGGCTTTATACAGGTCAAGTGTAGCCGTTCCACTCATGTACCCTCCACCGTAAATCCATACTAGTATAGGCACTTTGGGCCGTTCGGTAAGAGGTTTATCTTGATGGTGTCTAACTCTCAGGTGCTGTGGCACCCATATATTTAGGTAAAGGCAGTCTTCTGATATGTTCGTGTTAGGATTCCACATCTCCTCGCCTTCAAATCCAGGGAAATATTCATAGCGCTCTTGATAACAGCTATTTGGCATAGCGGTTGCTTCAAGAACACCATGCCAGGGATCAATTGGAACAGGTTTACGGAATCTTAATGGTCCTAGAGGAGGCTTAGCAAATGGGATTCCAGTGAATATGTGTACTTCACGGCCCATCACAGTTTTTGCGTAGCCCTTGACATGACCGCTCTTTGTTTCAACAATAAGTGGATCATTATGAATATTCTTAGGCATGGAGCTTGTTGTAGGCGTTGTTTGTGTAGTGGAGGTGGTAGTATCGTGATGATTCGCCCACGATCTGCTCCATACTCCTGCCATGCAAAAGCACAGAATAAAATTTGTGATTACGATTTTGTTATTGTAACTCATCTCGACTTTTTTCACTTCTTTTTGTTTTTAACGAGATGTGCTTAATCGAAAATAGTCTGCCAACTTGATCAAGTATATATTAAAACACATTTCTATTTTTCTTGAATTTTATACTTCTCTTCACATTCCTGGAACAAATGAAAATATATTTAATTTTTGCTATAAAATATTTTAATATAAAAATCAAAACATAAATCAACATGCAATGTGGGATTTGTAGGACAAATGTGAATATTTTTTTATATTAAAATGTTTTTTTAAACACGAATAGATCGCTAAAACTTTACTTTTTTAACGTTAAATTCGTAAAATTAATGTCACAAATTTTAAATAATTTTAACTTTGATTTTAAATGTCACGAATTAGTATTCATCTAAGTTTATTCCAATTATTCGTTTCCCCTGATTTTAATTAGCGTTCACAACAAAAGTCTCGTTTCAAAAAGCGAAAATGAAAATGTAAAGAAAACCTTTTATCTTTTCATTTGTCATTTATAATGGCACAGAAATAAAGAGGTAAATATTTTGAAACCTTATTTACAAGTTGAAAGTAATTTTTGTACATTAAGTTTACTAGTCACTAAATTAAACACTGCCCATCCGAGTTGGATTCGGTTGGACTTATCTCTTTCTAGAAATTGAACCTACCTAGCCGGACCGTATGTCCCAGGTATACTCGTTTAAAATTTCGAGTGCAGATATTTTATTATTATTATAGATATTTTAATAGTATATAAAAAAAGTATTAAAGTGATTAAGTTCGTTTGTGGTTTTTTTTAATTAAACCAAACTGGACGATCTGAATGAAACGTCGTCGCTGAGTATGGTCCTCATAAGAAAGCTGACTCAGCAGGCGATGAAGTGAGCAATGCTTAGTGTATCTCTACGTGATCAAATCAGGAATGAGGAGATCCGTGGAAGAGTAAGTAACCGACATAAGTCATAGTATCGCAAAGCTGAAGTGGCAATAAGCAGGGCAAGTAGTACGTAGAGCCGATGGGCGTTTTAGTGCTAAGGTGCTGGACCCCTAAAGTGGACTGACAACTTCAAAAAGGTCGAGGGGAGCCACTGGTTCCAAGCGGCACAAAATCGTGGCATGTGAAGATCGCTTAAGAAGATCTATGTCCAGCAGTGAACGTCCATCGGTTGAGAAAGAAGACAGAAGATCTAACGGATCGTCAGCAATGGAATATTCAAAGTAAAAAAAAAATACGGTTATCAGCTTTTTGCTATACTTTATTCTACTTTACATTAAACGAGGCTAAAAGATCAATCACACGAGTGCTTTTCATCAAAGATACATAGTTGGTGTAACACACGTAGCTCCATTAGCCGGCTTTGAATCGAACGAACGTTTTATAGCCGGTGAAATGGTAAATCAATCACAATGAAATCGTTCGGCGGCGAGTACTCCCAAGTACTATTATAGCTATCGCTGAAATTGGAATTTTCACCGTAGAGACAATCAAATGTTGATTCGCACTCGGTAAAACCGAAAGCTTCGGTAAAGTTTCGTTTAATTGATTCACTTTTCTTTAATCAAACTTTGTAAAAATGTTTTTATATTCGGACGGTTTAATTTAGGTTTGTTAAGCACGAATTTAGAATTGTATTTTAAAGTTTGTGTTATCAGACATTATATCTAGAATTAATTTTCCTTAGTACGTCTAAGTACGTAGTCTATTTTTGTCTAAATTACAATTTGTAAATATAATTAGTAGGTATTTTTGTATAGGATAAATATATTACGGAAAAATTTCTTTTATATTTAGCTTTTCCCACTACGTTGACATTAGTAGAAATAATAAAATAAATATACCATCCTAAGGCCATAGAGAAAAAAAGAAGAAGGATATGTACATGGGTTGGTAGCCCCTTATGGCAGACAGTAAAAGATAATTGTTTCGTTACAAAAATAACTAAATAGATAACCGGTCGCTAGAGGTTCTGTTTAGTATGTTTATGTTACCTTAGATCAGTTACCATCTTTGATGCTTAGGAGAGTATAAAAACCCTTCCAATCAGCAGTGATAACTAAATTTCCTATTAAAATTCATCATCCTCCTGCCCTTATCTCACTCTAAAAGGGATCGGGCATATTAGAAACATGTTGTCACATGATTTGGCAGTATATTTTACGACCGGCTGCCTGTCTGACTGTAACTTACCTTTGTCGCCTTTTACGACACCTCGGTGAGCAAAGAGGGTGGTCTATTCTACTCATCCGGATACCACAAGGCATATTTTCTATTACAATCCATTTGTGTTTTAATTTTTGTTTGTGATGCAATGGGAGATTTTGCGAAAAGCACATAGTCTGTAAGTACTCTACAAGTATAGCTCATTTATGTAAAACTTGTTCCTGTAATAGTAAAACTAAGGCAGCCTTTTTGTGTAAGTTATGAAATCTTGAGATTAACTTATTCCGAAGGAATCCTAATCCTATTTAAGTATGTCGCCTTCTTGAAATTTCTTGAAACTTCTATATTTCATCGTGTATCGTGAGGATAAAGGTCGCTACGACTGACTGGATAGAACATCAATTAATATACAAACTGCACTCTTTCCTGATTAATTTTTTTAATATGAATTTCTGATTTTGCTTTTTCCAAAATTTCTAAGAATTTAATGTAGTATTTTCTCAACATAAATTACATGTTGTGTTTTATCTCTACCATAATCGGGAGCAGAATATTTTTGTAATTCTTAATTAATGTGAAAAGAAAACTTATCTAGTAAATAATCACAGCCCGATCGCAACCTTCAAAGGTCAAACGAGTCACATTGAGTCAATTAATACGCTATTGTTGTTGAAACAAAAACCGTTTGTAGACACGTTTTTCGTAATAGTTACATGTAATGTTATAGTATACACAGTTCCAAGAAAATATGCATGACAAAGTTTATGATAATTTATTTAAGTTCACGATCATCTGGAGTCTTAACTCTCTAAATAGGCAATGATGAAATTAACGAAAAGATATAATAAAGTTCATCTTCATTATTTCTTCAAACTTCATTAAAGAATTACAAGAATTATATTATATTATAACAACAATATTCAAGCAATTATAATAGCCATAGTTTAAAAGCTCACCAAAGCGCCGATCATAGATAGTTAATTCTTAAAAGTAGAATTTTGACATATTTGTTAGCGCACACTATATACAATAACACGATATAATAGGAATACCACAATTCCCGTTCCTAGATGCATTTCTCTTGAATGACGAACAAAGACTGAATGTAACTGAAACGTTTTATCAATAGAAAGACTCTACCGGAAACAATAACGGCACAGTGTTGCCACCATTTCAGACAAAAAGGGCGCGATACTCTTGTTTCATGACTGTGTTGCTATAAAATACCAAAGCGGAAGTCAATGGCGACAACATATTAATCTCTAAAATATCTTAATAATGTAAACGTGTTAAATTTGTGATTTGTGTTTAAAAAAATATTTCATCACCAATAAGTGGTGTTTTGACTGATGTTTTATTGCTAAGATACATCTATCCTATCCCACTAATAAATACTAATACTATAAATTAATATAAATAAGAATTTTTGTGAGTATGGATGCATGTTTTTAACTCTTGCACAGCCAATCCTCTGAATATCGAATGAAATTTCGCAAAATTATTCCTTGTACTTATACCCTATAAATATTCCATATATTACTAATTTTACCGGGGTAGCATATAGGCTATAGAAGTCCTGTTAATTCTACAGGAATAAGGTGACATTGAAAAGCGCCATATTTTATCAACTGGTGGAGATATTTGCAGGGAGGGAGAATGACAGAAGCTACTGGTTTATTCCAAGACTACAGTCCACGCGAACGAAGTAGCGGGTAAAAGCTAGTATAAAAATAAAAGACAGCTCATAAGAAGCGTTACCTAGAAATATAAAAATGTTTAGTGATCATTCAAATATTATCGTACTTAAGGAGTAAACCATATAAGTAATGACTATTTGATCGGACTTCGAATCTCCGGAGAGGCATTACTTTGTTGCTACATTGGACGGGGAGTTGGGGGTATATAAAATTGAGTGCAACTTGATGTGACCTAGAAACTAAGCCGTGCTAACTTGACCACAAATCGTAATTACATTATATAATATGAAATGCTGGTAAATTAGAAATCTTATACATATATGAACACTAGCTTTTACTCGCGACTTCGTTTGCGTGGACTGTTGTTGCGTGATAGGTAGACAATATATGGCGCTTTTCAATATCACCCTATTCCTGTACAATTAACAGCTTTCTATAGCCTATATGTTATCTCGGTGTAATAGGTCTATATGTGCCAAATTTCATAGATATTGTTTCTGGAGGATTCGCTGTGATAGAGTAACAAACATACATCCATACTCACAAAATTTCGCATTTATAATATTAGTTCGAAGTAAGATTATAACTTTTTTGTCATTAGCATATTCCTGTCATTTTAATTTATTATACGCAATATTTCCTTTATTTGTAAATTTTGTTCATTGAAGGGGGTTAATTAATGTTCATTTAATTTATACTTGTCCGTATCTCGCTACGCCATGGAAATATATTCTTTTTATTTCTTTCAAACAAAAAACAGTCTCCAACATTCAACATCATCCTCCTGACCTTATCCCACTCTAAGTGGGGTCGGCACAACATGTTACAAACATGCTGTCACATGATTTGGCTGCGTTTTTATGACCGGCAGCCTGCCTGACGTCAACTTAGCTTAGTCGTATTTTACGACACCTCGGTAAGAAAGAGGGTGGTCTATTCTACTAAACCGGATACCACACGGCGGGTCGACTTACCTTAGTCGCCTTTTACGACACCTCGGTAAGAAATGAGGGTGGTACTATTCTATTCAGCTGGATACCACACAGCGTAGTCTCCAACGTTCAACAGATAGCCGAATAGAGTCTATCCACTATAGATATATCTAAGAATTGTCGAAACGAAAGCCAGTTGTAATCACTTTTTTATTCGACCTCCGAATCACTCGCTGGGGAGACATTACAGTGTTTCAATATTGGAGTTGGGAATGAATTTTAAATTCAATGCAACGAGATGGAGACTAGAAAACAATGTTTTCGGGTAAAAGTGCTTTTTTAAGGCCAAGTTCTACAACAGTTTCGTGTATAAATATACTTTTATAGGTAAAAAGCACTTGTCTTTATAGTTTATATGTCGCACGTTTAGTATTAAAGTGACTTAATTCATAAAGTTTGTGCCAAATTGCAATAAAGCATAGCGCAGCGTGAGTGTTAAAGAGACCCGTAACTTGGAGGAGCAGAAAACCTTAAGGTTTTTTGAATAGTTCGTGGCGTGATAGCATTGAAAGAAGGATTACAATGAAATTTATAGAAGTAGGCGTAACTTTGCGGAATAGTTCTTAAGTTATGATAGAATTAATTTGCTATAATCCACGTTTGTTAAGAAAATCTATGTAATGCTAAGTGTAGGAAGCAAAACCATTCGTAAAAACAGAATTACTTACCACACGTATCACAAGAGACTGCACACATTCACAACGACAATCTCAACGATCGTGTCGTCCCGTAACCGACGCATGGTCAAGATATGCTTAGTAACAAATCTCAAAACCAATGAATTACAATGTATCTAACTTAACTAAACTTAATTTTGAATTTGGTCACTCTAATACTAAGTAATCTATATAGAAAGCGGCTATAGTCACGTCTTATTCTATCGGGTTAGCACTGACCTGTTTCAAGCTCATCTAATACAGAATCATATAACAAAACTCACAAACTATTTACTTATTTTAAGATTAAACATTTTCGTTCATTGATTGCGAAAGTAAAATTATAACGCCACTGTAATTACAACTTAAAAATTCACTAGTACGGTAAACAAATTCAGATCGTGTATGGAATGGGAGAGTATATCAAAGTACCGTTTGTGGAGATCAGGGAGCGATCCCTCGGGAACAGACTTCTGTAAATTAACTTAAGCTTACTCTGTATGCAGACTATCGCCCACTGTAACGAGATTCAAGGGCCCTACGGAATCCTCTTAGAGTTTATGAAATTAGAGCTCAAACTTGATACCAACATGCTATTTAATATTCGTTTTATAAATATTCGAAAAGTATAGCATAGGAAGCACTAAATTATATAGGGTACCTGGATGACCGTAAATTTTTAAAGGATAAAAAATGCAATTAAAAAAGAGAGATTTAGTTTAGAGAAAACAACAGAATCGATCCTAGGTTTGAAACATTTTTGGTCCACCCGTTACTATTAGGCTAAAACAGCTTTGCATTTGACAGTTAAAATATCATTTTCTGTCTATTTGACATTGTAACATTTTTTCAGTGCCCGAAAATAGGGATAAAACGAGATTTTTTTAAATAAAACCTAGCTATATTAATTGGTAGTTCTATGGAATAAATAAATAAATAGACAGACTTCCGCATTTATGATATTAGTATGGATATGTCGCATGACTTGCTTGATGCGTGTTATCAGTTACACGTTAGACGTAGCCGATCTGATTGAGTGATCTGTACCTTATTAAAATTTAAGGATTTGAATTTCCCAGCAATTCGCCATTTGATTGTTTTCTCTGCAAGTGAGCATAATAGAATCTTTCGTAGCGGAGATAAGGCAGTTAGGTGAGTTGCTTTATTCCGACTCCGGGTGGGAAGAGGCAGGGTGGGGCGGTGGTGCTAGAGTGGGCCAGCGCGCGCCGTTCGATAAATCGATGTGGGTAACACAATGCTATGCGGCGCGACGGCCTTGGGCGCCTGCAGCCAAGACACACCTCCGTCCTACTGCCAAGTTCAATGTCATCTCGTATATCCTTACGCAAATACAATTATGCATTACTACATTTCATAACCTTTAACATAAGCAAACGAAAGGCTACGTTTCTTCGAAAAATTATAGCAATCCTTTCATATTTTTTAAGTACACCGCGGCTCAACTTTGCAGGCAAAATTACCAATTTGAAACGATTACTTTAAATTGAATACTTTTGAATTTTCAAATTCGAATATTTTTTTGATAAAAAGGGGGATGTTAATAGTGAATATTTGTGTTTAAAATCATTGTAACAACGCCGCCTTGACGTTACTGCAAGCAAGCAAGCAAGCAAGCAAGCCATGACGTCACATCTTGCCACAGCCTTTCGCGCCATTTTGACGTGGGAGATGTGACAGCCGCTGTCATTAGCAGCTAGCCCGCGGATAGCGGATGAGAGTTTGCTTTGATTTCATTTTAGCATTTTTTTATGAAAAGAATAAAACTGATTTAGAATACTTCTTTTATTTATATAAATAGTTTAGTTACATCATCTTACATCAGGAGGCGTGCTAAATAAATATAACATCCTATATGAGATATAAGATTCTTCTGAATTACAACTGTAAAAATAATTGTCTTAATGTGAACATACAGGTGGATATAGAAAAAATTAATTATACAATTTTTTACTCCTTTTCGTAGCTACTGAATAAATTATTATAATCATTTATCTTAATAAATGTTTATTTATTTAAAAGTCTTTCCTTAACTTTCAGATATCTTTATCTTTTCTTTAATATTTATATGAGTTAATCCTGTAATATATTTGTATATAAAGTAATATATTTTTCTGAATTTTTGAAATGACTCCAACGATTTCATGAAATTCAGCCTGTATAGGATTTGGGGGGGAAAATCGATTTAGCTAGGTTTTATCTAAAAAAAATGTTGTTCTACCGCTGTTTTCGAGCACTGAACGAACTGCTATAATTTTATGAGAAAGCCAAGGATAATTACGCTATCAATTGCCAAGTCATTATAGCTCAATTGGGTAACGGGTGGTCTCGAATTCTGAATACTAGGATCGATCTCAGTACAATCTTTTGCTGATTGAATTTTTTTTTATTTATTACAACAAAATTACCTAGCAAGGCTGGTTACTTCTTTTTATGACCCTTCGCTTTAATAGTAGATATCTGTCATTTTTAAGCTACTTTAAGCTGAAGTCATTATCAAAATCTGTTTAATATATATTACTATAATGTGATAAAATGAGTGTACATTTCCTTAATAATTTTCTATATCCCCGTTTCAGTATTGAATACCTTTTTGGACATATACAAGTCATTCCTTGGCAATATTTCATATTTACCTATTTCATGCATTCACTGTTGTCCTACATGTGACATCTAAGGAAATGAAAGTGCCTTCTAAAGGGTAAGATCTTCGCTCTCTAAAGAAATATTGTAAACACCATTAAATGTGCATTACGAGAAAAGTCAAGAAGCAAAATATTTAAACGGAAGTAATATGATATGTCATTTTTAGAATTAGGCGTTACTTTGCGGAGGTCCATAATACAAAACTAATGAATATATTATATTGTCATAATTCGCGATAAAAGAAAATATATGTAATTCTAAATGTAGAGTGTACTATTCGTTCTCATACCTGATACATGCAGAGTTTGTAAAAACCAATGCATGAATAAACCAATAGTTGAGAATTGGTTGATTTTAAATAGAGATTAAGGATTCGCAGGTTCAATCCCCAGTGAAAAAATTCTATATTGTACTAGATAAAATCAAATGCTTTTTGATATTTAAATTGTAGTAAGTACCTGGGTGACCGATACTTGCTCGGTAAATAAAAAAATGCAATAATAAAAAAAAAATCTGGGATCGATCCTAGTATTCTGAATTCGAGACCGCCCGTTACCCAATTGAGCTATCATAACTTTGCAATTGACATCGAAATGATCATGAATCATAAAATTATAGCAGTTTATTCAATGCTTATTTTTTTCAATCTTAATAAAACCTAACCGTGTGGTATCCGATTAAGTAGAATAGACCACCCTCTTTCTTACCGAGGTGTCGTAAGATAAACTTGAAACCAAAGAAAAAGAAGAAACCAGTATTTCTCAAGATAATTCTAGGATGATATCATCCCTACAACTCAGCTGACGTAATAAGAACTTAGTACCATATTTCTCAACCTCAAAAGTAAGCTGCTATCTTAAAAATAAAGCTCGGAGAAAAGAGACCTTTGACCAGTAGTGGGATAGTAATAAACCTTTTAAATGAAAATTTCATTACATTTTTACTACATTAATTTAGTTATTCCCTCATCTCTATGTTATTATATTAGACTATTGTCACAAACACATGCCGCCATAAATATAATATATGTACGAAGTTTATATCGTCAATGGTATTCAACGGTCTCTACAGAGTCATTGTTTTGCATCAATGGCACTACTCGATTTATATAATAGCAAATAACTGCCCCAAGGGACTCGTATTACTGGAAAAGGTGCTGTAGTGAAAATGACGTAAAATTTATAACAGTTTGCTCACATAAAGGTAAATAATTAAATTGACAATCTTAATACATCTTTCATATTTAAATGACAATCTTGTATGTACATATGCAATATATATATACTTATTTTCGAAATCTCGAAAAAGGCCCCAACGATTTTCCTGAAATTCAGCATGCAGGAGGTTTTAGATGATGAAAGTCGATCTAGCTAGGTTTTATTAAAAAAAAATCGTTTTATCTCTCTTGCGAATTAATTCTCTTGCCCTTATCCCGCTCTAAGTGGGGTCACCACAAAATATTCAAAACATGTTGTGGATGATTTGGCTAGTTATTTTACGACCGACCGCCTGCCCGACGTTGACTTACCTTAGTCACCTTTTAAACCTCGGTTAGGAATGAGGGTGGTCTATTCTACTCAGCCGGATACCATACGCCGGGTAACTTACTTTAGTCGCCTTGTACGACACCACGGTAAGAAATGAGGTTGATCTATTCTACTCAGCCGGATACCGACGGCGGGTTGACCTTAGTCGCCTTTTACGACACCTCAGTAAGAAATGAGGGTGGTGGTGGTGGATAGCGAAAATGACGTAAAATTTATAACAGTTTGCTCAGATAAAGATAAATAATTAAAATGTCAATCTAAATACATATTACTTAATGTATTTCAATAGGTAATTACTTTGCATTATTATGACTAGCTTCTGTTGGCGACTTGTGTCAAATAGCAACGCCCACATAACTCGTGAGTGTTAAAAAGAGACATAATTTGTAAGCGCAAGAAAACACTAGTTTTTTAGTAGTTCGTAGCGAGATGTCATAGATATGACTGGCCCGTAGGCGCAATGGGTAGCCTGCCTTCAGCTCTGCGGGTCGTGGGTTCGGTTCCCGTCGAGGGCCAAAATTTTCTATAAATGAATTTGTTGGTCTTCGAGTCTATTGTATATTTAAGTATGTATTTAAAAAATACAAAAGTATAACAAAATTTATTTATGTAAAACTATATAATCAGTTTGGCCTTATTAATAGATTAAATTTTTTATATGTATATTTTATGTAAATAGTTGTAGCTTATATAAAATAAAATAAAATAAAAATAAACTAAAAATAAAATAAAATAAAATATATTCAAGTATTAAGTTACTTACTTACTTACTTTAGGGACGGACGACCGTATAAGTGTAATAAAAATAGATGGCATTGAAATAAGGATTAGCATTTATCTAACTCCATTACGACTGATTTCTAATTAGGTCATTTTTATACTAAGCAATATAAAAAGCGATATATACCGGTTTAAATAGACAGGCTCGTAGTTCTAGCATTTTTTTTCGTTCATTTTTATTACTGATTTCGGAATCTTATTTACGAAAACGGATATTGATCATAAGTTAGTACGTCCTGAATCACAGACAATTTGAATAGATTTACTATCACTGTTGTCGATGTTCATGTATATTTTATGGCACGAAATCAATTTCCATGTATTAAGCGTATTTATTATTTATTTTGTGTTTTGTAATATTGTATCGCTCTTTTGTAATATTGTATCGCTCTTTATGTGTATTACCTTATTATACCACTTACATCCGTTTTTTATCTTTCACGTGACAAAAAATTCTTAAAATAGGTTGCGGCTTGGAGTCACTTATGAAAAAGTGTAACGCCCGCTCACGTCTGTTACGAGAGTCACCGAACGAAAGAGAGACCCGCCGGACTGGCGAATGCCTTGCTACTTCCCACCACTCTCACTCTCCCACTCCAATCCATCACATTTAAAAAGACGTTGTCACGTAAAATCTTTGCCCGTAAAACCGACTTTACAGGCAACCGTTTTTTTTAATTAGCTACTGAATAAAAAGGAAATATTACTTTTTAGTAAAATACAGTCTGCTAGTAAAATTCGTTTACAATTCATTACAAGCCCGGTTTTTCTAACTCCAGTTCTTCTAAGTTAGTCGCTTTTTACGACACCTCGGTAAGAAATAAGAGTGGTCTTTTCTACGCAGCCGGATACCATGCGGCGTGTCAACTTAGCTTTATCGACTCTTACGAAACCGCAGCAAAATATGAGGGTTGTCTATTTTACTCAAGCGGATACCACCTCGGTTACAAATGAGGGTGGTTTATTCGATACTCAGCCGGATATCACACGGTGAGTCAACTTACCTTAGTCGCCTTTTACGACACCGCGGTACAAAATAATAGCGGTCTATTCTACTCTGCCAAATACCACACTATTGTCCATATTTCATCTTAAAAAATTCTTCTTATTGTATCTTAAACTTGTGTACATACGTTTTATTACTTCAAGTATAAAGTACGTCCGTTTTATTACTTCAAATAGTCGAGCAGAGAGGCAATCTCCTAAAAAGGAGCGTCTATTTATAACCAATCTATATTAGCTGAAGGCACATGTTAAAATTTTCTTTACAGAATGAAATTTCCGAAACTTTATTATTAACTCCAAGACCCGGTAAGGCCAACATGATCACAAAAGCATAAGCACAATGTGGAAATAACTTGTTCGCATTTAGATCAGGTATTTTAAGCTAAAAACGTCCTTTACAGCCGACTGAAATAGAAACAAGGCCAACCGTATGAGGTCACTACATCATATAAATTTCATATCACCAACCCTTTCGTAAGAGGTACAATGTAAAACTTAATACCTATTGAACAGTTGGAAAAAGCTGTGATAAATTAGCGCTGAGACCGTGCAACTCTTTCAAGGAGTCGTGGTTTCAAACCCCCAAATCAAACTTATGTGTAATTAAATTGATATTTGCTATTTTCTTCCTACGCCGTGTGGTATCCGGCTGAACAAAATAGTACCAATCTCATTTCTTAGCGAGGTGTCGTAAAAGGCGACTAAGGTAAGTTGACCCACCGTGTGGTATCCAGTTTAGTAGAATAGACCAACCTCATTTCTTACCGAGGTGTCGTATAAAGTGACTGAGGTAAGTTGATCCACCGTGTGGTATCCAGTTGAGTAAAATAGACCACCTTCTTTCTTACCGAGGTGTCGTAAAATACGACAGAGGTAAGTTGACGTCAGGCAGGCGGCCGGTCGTAAAAACGCAGCCAAATCATGTGACAGCATGTTTATAGCATGTTGTGCCGACCCCACTTAGAGTGCAGGAAGATGATGATTTGCAATTTTCTTCCTCTTCTTTTTTAAACCGATGAAATTAAATGAAAGAAATCAGGGTGGTCTATTCTACTCAGCCGGATACCACACGGCGGGTAAAAGTTACCCCTTATACCCGTATAAAGTAAACTTAATTAAAAATCAAGTTCACAAACAAAAATGAAATTTCATTCACTTAAATAATTCCGTTATACGTAATTATTTCTGACAGGTAACCTACTTTTACATACTCCAAAATTAAGTTAACAAAAATAATTTAGGATTCATTTTTACAACAAACCTAATTTTATAAGGTAGACGTCAATAAAAATGACTACGGAATCACGCAAACATTATTTATTACCCCAATAAAATATTTAATGCTCTTTTAACCATACAGTTATTATACTAGAGTAAGGGAGTGATTGTAAGTGAGTGTCGCAACAAGTAATGGGAGAGAAGATGAATCTCGTATACTTATCTTGTCTAATCACATATAAAAAAGGGAGACATATATAATAAGTCTACTTTGCTTTCTTTAGTGTCGATGGACACATTTCAGGCTCCTCTACTCTAGAATAATAAGTCTATGCTCACCAGTATATTATTTAAAAAGCTATATCATACCAGTCAATATATTCAAAATCAGTCAAAATCAGCATCGATGCTGGTATTCTGGTACGATAACATAGTCACCATTCATCATTCTCCAGCCCTTTTCCCACTCTAAGTGGGTTGGCTCAACATGTTTTAAACAAGTTGTTATATGTTTTGGCTTGTTATTTTACCGGCCGCATGCTTGACGTCAACTTATCTTAGTTGCCTTTTACAGCACCTTGGTCAGAAATGAGGGCAATCTATTCTATTCAGCCGGATAACACACGGCGGGTCAACTTACCTAAGTCACCTTTTACGACACCTCGGTAAGAAATGAGGGTGGTCTATTCACTCAGCCGGATACCACACGTACGATACCACAGTGACGCCTCCAAATCCAAATTAGTCAAATTTGTGCCTTAGTGATAAGAAACTAACTAAACAAACTAACCGACTTTTTTTTAATAATAACAAAATTCTTTAAAATCATTATACTTTTATAGGCTAGTCTAGAATGTTTAGAAATCTAATACATAAAGCTACGGTAAATGCAAAAAAAAGGAAAATATCTTCTGCACGTATTTGCGTAGAAGTTCACCAAAAAACAGGAAAAATTTGTCAATATTTCAAGCTATAATGAGATATTTTGTAATGATGGTTTTAAAAAAGCCGATAGCCCTCTAATCTACTCAATATCGAGCACGTACGGTTTTAACAGCTTTACTTTTCGCTCGTTAACAAAGCTATTTACCAAACGATTAGGTTGTTTTAAAATTGTTTTTATATCGCTATTTGTCCTGTCTAACGTCTGCAACGATTTTCATGAAACTTAGTATATAGAGGTTTTTAGGGGTGAAAAATCTATTTAGCTAGGTTTTATTTAAAAAAAAATGGTTTTATCCCTGTTTTCATGCATTGAAAATCTACTTCAATAGAAATAGAATATAAAGGTTAATTTTCTTCTGTCATTTTTAAAGTTGTAATAGCTCAATTGGGAACTGGCGGATATAACTACTGTTATCGCCATTGACATCCGTTTCGTATTTAATGGCAGCATAGTCATGAAACAGGGGTATCGCGACTTTTTTTATTGAAATGGTGGCCACACTGAGCCGTTGTTGTTTCCGGTGAAGTCTTTTTATTGATAAAACGTTTCAGGGACATTCAGTCTTTGTTCGTCTTTCAAGAGAAGAATTTCTGTAATTTCCCAAAACTCAAAAATCTTTTTCATTCAAAAGATAAAACATCACATGTAAGTGTCTTATATATATCCGATTCCATTTGGATTGAATGTCTGAACCAGTACAAGGCTACGGTGAACCACATACTCGTATATTTGATCTCAGCTCCGATAGCCGACCGAGCCCAGCAAATAGAAAAACTGGATGTAGTGAATTTTTTTTCATTTCACGATAAAGCTGCGGTCGCTTTAGTTTATCCAACAAAAATAACACAATAAAAATGACCTAACTATGTAAAATAACGACTTGTTAGTAATCAAAGTAATCAATGTTTAGAAACCGGCTATACTCACGTCATATTTTATCGGATGAGCCCGACTAGTTCAATAGTAATAGGCAGTTCCCGCCGTATAAAGAGCTCATGAATAAGAGCCCCGTATGGGCTTGAGACTAGTCGGGCTCATGCAATAAAATAAGACATGATTATAGCCGGTCTCTTTACACCAATTATGAATACCTCTCACGATAGTTTAAATTTAAGAATTGCTTTTATTTCCGCCGTGTGGTTTTCGGCTCAGTAGAATAGACCACCCTGATTTCTTACCGAAGTGTCGTAAAAGGCGTAGGCGGCCCGTCATAAAATCACTAGCCAAATCATGTAACAACATGTTTAAAACATGTGTACCGACACCACACATAAGGGCAGGAAAATGACGAATGACTGGTTAGTATATCAGTGGTAGGCAAATGTATTCTTTCTCCTTGGTGAGAAGATTCACCTAGCCTAGTCCAGAACCACCTAGAACCACCGCCTAGAACCACCAGGTCAATGTGTATTAGTGGACTACAAAGTGAAGGGAAACATTGCGATAAAACCTTCATATCCCTGAATCCTATATCCTATATCCCTAGAGAGTTCTTGTATTTCATCAATGGTCCTATATCTCCCTTATATCGGTGTCCTAAATCCTATAATCCATTAATCCAAATTAAAGTAGCGTGACAGACCTTGTCAAATATTCTAACCCATCCTGGATAAAGACCTATATCGAAGGAGTTAAAAATTCACATTCCAATTCTAATTCTAATTCAAAATATTCTTTATTTAAGTAAAATTGTAAACAAATGCTTTTGAATCGTCAACTCGTTGAAAAAGCCGTTCCTACCGAGAAGAGCAAGAAACTCGCCGGTTGCTCTTTTAAATATAAAAAGCTGCTAGTTACATTTTCTCATTACTGTCTTGTACGGGGTCGAAGAGTAGCAATATTCACATATTTTATCATCTAAGTAATCCTCAACAGTACAGAAGGCTTCCTGTATCAGCCTCTTTTTAACAGTGTTCCAGTAAATAATTAGTTTACCTATTATAGTTTTGTAATAAGATTAAGTATGGATCAATAACGTGAACAAGACTAACTGAGCTGTATCTATTGTCTTATGTAATATTAATCGACAAGAGATTGTATTGTTGTTCTAAACAGACGCCAATAGCAATAGACAGTTCGCTTCACAATGTATTATTGGATGTGATCTGTTTATTACCGGTGTAATCAAAACCCTACTCTACTCAGATGTATAGGAGTATAACAATTAGGTAAGGTAGAGGACGATTTCATTGAAAAAGACCAATTTTAAGATACTCTAAATACTAAGCTTGAGAAATTAAAGAGATTTTACAGATGTCATAAAGTTATCACACATAGAATATGGTTAGGGTTAAAGACAATTTATTTCTCAAAAGAACTTACACTGTACACCTAAATGAGAATTAAAAATTAAACATTTTATTTACTTTAGACGAATGCACCACTTAGCAATAAATCTTGAACAATCAATTTACTAATATTAAGAGAAATAAAGAATCACGTAATAAATACTTAAAGACAAAAATAACTTAACATATAAATATAGACTTAATAAATATAGACAAGGGCGATAACTTAATTTTTAGATTAAGTTATAGAAGTTTTTTTTTTTCAAAAATTTATTCACAAAGTTAATACGTGTTTGAGCATACTTTAAAAATCTATCACTATACTGCATTATTATCAGGAGATAGGCTCCACGATTACTGACAAAGCGACGCATCACCAAAGCAAGCATAGTTAAATAGTAGTTCGTTAAACCCCCATTTATTTTGCCTCCGAACACGTGAACGAGGAAGTAGAACATTTATCTGTTCTGTTCTTACCTAGCAGGTGATCAACAGACTTCTTTATGATTGACTGCTTGCTCTTATTGTATAAAGGCACACAACCTACAGAATAGGTAATCTATAGTTGTGAACAAAGTATTTGAGATTATCATTTCTCATACACACAGTCAAAGAGTGGGATTTCTCCGCCCGTCTGTTTCCCGACACTTATAAATTGGTTGCTTTCAAAGGAATAACGAATAGTTGTTCAACAGACGTTACTTTGTGTAATTCAGCAGGATTCCATTTATACATCGAAAATTAATTAGAGTAACGAAATATTTGTACCGCATTTGTGTATAAAATCGAGTATCATAAGTGTCCAACTCAAAATTTTAAATATTCTTTATTCTATATATTAAAAAAAACAACTTCATTTGTAAAATGCCTACTGCTAGTAGTTGTTATGTCATTTGTTGCCGATTTTTAAGGAGTTCCACGTTATAATCCTATGATAAGAGAGTTTTGAATAGTGCAGGTAATATTACAAAATCGTGATATGATGATAGAAAAATCCGATCCATTTTAAAGATAGTTTCAACACGGGTCGAATAGATAAAGATCGCGTATCAAATTTCTCACGGTGGAAGTGATCTTCCGCGGATAGCCCTTGACAGAAGTATTTAACCGAGAGAAAATAAAAGAACAATAACTGAATGCTTTGCTTACAAATATATACTGATATCTATCCTAATATATAAAGCGGAAGAGTTTATTTCTTTGTTGTTTCATTGTTTGAACGCGCTAATCTCAGGAACCATTGGACCGATTTGAAAAATTACATAACATCTATATAACATCAGGCTAAGATGAATAGGAGAGGAGCAGCAATAAAAAATATTACGAAAACGGCAAAAATTAAAGCTTTCCTTGCGTGCGCTGAGTAAAAGGTAATAGTTATTCAAAAATCATGTATCACAGAATTAATCCCCTCTAAAAGATCTCAATAAAATTCCGCGACAGCATATGTCTAGCTTTTAACCAACTGTAACCATTTTTATGGTTATCAAAAGACTATATTACGGTTTTAATCTTTCCATGCGGGCGGAGCCGCTTTTCAAGTCAACGGTGCCACATATCGATCTGATTTTTATTGACAGATTTTTGTCAGTGATTAGTTATTTGATATGATAATTACATATAATATAATAAAGCCCTATGCTGTCTGATTGAGTATAATATAAGCGACTAAGGTAAGTTGACATCAGACAGGAGGTTGGTCGTAAAATAGTCGAATCATGTGACAACATGTTTATAACATGTTGTGTTGACCCAACCTAGAGTGGTTTAAGGGCAGGAGGAGGATGATAAAAATTGATATTACATATAAAAATTGCTAAAAAAAAAGCTTAGTTTATTTTAATCTACGCGATAGCGTTAGCCAATTTGTATGACTCTGCAACAGCGACATCTAGTGACCACTAGATGTCGTGCCATACAAGTGCCATACAAATTGACGTTACGCTGACACGATTAAGTACATTAATAACTTACCACTTTATTTTTTTTAACGTTATTTCACTAAAACACAATTTCGTTGCTTACGCTTTATACAGTTTACAGTACACCTCGATTATTAAAGATATTAAAGGTATATACATATATGAGCTGGCATCGCCAAAAAGTATAATTCAATCTCGATAAGTGTCACCATTCAATACGATGATGAATGTCGATTTTATTTATTGGACTTTATATAAGAAAATGCTGTATCATTTACTTATTTATTAGCTTCTGACCGCAACCTCGTTTGCCAGTCTGTAACGGTAATTTATTATTTATTTGCTAGTTTCTGCTCACCACTTAGTCTATACAAAATTCAATACCTAGATGAAATATTTATATCACTTTCGAAATGTCTCCATGCAAAACTACGTCAGGCCAAAGCTCCAATCATTTCTTGGCGTAAATAATTGTAATATTAACATATTATTTTACTACACGACTTAGGAAAATATATCGTACGGTTGGTATTAAACTGACCTAATTTAAAATTACGCATAATTGAGTAAGATACATGGTAATCCATATTTCGATACCACCTATCCGCCGTGTTGTATTCGGCTGAGTAGAATAGCCTACCCTCATTTCTTACCAACCTGTCGTAAAAGGCGACTAAAATTAGTTGACGTTAGGCAGTCGTAAAAATTAGCCAAATCGAGTAATAACGTATTTAAAACATGTGCCGACCCTGCGTAGAGTGGAATACGGGCAGGAGGAACAAAAAATTTAATGCCACCAATGACGTCACACTGCGAACTATTATAAAAACTAGTTTTCTTGCTCTTCTAAGTTATGGGTGTCTTTAACACTTACGATTTTTTTAGGCGCTAAGCAATGATTGCAATCTGCCATAAAACAACTTTTTGAAATAGGTCACTTTAATACTAAGCTAAATAAATACATTTAGACATTTTCTTTTCCTTTACGTAAATTATTTTACAAATTTAACTATGACAAACTTGAAATTAATATTTCGAACATGGAATAAAAAGATTCTTTTAACCAAATTTAGATGCGAAAACTTTTAGTGCCCTAGCCTACGCAGATTTAGACAATTCCAGTTGAAGTACCCCTATTTCCTTTTATTGGGCTCAGCCCTCAGCTGTGCTATTGTGAAGTTTCTAAATGAATGTATAAACGGAGTATAAAATTCTATAACGTTCCCCACTGTGTGCTTTGCTTTCAAAGCTTTACCTATAAGCTCAGCGCGACCTTGTTCTTGTAATAAACTCATAAATGATAAGTGAGTTTCATTTGTGGTCTGAATTGACGTCTATATTATGCTAATTTCCTTGAAAGTATAGTAGTTTAGGCTATTTTTATATATTATTGTTCGTATAAATTGGTCGGCATATGTGGGTACAGGATTTATTTCACGAGTGCCTTTTTATTTGGATGTTTTATATACATTGACTTTTTTTGACGCTGTTCTGAACCTTTTTGTAACTTAACCTATGACTTAAGGACTTTTAGGAACCTAAGTTTGTTAAAATCTGTCATAAAAGGAAAATAGGATAAAAAATATAATCGTATGTAATGTATGTCGCTGAACTTTAACAGATTATATTCTTTACCAGGGAGTCGCGGGTTCGAACCCATACATATTTAATAATTTATATAAAGGTTTATATGCATAATTTATATTCAAAAACATCCGCTATATTTATTTTACATCAAAGATGATGTAAAAAAAAATATTGTAACACCTACGTAGCTAGGTAAGTTAACATTTGCAATTTTCCGATTAATTCGATGACCCCACGAAAAAGTAACATCATCATTCTCCTGCCCTTATCCCATTCTAAGCGTACAATATGTTCAAACATGTTGTAACAAGTTGAGCTTGTTATTTTACGACCGGGTCCCTGCCTGACGTTAACTTACGACACCTCAGTAAGGAATGAGGGCGGTCTTTACTACTCTGCCGGATATCACACAGCGTTCCACGTAAAAGCAACAATATAACCAATTCAGCAGACAAAAACATTTAAAAAATATATGAAATATTTATATTTAATATAATTTTATGCATGATCCTATCATACATAATATAAAAGTAAACCGATTATCCCTACTCAGACTGGAATAAAAAGCTCTTTATATTATTAGTCTTAAAAGGATATTCCTTTAAAACTTTATCGCGCCTTTTGTAAAATTTAATATTTGACGGACGATGACATCTGCACTGCTGTTTTATTGCGCTATAATTTCATAAGTACAATTGTAACGTTTAAGTAATTTTATTTATTCACTAGGTGTACCACCGGCTTCACGCGCGTCGAATTCAGCGTGTCAAATTTTTTGAGTTAACCATAAGAGATAGGGACATGCTGTCGCTGACTTTTTTTTAGGGTCTACCCTAAGTCAGCGGTAAGTCTACAATTCTTTAGTTCCTAACTTTAGTGTATTTTTTCTTATTAACTCGGCGCACGCGATTAAAGCTCCCATTATGCTCCCATTATTTATAACCGCGCGACCTTTAAATACTGTCCGATTAACCTAAGCCTTCCGGAAGAATTAAATGTGCATATTTTAGTAAACGCCGTAAAAATCTGTTCAGTACATTGGGAGAAAATCGATTATATACAGATAGACTGCTAATGGGGACTTTATTGTATAATAAGAAAAGATGTAAACTATATATACGAAGTTTCTACTTATACTAGCTGAAAGGAAGCTCTAGCATGGGATGGAACAGCGCCATCTAGTATCAAATATGTAAAGTTAACCCAAACAAGTTATCTCAGGCATCCAACTTTGTCGTTATCCTAAAACTACTATACGGTTTACTCTAAATTTTGAAATGTGGATCGTATTTCAAACGCCCTAAAGTTATGACTGTGAATTTATTATTACCTCCGCCCCTATTTCCGACTGAGTTTTTCAACCTTAGCGAAAGTGTTACTGTACCTTTGATTGCCAACGCTCTTCACGCAATTTAATCATGATTTCTGGACTTCAAAACAAAAGCGAAGGTGAGAGGCTAGCGTAAATAATAAAATAGGTCCTCTAGTTCGCGCCGACTGAATAAACGAACGGTTCAGTCAAATAAATAAATTTGCCAAGTGCGTGTTGAGCGCGCATTAAAGACAAAGCCGCCCGCTAATGTAGGGAATCTTTACGGTTTTTGTCGAACTATATTTAGCTCAAGAACTTTGAACAATAAATTACTATAACAATAAAAAAATATTTTAACAGTTTACGCATTCAATGATTTATAGAATCAGGCGTTACTTTGCGGAATTCCATAGTAAAGAAGTTACATTAAAATTATTTTACTGTAATCTACGTTTGTTAAGAGAATATATGAAATGCTAAGTGTATGAAACATGGGTATGTAGTAGGCAACAATCACATACCTTATACATGCAGGACAAGTCGCCACACGTATCACAATACGCCTTCAACACCAACACTCCACTAAACATCCACACTCCACTAAACATCCACACAAACACTACACACACGCACTACCATAATCTCTAATACCGTTTCGCACCGAAACCGAAGCATCATCAGGAGGATAGGCTCCACAAACAAACATTACGATTTTTTCGTGTTGGCGGCGTTTTGTGATATGTGTGGCGACTTGTCCTGCATGTATAAGGTATGCGACTGTTGCCTGCTTCATACACTTAGCATTACATATATTTTCTTAACAAACGCGGATTACAGCATAATAATTTTATTGTAACTTCTGTAATCTGTGCATTGGTGTAATTTTGGATTTCACATATTCAAGGATCTTAGTAGTAAATTCGATTTCCAGGTAGGTTAGGTAATCTATTTTCCATCACCACTCTCCTGGATTTATCCCATTCTAAGTGTGGTCGGCGCAATATGTTTTAATCATGCTTAAGTTGATTTGGCTAGTTATTTCACGATCATCTGCCTGTCTGACGTCAAATTACCTTAGTCTCCTTTAAGACACCTCGGTAAGAAATGAGGGTGGTCTATTGTACTCAGTCGGCAACCACACGGCGTGTCAAATTACCTTAGTCGCGTTTTACAACACCTCGGTAAGTGACTGTGGGCTATTCTACTCAGCCGGATACCACTATGTCTAAGCTATTAAATGCTTTTGAAATTATTTATTATTAGATACTAGCAATTACCAGCGGCTCCGCCCGCGTGGAAATATTAAAACCGTAATATAGTCATTTGATAACCATAAAAATGGTTGAACTGGGTTAACCATAAAAGCTAGACATATGATGTCGCGGACTTATTTAGAGCTTTTAGAGGGGAACAATTTTGTAAAACATGATTTTTGAATAACCGTTTACTCAGCGAACGCAAGGAAAGCTTTGAATTTTGCCGTTTTCGTACTATTTTTTATTGCTCCTCCTCTCCTACTCATCTTAGCGTGATGTTATATAGCCTTCTTCAATAAATGGACTTACACTGAAATAGTGTTCAAATCGCTCCAGTAGTTCCTGAGATTAGCACGTTCAAACAATCAAAAATACAAACAAACTCTTCAGCTTTATAATTATTAGTATAGATTAAAAGCTATTAAAATTTGTAGATAGTTTGTCAAACACACTTAATTCATTTGATCCTTTTTAACTATGAAAATACAATATATAACTAGTAATATATTTAGTATATATAGTTAGTGATATAGTTAGTATATGTAAGTTGTTAGTAGTATAAGTTCAGCGACTTGGTCATGTGACCTTTAACATTTCCCTTTCCGAATATGTAAAAAGGTCTCATTTAAAATACAAACCCGCTTACGGAGAACATAAATAAGCCGGTACAGGCTAACTTAAGGGACAGTTGAAACAATAAAGTTAACTGTTAATTTAACTAAAGTAAACGAACAGAGTTTTATTATCCCACTGCTGGGCACGACGCTGCTCTCTATTTGGAAAATTTGCACCAATGCGGACTCCTGAGTTATACTGAGTTATACATAGCCCAAGAATTCTCTAGAGAAATGTAGGATTCCCCATAATGTTTTCCATCATCGAATAGCGTGTGATAAATTGCAAATATTTATTATTATATTATTATAGACTTAATAGAAATTTTTTAACGTAGCTCAGACAAATTTATCTTGCTCCAAAGTTAAGAACTATACCTAATATATTTATATAAACCTTTGTGTGGTATCCGACTGAGTAAAATAGACCACGCTTATTTCTTACAGAGATGTCGTAAAGTTCGACTAATATAAGTTGACGTCAGGTAGGCGGCCAGTCGTAAAATACGTAGCCAAATCATGTATCAATATGGTTAATACATGTTGTGCCGATCCCACTTCGTGGATATGGACTAGAGAATGATGGTGACTTACTTTCCTACTAATATTACAAATGCGAAAGTTTGTAAGTATGGATGTATGTTTGTTACTCTTTCACGGCGAATCCGCTGAGCCAATATCGATGAAATATGGCACAATTATTCCTTATACACAGGTATAACATATAGGCTATCTATCTTATTTCGGGGACGCCTGTCGGTGCAGAGCGTTTGGTCCACTCCTACTCCGGACTATTCCACCCATTTCCCCATGTTGGGACAAGGGTTTCACTGCTGTCCCGACAGTGTCACCAGCTCTTATCTATCCGTAGCTCTTACGAACCTGATAATATCTCTGAAGGGAATATTTGTCGGATCCATATAGGCTATAGAAATCCTGTTGATTCTACAGGAATAGGAAAAGCGCCATCTATTATCAACCATCACGCGACAACAGTCCACGCAAACGAAGTTGCGGGTAAAAGCTAGTATTTACATAAACTTAGTTCCTACGAACGTATACGTAAACAATAATCTTAATTTATACCAGATGTAAATAGCTTTGTAACGCCGTGTGGTATCCGGCTGAATAGAATAGTACCACCCTCTTTTCTTACCGAGGTGTCGTAAAAGGCGACAGGTAAGTCGACCCGCCGTTTGGTATCCGGCTGAGTAGAATAGACCAACCTCATTTCTTACCGAGGTGTCGTAAAAGGCGACTAAGGTAAGTTGACCCACCGTGTGGTATCCGGTTTAGTAGAATAGACCACCCTCATTCTTACCGAGGTGTCGTAAAATACGACAGAGGTAAGTTGACGTCAGGCAGGCGGCCGGTCGTAAAAACGCAGCCAAATCATGTAACAGCGTGTTTATAACATGTTGTGCCGACCCCACTTAGAGTGGGATAAGGGCAGGAGGATGATGATGATGTAAATAGCTTTGTAACATTTAATACAAATTTTGCTTCAAACTATTTGTTTTGTCAACAAAATTTAACATTAATTCATGCACACATTAATATGATCACGAGAACACATTTGGGGTGAATTTGTTAGAGATTTACGATTTTAAAGGGATTGAGAGAATATGTTTTACGACTAAACTTAGGTTATAATAAGATATACGATTTGAATAATATTTTATACTATCTTACTAATATTAAAGCTGTGATGGCCTAGCGGTGCGACCGTGTGAATCTCTAGAGACGATCATGGGTTCAAACCCGGGCAGACACCAATGAGTTTTTCTATTAAAAACTAATGTGTCTAATTGATAATTGCAATTTATCACACGCTTTTCGGTGACGGAAAACATCGTGAGGAAACCTGCATATCTCTAGAAAATTCTAGGGATATGTGTAACCTACCAACCCGCATTGGAGCAGCGTGGTAGGTCTTAGCTCCAACCCTTCTCTCCAAAAATGGAGAGAAGAGGCCTATGCCCAGTAGTGGGATAGTAACAGGCCGTTTAACAACTAACTAACTAATATTATAAATGCGTTTGTGAGTATGGATGTATGTTCGTTACTCTTTCACGGCGAATCCGCTGAACCAATATCGATGAGATTTGGCACAATAATTCCATATACCACTGAGTAACATATGACTTATATAAAATATTATTCCTTATATAACGGGGCCATAGAAATCCTGTTAATTGTACAGGAATAGGGTGATATTGTAAAGCGCCATCTATTATCAATCTATCACACGATCAAGCTATAAACAAAATATTTTTAACTAACAGACTCGGCCACATGTTGCTGTGTCTGTTCGATTTACTCTGCTTATATTTAATAGCGCGTTAGTTTAAATATTTGGTATTATTTAAAAAAAAACAATATGGCCTCAAATATTTTAGTATTCATAAATGATAGAGTCGCCATAGAGGGTATCCGGCTGTGGTATAGATCACCCTTATTTCTTACCGAGGAGTCGTAAACGACTAAGGTAAGATGACCCACCCTGTGGTATACGGCTGAGTAGAATAGACCACCCTCATTTCTTATCGACGTGAAAAAATGACTAAGGTAAGTTGACGTTAAGCCGGCGTGCGGTCGTAAAATACCTACCCGAATCATGTGACAACATGTCTATAACATGTGCCGATTCCACTTAGAGTGGGATAAGGGCAGGAGGATGATGATGAGTACTGATTCCACAAAAACTGACTACTACATGCAAAATCATTGTAGAAGAAAAAGAATGTGACTATACTCATTAAAACAGTAATATGGAGCGCGCCATGTTATCGTGGTTCATCTCTACAAAGAAAAGTAAAAGAAAAACAACCGATAAATATTATATATTATGAACTTTGATTTCCCTTACGACGTAGAAAACCAGTCCAGTCATATTAGACTCACGCAAATAAGGCCGCCGTTGAAGGGGCTCATAAAAGCCGTAAATCATACTTAATTCTCTGTCAGAGACACACTCGCTACCCCTCGTCCGTGAGCAGAATACCTATTTACTCTTTTGCCGCTGGAATTATTTTATTCTTGAAAAATAGGTTTTGTGTCATCAAAGATTTTAT
Organism: Morpho helenor; assembly: GCA_029227775.1. Classification (NCBI taxonomy): domain Eukaryota; kingdom Metazoa; phylum Arthropoda; class Insecta; order Lepidoptera; family Nymphalidae; genus Morpho; species Morpho helenor. The sequence goes on along the minus strand of JARGCU010000016.1, from coordinate 12,918,940 downwards.
CAGTGCCATATTTCACTGACGACTCCGCGCTTCGCAGGTATGTAATGAAATTATGGCAAGCTCGTGACAATTCGGTTATGGAAACTGACTTTGTGTTTCAACTTTGTCTAGATGTAATATGGAATACTCCTGTAAATATTAAAAAACGCAAGCGATAGCAATAATACACATTAAAGTGAAGACTTGTTTTGATGCTCTAAGCATAGGCCAGTTTTTGATGACAAAATTTTTGATGAGTTTTCAACAACCTCGTATGCACCGTGGTCAATTTGTCGCTTCATTATGACCTAGGAATTACCAATTTGAGATTTAATTTAGAATATCCAAAATGTCTCCCTTATTTCATAGGAGACCGCTTTGACTCTATGAATATTTACCATCTAAAAATAATATGGACTAGTGATATCAGCAACTTATAGTACCAAATATAGTGTACCCTCAACAATATGCATCTTTCCCTGTTCTCGAATGAAAAATGGAAAATTCACTTAATTTGTTTTTGTATATAAGCTTAAATTATGCCAAATTTGATTAATATTGGTCCAGCGGATTACAAGTAAAAACGTCCCAGACATATATGAATTATTTTGGTAAACCAACATTGCGCTCTCGCGAAAGAGCCACATTACTTATCAAAGCGAAAACTACGCAAGATTATTTTGTTATATAATAATATAAAAATAAAATATAAAAATAAAATATAAAAATAAACGAAAATAATAATATAAAAAATGATTTTATTTTTGTATTTTGGAACTCTAATTTCGCAAATTAGTTCGCACTCTAGTCAAATTATAATTACATACAAATTAGTGTACTGATATAATTCCCTATAGAAAACGTAAAGTAATACTAGATTACCACATTATTAGAGTTAATACCAGATTTGTCATCCGCATGCTTTTATTTTCACTCACCATCAGATAAAATAAAAAAAACAAATAAACGAAAATAAAAGATAAAAAACAAATTTCGTAACAAAACTATTGGCATACGATCTAAAGTCTAACAAACAAGCACTGGTTAAATCCGGGTTATTTAGGTAACCAAGAAGCCATTTCACTATCACATCAATTAAATAAACAAGCAATTGTTTACATGCAAAATCATCGGACGACTCATTAACGCCGATTATTACGCAAAGCAAATTAATTAAACATAAATGGAGCTTAATATTAATGATCCATTTTGTTCGCGCCGTTTGAAATTAAAAGATAATAGAATCCTTTGAAAACAAAATAGGTTCTGGGTTTTATAAAATATTAAAATTGCATTAAGTTAAAGATTAGAATTTAAAAAAGAGAAAAAATTCACAAAAAGACAAATTTTTAGTACAATATTTTTATGACTAGGAAATACGTAAAAAAAGCTTGAAATTATAGTTCTAAAATAGTTTATTCTGGAAAGTGTAAATATACTTTAAAATTAACTTTAATTTATAAAAATTTGAAGACGTAAAAAGTTGCGAAGTCAAGTCTACAAATGATATTAATACTTATTCTAAAACAAAGTCCCCAAAAAGTTGTCTGTCAGTATGTGATCGATTTTCTCAAAAATTACAGAACGGATTTTTGTACGTTTTTGACTAAAAGGTAGTGTAATTCTTTGGGAAGGTTTAGGTCAATAATACATTACAGTTTTATGTAAATTGTGTTAAAAAAGTCTTAGTTTTAATGGCTTGCGCCGCGTAAGCCAACAGACATACACTAAAATAATGTATAAGAGAGTTGTAAATCTACAAAAATACTATAAAATACTCTACGACATGTCTCTATCTCTTATGATTAGTTCACAACGACTACTGTTATGATCAAAATTTCAATTTTAAAGATTGCTCGTAAAGTACTCGGATGATCGTGTGCACACTGATGTGATCGTGATCAATGACGGTGATCGTGCCGATTATAGACTATCATGTCGGTATTACAACTCACTCATCCCCTTCAAATCATAAATTAACGATTTACATGCACATACATATACATATATAGATTTGAAAAATTAATGAAATTATAACGGCACAATCAGGTTAGTTTAAACGAATACTACGCAGCACGCAAGTCTATTAAGGAATCGGTGGTAGAAGTTTACCAAATAATACAATACTCACGCTACGGTTAATTGAAATGTTTCTAAATACCTAAAATCTACGTTTAAAATGTTCAATATAAACAATGGAAAGGTATTTTAATCAGTAAAACAAGTATTGCAATATAGTTATTTGGCAAATATCTGGCGTTCCAGAATGCACTACCAAATATTGAGTGGAAAATGTACTGCGCTATATTTCCAGTTTTCTAAACCTTTATTTTTTCAATTATGTTTATTAGATAGGTTTATTATGTAATAATTTTAAATATTAAAAATACTAGATATTGATAAAATAAAAAATTAGGAAATTAAAGAGGAATAAGTTTATTATTTACAATATTTCTTATTGTTATAATTATATTACTATTATATTATTTATATTAATCAACCTATTTAAGCTTTGCAATAACGGCAGTTCAATATAAATATTAAAATGAGACTGACATAGAAAAACTTCTATACTTTTGAGAATTGATAAAAGACAAAACACGTGGATTGAACTATTCTCCTACCCAACACATGATAGCAGTGAAAAAATATGACTGTGTCTCAGAATCATATTTTAAAAAGAGCAACCGCCGTACTCCAAGAAGCAAATTTTTTAAGACAGTAGAGCTCACGCATAAAAAGCACTCGTTTGTAAGCTAATTATAAAGAAACCTTTTTAAATAGAAACTGGAGTATATCAGTGATTAAACGAAAATATATTCGTCCGAAAGCGTTGTAAATAATCGCTTTAATCATATATCGGTCGCTAACTGAAACACAGTTACGCCGTTCTTCGCCGGTCAAGATAAACTTCGAGTTTTCTGAAATCAGTTGTGACTTTAGCGGTTTCCGCCACATATCTGTTGTCAAAATATGTGGTGACAGCTTTATCACCATTAAACGTCAGTTCAAGCTGGTGGTCTCTGAGTTAACTCGTATTGTATGAATTTAACACAGGCTCAAACACGCACTAATAGTATGTCCCTACACGTCCACTCTCGCCCGCGACTCTGGTGTTACTGACGTGGTGCGTTACTGACTTGGTGCGTTACTGACGTGGTACGTTACTGACGTGGTGCGTTACTGACGTGGTGCGTTACTGACGTGGTGCGTTAGAGACTGTGTATGGATATTGTTATATGTATGATATATGTGTGTCTTTATGCAAATATAAAATGTAATAGCACACATTTCAACGCACAAATACTACAAGAGCCACAAAGAATCAGTTTAGGATACAATGATTCTAAAATTTGCACTCCTCCACTCCACTCCAATTAGCAAAGACGTTTAGTCTTTGCTAAAGAAACTAGTAATTTCAAAATCTTATCTTGAAACAAATATGTTTGACTTAACTGTTAAAGAGTAATTGTCTTAATCATTTAAAAATGGGGTAACATTCAAAGGTCAAGCTCACATCTGTAATGAATTTTAAGCTGTACATGAAAAGCGATGTTCTAAAATATGAACGTGTTTTGCTCTCAGCTCTTCAGTTTTTGGTTTTCGTCCAAGTAAAAAGACACACGCGACGTCGAGCCCGAGCACTGAAGAGCTACACTTGCGCAAAAACCGTGTCAATAAGGCATACAAAATTCCGACTGCACATTTGCAAGGTTAACATCAAACGAGAGTTTTATGTAAGATACGTAAGACAAACTATTTGTTGACAATAGTTTGGACCGTACATTTCCTGTAGATAAACACTTTTCCAAATTTTACAGTAGTGAGTTTACTAGATTTTTATAAATATTAAGTCTAATAATCTTCAAGATAAAGCAGCTTTCTTTATTCTCGACAAAGGATAATCCAGTGGTTGTATTTTGTGAACGAGATAAAAATTGTATTCTTTGTGAGAAAAAAATAAAAAATTTAATATATATATCCACATCCAGTTAGAGCAATTAAAAAAGCCTTCTTTTCTTATATTTCCAATATATTTTCTACAATAATAATATATTTGAAAGTGTGTTTCTTTTTTTTTAAGATGAAAGTTTGCTTAACCGTGCAATAGGAATTGAACTAATATTCGATCTAGTTTCAACCTAGTTTTTGACATTGGATACTTTTTAATACCAATTTTTACATGTTCGCAAAACTTGAATAGTAACTTTAATAGATGGCTGACATACACATGTTGTGTAAAAGCCCTTTAATTACAGAATTAAAAAAAAAAAATTAAAAAAAAAACTTTAATAGATCTCGGTAATTTTTTAAAAGATATATAAAAAAGGAAGGCGCCTATGACATGTGGGATTCGAACCCGGGCTTAGAACATTTTCAGTCCGCCCGTTACCCATCGGCTAAAACCTAGCTATATCGATCTTTCTCCCGAAAACCTCCATGCTGAATTTCAGGAAAATCGTTGAAGCGGTTTCCAAGATTCGGAAAATATATTTCTATATACATACAAGATTAACTCATTTAAATATTTAAGATATACAATTAGGTTAAACATGCCGATAGATATCCAGCTGAGTAAAATAGACCAACTTCTTTCCAAGTGTCGTAAAATATGACTAAAGTAAGTTGACGTCAGTCCGGTCGTAAAATACCTAGTCAAAACATGTGACAACGTGTTTATAACATGTTGTAGCGACCCCAATTAGAGTGGCTAAAGGCAGGAGGATGATGATAAATTAAGTTCAAATATACTATATTTTAATGTTACAAATAATCTTTTCATAAATTATGACTCGACGTCATCAAATATGAGAATGAATCGTTTCAAAATTTGAATCAGTCGCAGTATATATGTATTTTAATACAATTAGAACAAAAATGGTGCATCAATGCCGGTCAACGACAAAATGGATTTAGACCCTCCTTAAATAATCGATGTGTTATTGGGTCATCTATAATTGGAATGCACAGGTCAGGCGGCATTCTGCGAAACTTCTAACCTAATAAAAGATTTGTATACACAGGGTTTAGGTATCCCACCTAAAACCTCCGGTACCAAAATGGATTGGATAAATTGATTATTATAATTCTTCATTTGCGATCTAATACAGTAATAGCTGAAAAGTTTCTTCATGGGCTCGCAACTCATTGATTGTCGACGAAATAATTAACTTGTAAAGTGTGGTCTATTTTTTAAAAAGTGCTATAGTGATTCTTTTTTTACCCTTTGCTAGCCATACAGCTTTGTGGATTCAGTACGTATTGAGACTAGTTTGAGAAGTTATCTTACAGCATGTATGTGATGGTATCAACATCAGTTAAATAATTCTAAGCAGAATGCATGTGATTAAAATATGCTCGTTTTTTGCATATTTTAATTTCTATAGAACATTTGGGATTCAATTCTCATTTTGAGTTACATTAATAGCACATCATCTGCAAAAAGTACTTTTTATACAAATATTAAACCTCCATATATACACTGTAGTATTACAGAAATGGATAATATGTGACAAAAGCAAAAAAACAATTATTTCAGATCCTTGGCTCCCTTAATTAGCCTTTATCAAATAAAGCTTTAAACTGATAACATAAGAAATAAGGCTACTATTTCATTTATCTACATATTCGCAACCTTATTATATAATTTTGTTATTCAAATTGAAATTCAAAATATTCTTTATTCAAATAAACTTGTAAACAAGTGCTTTTGAATCGTCAACTCTACTGCTGGTTCGGAAAGCTGTTCCTACCGAGAAGAGCCAGCAAGAAACTCGGCGGTTGCTCTTTTTTTTAAAAAAATACAATTCTTAATGCTAGTTACATTTAATGTTTCTATCTTGTACAGGGTCGAACAATATTTATATCCACGCATTTTTATCGTCTAAATAATCCTCAACAGTATAGTAGGCTTTCTGTATCAGCCTCTCCTTAATAGTGTTTTTAAACTGCTGTAATGGCAAAGTTAAAATTGATTGTGGAATTTTATTATAGAATCTTATACCCAAACCCACAAACGACTTACGTACTTTTTCAAGGCGCAAAGCAGGGGCCGCTAGCTTATGTCGGTTCCTACTTTGTCTATTATATACATCGCCTATTGTTTTATAATTTTTTATATTTTTATATACAAAAATTAAATTACTTAAAATATACTGTGAAGCAAATGTAAGAATACCTATTTCCTTAAACTTCTCTCGCAGGGAATCCCGCGGTCTTAAATTGTAAATGCCACGTACGGCTCTTTTTTGTAATACAAAGATTTTTTCATTATCCGCGCATTTACCCCATAGCAATATTCCATAGGACATGACACTATGGAAGTAAGCAAAATAAACAAGTTTTGCCGTTTCGACGTCAGTAAACTGTCTAATCTTTCGAACGGCATAGGTCGCTGAACTGAGTTTCCCTGCAAGAGTTGTTATGTGTGTGCTCCATTGGAGTTTTGTATCCAAAGTCATTCCCAAAAATACAGTTGCATTATCTGTTTTTAGTGAAACATTATTTATAAAAAGTCTATTTGCTGTTTTAGCAGCATTAGGTAATACAAATTCTATCCATTTTGTTTTATTTGAGTTCAGTACTAAATTATTTTGTCTGAACCAATGAGCAACCTGCGACAAACCACTGTTTACTTCGTCAAAATTGTCGTCATTTCTATTTATTTTAAATATCAAAGATGTGTCATCAGCAAACAGTACAATATCGCATATACTCTGAGTAAAATACGGTAAATCATTTATATATACTAAAAACAGAAAAGGACCTAGGATTGAGCCTTGAGGCACACCCATAACTAAGGCCGATCCAGATGACTGCACATCATTAATGCACACTCTTTGAATTCGGCTGTGAAGATAAGATGCCACGAGTCGAAGCGCATTGTCTGTGATACCATAATGACCAAGCTTTAGCAACAGTGTCTCATGTTGAACACAATCAAATGCCTTGGACAAATCACAAAATACCCCTATGGCATTCTGTGAGTTCTCCCATGCATCAAAGATGTGCTTCACCAATCTCACACCCGCATCCGTTGTAGACCGACCCTTAGTAAACCCATACTGCTCAGGGTGAAGCAAGTTATTTAAATTGAAATGCCTGAGCAGTTGATTAAGAATGATTTTTTCAAACACCTTGCTAAGAGTTGGCAAGATGGAAATGGGTCTATAGTTGTTAGGGTCGCTCTTATCACCCGATTTAAAGACTGGGATCAATTTACTATATTTCATTAAATTCGGAAATATCCCTGTGTCTACAGATTTGTTAAAGATCTTGGCCATAATTGGTGCAATGATCTCAATAATATTATTAATTAATTTTACAGACATTCCCCATAGATCTGTTGTTTTTTTAATATTTAATGACTTAAAAGTTTTGACAATGTTGTATGGGGTAACGTGTTCAAATTTAAAACAAACAATGCTCTCCGCGACGCAGCCCTTCAATATATTAAAAGCTTCTATTGAGGATGAGCTTATTGAGCTAGTGGTAGAAATTGGTATATTCTGAAAGAAGTGCTCAAATGCACTTGCCACTGCTGTATCGGAATTGATAATCTCATTCCCAATTTTAAGCTGCATGGCAGAATTATCTATTTTTTGTCTGCCTATTTCTTCACCTATAACATCCCAAGTTGTTTTGATTTTATTTTCAGATTTAATTATTTTTCTCTTAATGTGAAGTGATTTGGCCTGTATGCAAACATTTCGAAATATTTTAGAATAATTTTTTACATATTCTAGAAAAGTGGGGGAACGATTATATTGCTTTTCTGCATACAGATCAAATAACTTGTTTCTGCTTTTATAAATACCATCAGTGGCCCAATCGCTAAACTTGAGATGTTTTGACACTTTTTTTTCTATTATATTAAATGTCTTATTGAATTCACAACGAATAATACCAAAGAGGGCATTAAAAAGATCATCTGAGCTACCGCAACTTTTGTCAATCTTTGATAGTTTTGATGATATTTTTACTTGGAATCGCTTTATTTTTTGAGAAGTAATAGGCCTGTATTTAATTAATTGTTTTTTTTCATGTATATAGTCAGGGACAGATATAATTTGCCCACTATGATCAGACCTTAAGCGACTTATTACAGATTTTTCTAAGATATTACAACTGTAATTAGTAAAAATATTATCAAGGCCGGTAGCAGAGTCTGCAGTTATCCTAGTAGGTTCGTTAAATACATTTATCATTTCAAAGCATTGAAATAAATTTAGTAACCTACAACGATTATGGGTTAGCAACCCATTTTCCAAAACCTTAGGCTTGTGAATGCTGTAGGGCATTAGTTTTCATTTAAAGTGTAATCTCTCATGGGTATAATCAATCACTGTTGATGTTGATGTATTTTTCTTAAGCTTTGAATTTTTCACAGTATTCACACATCTTATTGAAAATTCGTTTAGAAACTGCTTGTTAAGTATATTTGAAAAAAACATTATTTTCATTTGATTTGAGTGCACTCTAAAATCACACATAGAACACACTAAAATCTGACGCTGTGTTTGCAAGGACCACGTCTAACAAGCAATTATATCCACTAGTAATAGGGAAAATTTTTGGTGCTCAAAGTAGAGCCATACGGGCAATCTATAATTTAAATCAATGTGAGTCCCTTCGCGAAAAGTTGAAGGAAATAGGCATACTTACTGTAGCATCATAATATATATGTATTGTTAAAGAAGGTCCAGACGTGAGTATTAATGAAACCCTAAACTATAGTCTCATTTTATTACCGCACTCGTAATTAATACCTTATCCGAAAGTAAACGTCACATTACACCAGATAGCTTGTTATTCGTCGCCATCAAAACCTCTGTTGTTGTGCGTTACGCCGAGCACACCTTCGGCTGTGTTCGTAGGACGGTCGGTGGCAGGAACTCTATAAGTGCTTTCTGGCGTCGCGGCGAGTTCGTTATCCATCAGCTGCACTTGAAATACACACGATAGCAGCAATTTCTTTTAATATCCGTTTATAGTATATTCAAAAATATTCATATATATCGGACAAATTTGATGTATATTATATATTATAGATGTACGAGAGCTCAGTTGCGACTCAGCAGAGTTAGCAACTCATCGATGGTCATTCGTTTCTACAATGAAAACCCGCCATCTATATTAGACTTGTCTACAGAAAGATTTAAATTAATTGTAAGAAATATACGTAAAGCGTATTAAACCATTGAAGATTATTCGAATTGCATTTACAACTTCATACAAGGATGCGGTTTAATAATGTAGATTGAAAATATATAAAAGATTGATAACCGAGATTCTTGCAATTTCTTTTGTTGAGAGCAACATTCCGAACCAGTGGTAGTTTCAATAATCATATTGATCCTTGAAAATTACAAAGTGCTTGGAAAAGCTTAATTGAATAAAGATTTGATTTTGATTGCAAAGTATAACGCTTAAGTAGTTTTATTAAGAATATCTGTACAATATGAGCAATAACAAAAGTTTTACATCAACCTGATAATTTAGACGTGCCCCTTGACTTATAAATTTAATCGAAGTATAATTTGATTTAACATTTGGCGGAAAGTTGTCTTAAAGGTTAAAAGACGGTTCAGCTATCACACTGACACTGTGAGACATTAATTATGACTGGAACAAATAATATAACTTTCGATGTGATTTTATTTATTGACTGCAAAGTTTCTTGCTGGTTCTTCTCGGTAAGAGCAACATTCCGAACTAGTTGTAGCTTCATTAATCATATTGATCCTTGACGATTCAAACGTGCTTAAAAGAGCTAATTTGAATAAAGACTAATTTGAATTGATTTGATTTCATTAATTTAATAATTACTTTTAGTTACCTATATAGTTTTAAGGCTGATCATTTCCGACATATTTGTATGTTTAATTGCCTAATTTATATAAAATGACCTTTTAAAAAATGAAGGAATGAAGGAAGGCTACATGAATCTTAAAGAAAATTACACGGAATCTTAATATTTAAAGCAAATTGTATATGTATTACCAAAGAGTAAGAACTATTTCTCAATATCTTTTCATAAACATAAAAAATTGAATCAAACTTGTAAAAAATATACAAAAACGTATTCTTAACTGTTACTCTTTATTGATTACTACTAAAAACTGACGATACTAAAAAGATAATCTTATTTTATAAATACAGTTATATAATATGCCTGAATAATTTTTATAATATAGAAAAAGAGATAAATTTAATTAGCAAAAGCTTCCATCGTGGATGTAAAATCATTCAGCGAGCTAACGCCTTCACAATATCAAACGATAGCTAATGTCTGCCTAGTTGCATTTCACTAGTGATGTACAGTTTAAGGTATCGAAACAATAGATGTTGTTGTTTACGTTTTCTTAAGTGGTGATATGAAAAATATTTCATCGAAGATATCTTGTTAATTCACGCAAATGTATGCAGTAGATAAAATTCATTTTTTTTTAAACTTATACGAATACTCTTAAGGAATAAGTTCGATAAATGTAGGATTTTATTGGTTTGACTACATGATAAGAAACATATAATAGATATAAGTATAAATATAATAAGTATAAATTTAGAAATCAAGATTCTGTCGAACTACAAATACTCGTGGGTTATCGCGAATGTGTTTTAATAGAAAACATCTCCGATGTAGTCTACCTTACAAAATTTAAAATATCAGTTTTTGGAATGCAACATTGAAAAGGTTGTCTATGTTAAACAAGATGGAGATTTCTAGATGGAGAATTCTTTTGAAGAGATTTCTCTTGAAGTGTAGCGAAACCGATATTGTAAGAAAAAAGAAAAATGAAAGAATAGAAGTGGCAACTGATTTCCCTATATATAAAAGTAATAACAGCAATGGGTAAATTAATGTATTTTTAAAAATCAGGCGAATCGTTCCCTTAGGTACCTATAGTTTTAATTTATCTAAATTTAGACTTAATAGCGTATTGAGATATCTGTTCTATTAGTACCTTCGTAATAATAGTATTTAAAACAACAATATGTTAGTTTGTGAAACACCAATATTCAACTAATAACAAAGATAACATTTATCTTAGAAGTCGTTTTAATTTGAACTGTTTTCTCTCCTGTTTTCCTTCCAGCAATGAGACCAATCAACCAGCTTACTAAGCGTAGTGATTATTAGAAATGAGAAACGAAATTGTATAATAAAATATAAAGAAAACATCTCACGTCTTTTAGAAACATAATTTAGTTTTGTCATGACATCTTCTGTAAACAATGTTTCTCCGGATTTATTTTTTGTTAAGCATAAAAACACGTTCCAAGGAAAGTTTTCTCGCGTATTATAACACAGTTACGTTAATGTTAAATGTTTTTAGGGAATGTTGTTTGGCTTTTGTAATATACATATCTAAGCTTCATTAAAAGCTTGGTTCATAGCAATATTAAGATGTTCCTTAAGTTTTTGAGGATTTGTATTGTGAAAGGTTTTATTGTCATTATTTTATTATACCACATTAATGATATAGACATGTCTGAATATCAAAAAGAAACGAAAGAAAATTCCAGTAACTAGAAAGGTACAGGCAGAGGACTTTCATATATATTACATTAAATAGTTTACAAAGTTAAGGATTAAATAAATGTTAAAAAAACGTAGAATTTGTAACTTAATCCAACTTCGTGATGTCCAAATTACATAATTTGATAAAATCGATCGAGTTTCTTGTTGGGTTCTTCCTGGTAAGAGCGACATTCCGGACCTCCAGACTTGACCGGGTTCTTTGCCATCAAACTGACCTTGGATAATCTAGAAGGATTTTTGAACGTCTACTTGTACACAAAAAATTTTATTTAATTTCAAGACGATCGATAATTTGTCTATTTAGACAGTCACGTAATAGGTATTATAGATTTTTTTTTATGAATAATATTTTTTAATATCTTAAATTTATCGTTATGCTTATAATTTAAGGAGCATCACTATTTTGATGTGCAGCTGTGAACCTGGCTGCCCTCTGCTCAGCGTGAGATTTAATTAAATTATTTGAATGAATCCGACGCTTCCGCCGCCCCGTAGTCAACTGTACAGGATATACCAATTGCGGCTTTAAAACAATAATACGTATTTCTGTTTGTATATAATATCTGGATTTGCAATATCCTATAGTTAAAATATTGTTTATTTTAAAAAATAATAAATTATATTACAATTATATCTAAAAAAAATAAACGAGCAATTTATATTTAAAATATTTATTACATAATTATAAAATAAAATTTTTATTCCTGCTTAAATTTTAGATGGAATTAATAATTTTAAATTTAGAACAAATAATAAGGTACAGGCAAATAAAAAGAAATTTTGTTTTACAGAACGAAAAAAAATAATAAACAGCCTTGAACTACAAATCGGGCCGTAATAACACATAATAAGCGTGTAACGACGACAGCATGCATAATTTGCTTGTAAATGACATATAATACATACATAATAAACCAGTGTACAACAGGTGTCTAACTTCTTGAAGCCGACCTTAATTGTTTTTGTAACTGGCAACACAAAGTTAATACAAAGTTCACATACACTCACTCGCGGTTTATGTGAAATGGTATGTAAGAGGAATTGAAAGCTAACACGATGTGAATCTTTTAACGTCCCCGACAAGACTGAGGTGTACGGTCGACCGCCAGTTTGAAAATGGGGTTGCAACGTCTGCTGTTAAATTCCCCTGTTTGATATAAATATTTCTCAGTCACCGTTTAATTATAGTATCTGGTTGACCGAGACCGTTAATTTTTACAAAAAAAATAACTTAAAAAAAAGAAAAAATAATAAGGTAATTGGGATCGATCCTAGATATTTACATTTCTTGAAACTGCCTGTTCCCCGATAAAGCGACGCTGACTTGACAGTTTATGGCAAAAATAGTATTATAATATAAATTGTAGTATTTTAATGCCCAAAAACAGGAATAAATTTTTTTTTTTTTACATAAAACCTAGCTAGATCGATTTTTCTTCCCCAAAACCCCCTACATATATGTATATATATATGATTCCGATTTTAATAGGGTTTGGTATTTTCCTATTTTTCTCCACCATATAGAATGTGATTTTCGTTTCCTGGATGAGTTAATTGCTTTCTTCTTCAATACATACATACAAGATTAACTCATTTAAATATTAAAGATTTCAATACATTCATATATATCGATGTCATTTGAATGTTATTTATTACGTATTATTTAGAGATGTATTTAACATTGATTAATCTTTAATGTTAATTGTTTTTTTGTAAAAAAGTAATAAAATTATCCCCTAAATAGTGGTAAAATGTTTGTGCAGTTATCCCTACGTGTAGATGATGAACCTCCTCCCGACTGCCGTGCCCCGGGCACCTTGTACTAATATGTTTTATACATATTGACTCTTTTGTATTACTGAACATCCATTGCTTGTATAGCTACTAAGAATTATACCTTTGCATTTGGTTAACAGGTAATGGTGACAAAAAAAGCACACCGATTGATATACACGTTTCAGGTTTACTGTTTCCGTAGAGCAACACCTCGAAAACGATTAAATAATTGCAGATTCGCGGTTGTAGCCCGGTATATGCATGTATTTCTAACAATACTGCAGCTTAAGGAAACTTTGATTACACTGAGGTTAGTAAATAAGCAAAGAGGAAAGTTGTGAAATTTGAAGTTTCCATAGCAAATTTCGAATATATTGAATTAAACCTTTAACTTATTTGAGACTAGTTTTACTCGTAACTTCATTCGTAACAACCTAGGCGTGCTTTAAGGTTTTTTATTTATAAGCTCTAGGTTTCTTAAGTTATTCTTGGTCTCAATTTGTAATAAATACCTGGGTGACCGAGCCTTGCCCGGTAATTTTTAGTTTACCGGTAGGTTTCGCAATTTTTTGAGCCGCGCGTTACATTAGGCTATCACAGCTTTGCATTTGGCAGCTAAAAATTTCGGGGTTCAAAGTTGCTGCTGGTGGTGGGGGCAATGTGTACATTACCCCCATCCCCGCCAACAGCAACCCTGAACCCCAGAGTGCACCACCTCTGGGTCGGGGCCTCTTTAAAAGTGGCCCCTCCCTCTGCTAATCGATGCATCGGGAACACCAGATACATCGACCGCCCCAGGGACCTTTTCAGATGGGCCTCCGATAAACCACGGCGGGTCAACTTACCTTAGTCGCCTTTCACGACACCGCGGTAAGAAATCACCGTGGTCTATTCTACTCAGCCAGATAACATACGGCTTCTTTCCTCTTATTTTTACTGTTATCTATTTTAATTTTTTTATTGTGACGTTATTAATAAAAGGTTTTTAATTAAATTTCTTATTTAATGCAATATCTTTTGCCCTACGGTATTAATGTTGCTACATCTGGTTAGGTATAACCTCTGTACAAGATATTAAATAGTAATTCTCGTTAGTATTCAAGCGGGAATGCTCGAGATCACGTCCGAGACACGAGACAGTACCAAAATATCTAAATAGGTATGAATTTATAACGCGAATATACAATTTACAAGCACTATAAACGTGCAATAAGTATGTTTCATAGACTTCACAACAGGCACCAAAGCTAGCTCGCTAAATAAACAAAGGAAGGAGAATAGGCCTCATCTCTCCGTTTTTGGATAGAAAGAGCTAAGACCTACCACGCTGCTCCAATGCGGATTGGTAGGTTTTGGATAGAAGGATTGGAGCTGAGACCTACCACGCTGCTCCAATGCGGTTTGGTAGGTTTCACATATCCCCAGAATTCTGTAGAACTATGCAGGTTTCCTCGCGATGTTTTCCTTCACCGAAAAGTGTGTGATAAATTGCAATTATTGTGTACTGTGCACGAATCATCTTCAATTTTAATTTCTTTATTATCTATACTAATATATAAAGCTAAAGAGTTTATTCGTTTGTTTTAACGCGCTAATCTTAGGAACGACTCTACACCGATTTGAAAAAATATTTCAGTGTAAGATTATTTATATATTATCGTGGCTATAGACTTATCACAATAAGATGAATAGGAGAGGAATAGCAATATCGGCAAATTTTAAAGTTTTCGTTGCGTGCGCTAAGTAAACAGCAAAAGTTATTCAAAAATCATGTATTACAAAATTTTTCCCCTCTAAAAGTTCAAAATAAAAGTCCGCAACAGCATATGTTTAGCTTTTAAGGTTAACGCACTTTAACCATTTTTATGATTATAAAAATACTATATTACGGTTTTAATCTTTCGCTTTCGATTGTTAGTTTAAAATATTTGTTAACAAAAAATGGAACATAGAGATGTTAAACTGGTAAAGATTATTTTTAATGAATATTTTATAATTATTTTAATCACAAACTATTACAATTAGGTCCATAAGTCGCCGTTTCCTTTGGTAAATCGTATATTGTGTGAAATAACTCTACCGAATCATTTAAAAAGCCGATCGCTCACCCATAAATGAATGTAACGGTGTCGTTAAATGAATAAATAATTAGCGAGGATCCAGTTGACCTAAATTAGCGGTAATCTCGTTTGTGGTACAGCAATATGTTACATAATTGCCGACATTTTTAATCTTCTAAGCTTTGTTTTTTTAAGGAAGTGTTTGAACTTCCTAAAAAACATTCCAATAAATTCCGTATATTTCGAATGTTTTATTTATTTACTTTTATTTTATGATTATTTGTGTGGTATCCGGCTGAATAGAATAGTACCCTCATTACTTACCGAGGTGTCGTAAAAGGCGACTAAGGTAAGTTACCCGCCGTGTGGTATCTGGCTGAGTAGAATAGACCACCAAGGTTTAAAAGGTGACTAAGGTAAGTTAACGTAAAAGGTAAATTTAAATTTTCTTAAACCACCCGTTTTCCATTGAATTTTCACTACTATACAAACGACAGCAAATTTAAGCATCTTTTACTATTACTATTTTAGCAGTTTTTTCAGTGCTCGAAAACTGGAAAAAACTACATATTTTTAAATGGAACCTAGCTAGATCGATTTTTCATCCTCGAAACCCTCTACATACTAAGTTTCAACCGTTTCCGAAATTCAGAAAATATAGGTACATATTATATATACAAGATTAAGTCATTAAAATATTAAAGACTAGCAATCGCCAGCGGCTCTGCCCGCGTGGAAAGATAAAACCGTATTATAGTCTTTTGATAACCATAAAAATGGTTAGTGGGTTAAACTTAAAAACTAGACATATACTGTCGCGGACTTTTATTTAGAACTTTTACAGGGGAACAATTATGTAATACATGATTTTTGAATAACTATTACCGTTTACTCAGTGTACGCAAGGAAAGCTTTAAATTATACCGTTTTCGTTATATTATTTATTGCTGTTCCTCTCCTATTCATCTTAGCGTGATGTTACATAGCCTTCCTGAATAAATGGACTATCTTACACTGTAATACTTTTTCAAATCGGTCCAGTAGTTCCTGAGATAAGCGCGTTCAAACAATCAAACAAACAAACTCTTCAATTCAATTATAATTTTAATGTCAGGTATGTATTTTGTTAGTAATCTATAAATAAATAACTCCACACAGATTATACCAGATATTTTTTGAATAGGGTAGCTTTAATAAAGGAGTTATCCTTTCCTAATTTGCTTTTACAAAAAAAACCCTTGACTTGTCTTTGTCAAAATCAGTTCCATCAAAATTCAAGCGAAATATCATTTCGTTGAATCTTCTCTTTGTGACAAAAGGTTTGTAGATGAATTAATCTTAAAAATAAATTGCGATTCACTTCCTAAATATTTCTTTTCTTATACAATCCTTGGGATTTAAATATTGTCTTGAAGCATCTTTGAGTGGCTATAATTAGGGCTTTTTGAAATTTTAAGGCTTGGTGTAGAATAGATGATTTTGGCCATTCGTCTTCAAACTTTTATTATGATTTTAATAATCAAACCAATCCAATTTTTGTTGGACTGGTTACATTAAGCAATGAAAACTCCACGTATTTTGTCCTTTTTTGTGTTGTTTTGTTGTGTTTTGTGTTGTGTTGTGTTTTTGTGTTTGCGTAAAGTAGGCTATTTATTGTAAAGCAATGAGATATTTGAGACAAAGCATAATTCAGATCCTCAAAGATTTCCTTATGTCTGTCAACTTTAAAAATTAAAGATGTAATA
The DNA here is from genome assembly GCA_029227775.1 of Morpho helenor. Lineage (NCBI taxonomy): Eukaryota > Metazoa > Arthropoda > Insecta > Lepidoptera > Nymphalidae > Morpho > Morpho helenor. The sequence continues at coordinate 12,901,835 of JARGCU010000016.1, read as the reverse complement.
CAGTGTCGCAAATACTTTGCAGAAAATATGGTAAATCATTAATATTAAATTAAAAACAAGAAATTTCCTTAGATTGGACCTTGAGATTCACCCATAACTGTGACTGATCCGGATGACTTCACGTCACTTATACATACTCTTTGACATATTGCTAATAAAAGATGCTATAAGAACAGGGTCTGTTGCTAGTCTACAGAGTTACCTATGTTCTGTGTTTGACAAAGCCTATTTATTGAAAATGATGTTGCACTAAGGATTTACTCCATTGTATCCACTCACATAAATCACAAATGAAGATAAAGTTTAAGTTCTGCAACAGCATATCTACCCATAAAGATTTCGCTGTCAGAATACTATAATCGAATTCTTGAACTATACAAAAAATTATCTCGTTTTCCTACATAAATATTTGTAACAATTTACGGATAGGGTGAAAGGGCGATGTTTCTAACAATGATCGAAGTTCATCCCTTTATATGTCCGACACAAATAGAATAGAAACAAAAGGTCAAAGAATTTATTTTTGGCGAAGGCGGTGTCGTACAATTCAATACTAACTTTGATAATGTCTAAAGTTTATTATGCGTATTTCGTATAGTATAATAGTATAGTTATAGTATTATACCGTGTTTAGGATTATACCGTGTATAGTAATATACTGTGTATAGTATTATATCGTGAATAGTATTATATCGTAAACTAGGTAGTACTCCAATGGATCAGAGGCCCCAGCGGTTCACTGGGCAATAATATAGCAGACGAACTATCCAGAAAAGGCTCAAGATGTTCAATTTTAGGACCTGAACCTATTGTTCCACTTCCCTGTAGCTTACTAGGATTATGGCTTAAGGATGACAAAAGAAATAAACAATACACTCTGGATAAACCAGGGCAGCAATATTTTTGCCCTCAATCCTCGCTTGACCAAGTCTTCGTTCGGTCATTGTCATTGTCTGCTGAATAAACACCTATTATATAGGTGCTATTGACAGCTCAATTTGCAGAGGATGCATGAGACAACCGGAAACACCATCTCACGTGATGCCGCAGTGCGCTTAGGTGATGTGCGAACATACTTGGCTCACCAAGGACGTTACAAGAAGCATTGAGGATCCCGTGCAGGGTCCTCGACTTCTGGAAGGAGGTTAACATTTTACCGGATAGAGCAGTGTCCCTTAGCCTTTCTAAAATTCTTATACTCCAATAATACTTTTATAATATAAAATTTAATATTAAGAAATTGAATTGTTTCCGATAGAAACTTAAAAATGAGATATTTAGGAAGAATTTGCTTTTTTCGTCGAATATGGCACCGAAATCTAGTATTACATTCAAATGATTCGGAATGACAGAGTTAAACCCCTGTTAGGTTCCTTTGTGGAACTGCCTTTCCTTAAGAAACAATTTGCCCCTATATGGCACGTGGGAAATACAGGAAGAATAAAGGAATAATTTATAGGATAAAATAAAATACATTCTTTTAATGAAACAAATATATTTCATTATGAAATTAATTACCCAACAAATCCATTTTCAACACGTTTTCAAACCATTTTTCAATTATAATAGGAAAATGTGCCTTTAAGTGCCAAACTTTCATTTAACACACTAAAAATTATGGTTACGCGTACTGAGATCATTATCGAAACATTAAAAAACCATCCATCTTTAGTAACCATAGTTTTTAGTTAAAAAAATTTATACGCCTAATGGTAACACTACGACACACACATTTATTGCACATTTAGAAATTTCGTGAAGTGTTTTTTGTCTTTTTTTTTCTTAATTTTTAGAGATCCAAGACATTTACTATAATTTTGCACATCGATAATATTAATTGAAACAATATACACAATAGCAATTTTTAAGTGACTTAATACATATCCAAAATATCGAACTATATCCTAAGTTAGTTGGAAAATGGACAAGAGATTTAAAATCAATGGACAGTTCCGTAGATAAAAATTTTACATTCTCAAATTAAAAATTTAAAATCCCTATTAAAAAGTTTGTCGTGTTAAAACTATAAAACAGGTTCATCTGTTTAACAGTAATAATTATCTGAAATATACCAGTAAACAAAATATATTATATCATATAACAGTAAGTATTACACTAAAGTTGGCTTAGAATTAGGGAATCCATCCATAAAATTATCAATCGGTCTAAGCAAAATGGCGTCACATTCAATATAATTAAGAACATTATCCCAACTAGTATATGCAATACACTGAAAACAAGAGCTGTGAATTCGAAAGCTATAAAAATTTAAAAAAAAACATATCATTCTCTGATTTTAAATATGAAACAAATTAATGTCACAAAGTCAATAAATGACTGTATATGCCTAGACTGTATAATGCCTTAACAGAGTCAATAAATGAAAATATACATATTTGTGTATCATATACAGAAAAAATAAGTTTTTAATACGAATAAGAAAAGGCTGTAAGGATAATTGAATCAATTTATGACCATTAAAAATTTGCCTTTGTTATTTTAGAAACGTTTCTGTCAATCACAAAATCATTCTTGTTGCTGACATTTGCTTTTGTGTCGCACCATTTTAACATTATCGCCGAATGGACAAATTCCCTAATACTCGGATATATTAAATTAAAACATTTTACAACAAAAACCTCTTTTTCAACTATCTAACAGAAATGAGACTATTATTAAAGAGTCAACCTAAGAATTTGCCCGTAGAGTAAGCATATAATCTTGTACCATACAAAAGCTTATTGTATTAAGATTTACGACATTTTATATTACAAGGCCATAAAACAAGTTAACACATTCATATAACGACCAACGAGTCAAACCAAATCATTAACTAACTAGCTGTATTAAATACAATATATTTAATAAATTACTAGAAAGGTATAAACGAAAAACAAACTATAATCTAACAAAAAGGTCTGCAGTAATGCACGTTTTAACTAACATTATATAACATTCTAATCGCCAGATGTTTAACTAAAGATTACTAAATTATTAAACAAAAATTTTGAATATTAAATGAAATATAGTACTTTGGTTCCAAGAGACACGCAATATCAATAATTTTTAATTATTAAATAGTGAAATTAAACAAGTATATTAATAAAAAATACAATTCAAAATGATTTAAAAACGACTTGCCCTTCTGTTCGGCATAAGATCTGAATTAAATTTCGTTTTTGAATTGTTTTCCTTATCGTTTATAAATTATTGTGCCTAAACCAAGTTATTGCTGTCGTCTGTATATTAAAATGTAATGTTCATATTATATTATCTATGGAAGCTTCAATAAATAAAATGTCTCTGAAGAACAATATCTATCACATATCTTTACACTTTGTAGCACCACGCGGTTAATAGACCATCTACTTTATCTACACTTACCTCTATTCATTGTTTGTATATGGACATGTATAAAAATCAATACATCTGAAAAATAATTTAAGGTTGGTATATAAAACATTCTGTATAAGTTATGTTTAAAATTAAATAAACTCTCTTATTGTTTTATATCATAAAACTATTGAGACTGCGATTTGGCTTTTAAAAAGTTTAAAATCAATACCTATTTATTAATTATATTACTTATTGACTGCGAAAGATCTGGCCTATTTTACTTCTACCCGAAAATCAGTCTACGTTCAATCGTTGGCTAGGCTGTGGAGAGACTTAGGCTGATCGTCAACAGGCTAGATAGCGCAACGCACTACAGTACGTTTGTATAATTGGACTTTCTCATCTCGATCTGAAAGACAAAGCTGACATACAAACTTCAGCTTCAGTTTTGCTCTAACAAATACACATTAAAATTATTAAAGATGTAGTATTTTGCACTATCAAGTCCTTTTATACGATGCTTTAAGCTGTCAGACATTAAGCGGTATCAACTAATAGTAATATCACAATATTAGCAACCACCAAAAGATTATCCTTTTCCAATACATAAAAATTAGCAAACCAACTATGCTAATAAAATCCAAAATCCATTTACTCTTTCACTCGATTCTCTTCGGTGATTGCTTCATGGAAACTTTACAGAACATTTAAAAGACTTAGGTCAATTAATAATAATATTTATCTAGTCTTATTGATCGTTGTTATTCGATGTACACGGAACATACATTAATAGAATGATATACAATTAGTAACTCTTAGAAAATGATGCAGCAAGAAAGACGCGTCAATTTTAAGTATATCATTGCAGTAATTAGAATATTTTCTGAGAACATTCGAGAATATGTACCAATGTACTAGAACAGACATTGCAAGTTAAAGTATACCATGTACACACTTTAGCTGCGGAGTTGCACGGGTTAGATGAACTGGCATCTATTAGTCTTGTGTAGTTTGCGAACAAACTAGTCCTAAAGGGTGCTACCACAGACTAACTACGCGAATTTGATTACATATATCCCCCGCTCCGTAATTCACTAGTTCGTGGCAAAATGTGTAATCGTTTTAAAAGTGCCCCTGACAAAATGACGAAATTAAAGAACGAAGAACTGAATAATAGAAGAGATGGACAATTAAGAGAGCTGACTCTATCTAACGTGGGAACAAGCGAAGAGAAAGAAGAAAAAGAAGAAGAGCTGGAAAATAAACATGAACTAACTAAAAGAACGAACTAGTTCGTTTAGGAGCGATGAACTAAACTGATAGATCGCAGTTGCAAAGTCTTACGCGTAAAACTAGCATCTAGCAATTCGACTAGCATACCCAAGATCAAAACCAAAAGAGCAGCTAAATTAATTATAGTTACTAGAAAAAATACAGACAAATGTCGAACTGGGTTGTCTATAGTACATTAGTACACTTCACTTATGTTTCAAAATGAGAAACGTATAATGTATAAATAAAATACAAGTCGACCTTATCTGGACGGAGATAATATATCTTGTAAAACACTTTAAAATTGTGCGCAGATACAAATAATAAACACGTGTCTCTTACATCAATTCAATTTACATCTGATTGCTTAAAAGCTCTCCAACACCTTTGATGACGAATAAAAATTGACGTTCAATATAAATAATGCCCATTGGCTCACAATCCATGGTAAAATTAAATCGACAAGATATAAATAAACCATAAAATCTGTGGCCTTATAAATCATAGATAAAATATATTTTAGTTATGAAAGAAAAGCTCTCAGAGCATACAAGTATGTTAAAGGACAATTTACTTCATACAAATACGTCTTCATTGGAATTAATTAAAATTTTGTTATTATTTTTCCATATAAAGTGCAAAATTGCAAATTTTAAATCATAATATCCAGAATTCCCAAATGTACCTCCTATTTTACACCTACAAACTATATACCAGATAAGCCCATTTAGTTCCCAGAGGCCAAAGTCGTTTAAGATTTTTGTTTAATACTATAAAGATAACCCCTAGGGGTTACCTTTATAGTGTCAAACAAAGTATAAACAAAAATACGATCTCGCCTGATGGAATCACACCTGGGCGAATAATGCAGCCTAAAGTTGACCACGGTTGCCAACATATTTCCTATTCACTCCCTTTTTTAGATCTTTCCCTTTCTTAGATCTTTTAATTCTATTTTCACCACACTATGTTTGAAATTAAATTAGTGGACTAGGTCCTTGCTGTTAATAATATAATAATAAATGTTTGGATTGTAGAATTAATCAGGCAGGCAAATTTTGCCCTGTGGCAACATTCACGCCGTTTAACTTTTTTTAAAATGCCGCTAATGTCATTTGTATGAAGTAAAGCCTTAATGCTCAAAAAGATAATACAATCAGTTGTTATAATTTTGAATGAAAATAATCACTTAAAATCTAATTTATCACAATTGTCCTGGTTTAGCACATATTTACAAAACATTTGCTGTGCTCGATATATTTTTAGAATCTGATATTAAAATTATAGAATATAAATTACGATAATAAGTTATGTGAACATTATTATAAAGAAGACCACACCGATATTAAAGACTACTAGATTTCAAAATAATCACTCGAAGATATCGCTCTGGCGGACTTTATTTCTATTTGCATACGATTTTTAAAGTATATTTTCAAAAACTATAATATTGAAGTACATCTGCTTAAGAAACATAACATTTGTTTGCGGTATCTTTGAGTGATTAGCGACCTTATATAATAAGACACTAATTTACACCACAACATCAAGTAACTACGGCTGATATAATTATAAAAACAGTCAACATCAATTCTGAATGATTAATATTTTTTTTATATAAATTTGACGTAATGGCAAATATCTACATACAAATATTTTAATGCGTTCCATGATTCCGGCATTATTTTACACATCTATAATTTTACAGTTAACTTTAAATGGAAATCCACAGAAAAGATGTTAATAAAGTTCAAATTAGAATGCACATAATGCCGAATTTATTATTAGAGTATTTCCTGTCGTAAAAAATAAAAATAATTCAGAGTATTGCTTCTCGTTTTATACTAAAAGTTTTTCTACTAGCTAAACATTACTTATAATAATATCCCTCTGGCAAATTCAATAATATTTTATTATAAATATTTTTTATTCAACTGTAACTGTATAACAATGAACAAATAAAAAATGTATCCTTAAAACTTCCACATAACCAAAAACTAAAAGTTGAACGCACATAGAAGTCAAGAACATTATGACAAGTTGTCGTTATGAATCAACAGAGGGCGTGAGATTAACGATATACAGGAGACGCGTAAAATGCTTTTCGACAAATCTTA